>PVHT021183556.1:6175499-6222390 GCA_004024745.2 Catagonus wagneri
GCGTCTGCAACCTACACCACAGCTCACGGCAACGCCGGATCCTTAACCCACTGAGCAAGGCCAGGGATCGAACCCGCAACCTCATGGTTCTTAGTCGGATTCGTTAACCACTGAGCCATGAAGGGAACTCCGACAGCTACATTTCTTGATGGGCTATTACCTTTTGACAAGAAAACGAGTGTTTGCCTGATTACAATAATACCATTTATATAGTGCTCTCTCGTTGACAAAGCATTTTCACATTAGAAAGTCCTATCTTGTACATTTTGCTTCTACAGACTAAACTTTTCTTCCAACCAGCACACGATTATTGGAACCAGTTCAGGAGGTTCATGAACAACTTAGAAAAAGATGGGCATCGTGGGTTAAAAACAGAAGAGTGGTCATTACATGTAGTACATCCTGAGTGCTCATAAACCACCAGATTCTTTAGGTTTATGGTTCTCATTTACATTTCAAGCCTTTGTTCCAGGTCAGTGTTAATTTCATTCTACAGATATGGTTTCGCGCTGCAAAGTAATTCAACCAAGACCACACAGCTCATCAGTGGTGGGGGAGGGATAAAAACCCACTCCTGTCTGAGTCCAGAATCAGGCTGTCTAACCACTAGGTCAGGCCGCTGCCCCGCCTGCAGGCAGAAGAGTCCAGATGTCCAGGAACTTCTGGAGGAGCAGCAAGAGCAGGAATTTCCAAAGCGGAGGAATGTACATGTTATCACAGAAGATATGGTTAATTAATATGGACTTCAGCCCCTTCAGTTTCGGTGCCAACAACCAGGATTTGGGGTACTGAGAACTGAAAGTAAGAAAAGCACTGTTCCATGATGGCAATCTTTAAAAAAAAAAAAATCAGATGGAGAAAATGTACAGCTTAGGAAATGTAATCTCTGCTCCAATGGATAAAGGCATTAGAGTGAAAAACGACATTGTTAAGCTGAAGTGATGGGAATTGAAAAGGGTCAGGGGTGGATGGGGGTGGAAATGAGCTGGGTCTATCTGAGGCTGCTCCTTTGTTCAGAGGGGCTGCTGGTGCAGATTTTGAAATCAAAGGTGAACTCTGAATTCCATACAGACTACTCAGCCTCACATGTGGAAATACAATTCCAAGAAGGAGGACACACACAAAAAAATGGCTTTGATAGACTCGAAGGGATGTTAGCCAGTCACCCCAACTATAAAGACAAAAAAAAAAAGAAAAAGAAAAAGACTGTTTAAGCATCGCATGTCTGGCACATGCTTTAGGACCCGCCCTGGAGGGCAGCAGGACAGCGGCGGGGGGAGGAAGAAAGGGCCCCCAGAAAAGATCATCTTCCCAATAAGACCTTTCAACTCTCTTGTTGTAAACAGTGGGTTCCTTGACCTACAAAAGACCACAGTTATTCCTCACTTTTAAATCCTGAACTTGGGTTAAAAAAAAAAAGATGTGTGCAAACGAGTTGAAAATGATCTAATTTGAATTTATATAAAGAGTTCTACCCTAAGAGTTCACTGAAGAGAAGGCTCATCCATTCGCCCTCTCTGTAGGAGATAGTCACTGTCCGCTCCATTAAGTTATCATCCCAATGCAGGAAATTTATCATAATTTATTCTAGGGTGTTCTAAATTGACCCTGTTGATGACCACTGTGTAAACAATGTCTGCTGTGAGTTGGGGTTGAATGATTGAGGGTTGGAACTGGGACGGGTTTGGGGCTGCTGTTCGCCAAACAGCTCCGTGGTCGCTGTATCAGCACGGACTCCAGGGATGTCTTAGAAGGAGTTCAGTGGTTATGGAGAAAAATGAGCCTCTTCCTCCATGTCATGGTAATGGCCACTTACTCAAACATCTCTCTTTGGAGAGGCAAGTCCAAATGGCATAAGGTTAAAGAGCATTGGAAAGTGGTGTGTGCGTATACAACAACATGGCTTTTCTCATTAAAAAAAAAAAAGAAGAAAAAAAAGGCATTTGCAGAGGTTAACAAAGTCCCTATAAGAAAACTATCTTCCATGGCAATACACAAAACTAAGTTGTGGTACATTTTCCCATGATTATAGCAGAAGCTGTCCACGTTGCAAGGAAGGACTTATTTTTTAATTTGCTATGTTTCAAGTCACCAAAACATATTTAGGAATCTGTCTGAGCTGGACCAAAGATGCTGAGCATTGACTGATCAGTTTGTGGTACCATCTGGTCGTAGCAACCTCGCTCTTCTCAACCCCTCAGCCTATAGCAACAATAACGTGATGTTCGCCTTTCAGTTTTACATTTACGTTTATCCTTTGCTGGCTTTCTGAGCAGAGAAACTTGATGTAAAATCTTATTGGAATACTTTTGTCTCTGCTAGAAAAATTTATCTTTGCTCCGCAATCTTCCCATAAGAAATGCCCTAAGGTTTTTGTTTTTGTTTTTTCCTAGGTATCTTTGTGTCAGGGTAAAAGTCTAATATGCTGAGCTTCTTTTTTTTTTTATTTTTTTGCTTTTTTAATTTTTTTTGTCATTTTTAGGGCCACACCTGTGGTACGTGTAGGTTCCCAGGCTAGGGGTCTAATCAGAGCTATAGCTGCCAGCCTACACCACAGCCACAGCAACGCGGGATCTGAGCTGCATCTGCAACCTACACCACAGCTCATGGCAACGCCGGATCCTTAACCCACTGAATGAGGCCATGGACTGAACCCGTGTCCTCATGGATGCTAGTTGGGTGGTTCATTAACTGCTGAGTCATGACAGGAACTCCTGAGGTATTTTTTTAAATGGCAGAATTGGATCTCAGTTTTGTAGATTTGTTTTATTTTTGGCTTAGAGGGACAGAGAGTTTTGTTTTTAATGAGAATCTATTCATTTTCACTGGTATAAATACAGATGTGTTCTGCTTGCAGATGGCAATCTTAAATTGAGAAATGTAGTCTTAAACGTGAGCTCTCAGGGAGAAGAATATAGCAAATTCATTTTGACCTCCACAAAGGAGGACGCCTCTTCAATATTTAGAAGGACAGAGACATACAACACATAAGGTACAAAATAAAAGCAAATGTAAGAGACATTTAGGGAACAAATGGGGAAATTTAAATATAAATTTGGGAAAGAATATGCCAGAAGTATACAGCGTCTTTATTTTTTTCCATTTATCCTAGATATAATTGAAATATAAGGATATAATTGATATATAAAGTTGTATGAGTTTAAGGTGTACAACATAATGATTTGATATATGCATATATTATGAAATGATCACCATAAATTTAGTAAATATTTAACAATAATAATTAGTACTTTTTTTTGTCTTTTTTGCCTTTATGTAGAGCCGCACCCACGGCATATGGAGCTTCCCAGGCTAGGGGTCTAACAGGAGCTGTAGCTGCCGGCCTTCGCCACAGCCACAGCAACACGGGATCCAAACTGCGTCTGCAAACTACACCACAGGTCACGGCAACACCGGATCCTTAACCCACTGAGCAAGGCCAGGGATCGAACCCGCAACCTCATGGTTCCTAGTCGGATTTGTTAACCACTGAGCCACGACGGGAACTCCAATAATAATTAGTACTTTTTAATAATTAATAGTTTTTCTCATTGTGATGAGAACTTGCAAGATTTTCTCGTTTTTATTTTTATTTTTTGTCTTTTTAGGGCCACACCCATGGCATATGTAAGTTCCCAGGCTAGGTGCTGAATCGGAGTTGCAGCTGCTGGCCTACACCATAGCCATAGCAATGCAGGATGCAAGCCACATCTGTGACCTACACCAGGTAAACGCCAGATCCTTAACCCACTGGGCAAGGCCAAGAATCGAACCGGCATCCTCATGGATACTAGACAGGTTCGTTACCACTGAGCCACAACCCGAACTCCCTCAAGATTTACTCTTATAACAAATTTCAAATGTATAATATGGTTTTTAAGTATAGTCATCACGTTGTACATTACACCCCCCAAATTGATTACCTTATAACTGAAGTTTGTACCTTTTTTTTTCCTATTGCATATATGCACATACATTCTTTTTTGGATTCTTTTCTCATATAGGTTACTGCAGAATGCTGAGTAGAGCTCCCTGTGCTTTACAGCAGAGTCCCCGTTAACCATCCATTCCATATACAGTAGTGTGCATCTTACAGTGTCTCTGCAACTGAGTGTCCCTGGGAGACTCCTGGAGAGCTAAGATTCCTGGCAGTGCCTCAAGGGCTAATGTCAGAAAGGGCCCTAAGGGATACTCAAAGGGTGCATCTTTTCTTGAAAGCCAGAGGGCATCGAATCAAACCCCTTTTGGCTCCACCAGCAGCACTCAGTCTGGAAATAGAACATCCAAAAATCTAATCATGATTTACTCCTAGAAAACCACAGCAATCCAGCTGATCACACTGCTAGAAAGTGGTGGTGTTAAAATGTTACTTCTAGTTGTCCACCTGCAGGTGTGTAAGTAAAAACCTGCAGAGCTCAGAAATAGAGCCCCAAGTGCATGGAGACATTGCTTAGGACACACAACTTTGACATAACCGGTCATTGGAGAGATGATGCTGATGAAATCACTTTCTGGTTTCAAAAATAAAATATAGGACTTCCTGCTGTGGCTCAGTGGGTTAAGAACCAGACATAGTGTCCACGAAGATGTAGGTTCAATCCCTGGCCTCACTCAGTGGGTTAAGGATCTGGTGTTGCTGTGAGCTGCGGTGTAGGTTGCAGACGCAGCTCTGATTTGACCCCCAGCCTAGGAACATACACATGCTGCAGGTGCAGCCATTAAAAAAAAGAAAAAAGAAAAAAGAAAGAAGGAAATTTAAAAAACTAAAACACAAGCATCCCATACCACAGACAAAAATAAAGTCTAGATTTTGAAGTGTGAAAAAGCAAAGTTCAAGTTTTAAAATAATATGAGAATATCTTTATGACACCTCTAGATAGGAAAGGATTTCACAAGGCAAAAAGGAGAGAAAAGTTGATAATTTTTAAAGCTTTTGTATTAAAAAGTCTTGAAACCCACTGTCCACTGCCTCCAGAAAATCTTTGACTAAACAACTGCCTATAATTAAGATTGATTAATTTTCTAGAAACATTCCCAAGAGCACAAATATTCCAGGATAATATTTATTAAAATTTTGACAAAGGAGAAGGGGGAGGGAGTGGGATGGACTGGGAATTTGGGGTTAATAGATGTAAACCATTGCCTTTGGCATGGATAAGCAATGAGATCCTGCTGTATAGCACCGGGAACTATATCTAGTCACTTATAGAGCATGATGGAGGATAATGTGAGAAAAAGAACGTATACATGTGTATGTGACTGGGTCACCTTCCTGTACAGTAATAAACTGACAGAACACTGTAAACCAGCTATAATGGAAAAAATAAAAATCCTTTAAAATAAAAATATAATTCTAGGGAGTTTCTGCCATGGCTCAGGGGAAATGAATCTGACTAGCATCCATGAGGACACAGGTTCAATCCCTGGCCTTGCTCAGTGGGTTAAGGATCTGGTGTTGCCATGAGCTGTGGTGTAGGTTATAGATGTGGCTTGGATCTGGTGTTGCTGTGGCTGTGGTATAGACCAACGGCTGTAGCTCCAATTTGACCCCTAGCTTAGGAACTTCCATATGCTGTGGGTGCAGCCCTAAAAATACAATAATAATAACAACAATAATAATTTTAAAGTTAAAAATATTTGACACTTCGGTTTCTGATAAAGCTCTGTGATCTCATGAAAACAAATACCCATACAGTGAACATGTACAAATCTCTTCCATAGATGGGCATTTACTTGGAAACACTGAAGATCAAAACAAAAAGACAAGAAAGGAAGAAGGAAGGTGGCTGAAATAAAAACTATCAGTTACTACTTTTGCCTCTCTCTTTCCCCCATGCTTGTGCTGTCTTTTTGAGAAACACAGACACATACGTTCCTATGGATTTTTGTGGTTTTATCTGCTTCTGAGTAATTAGCTGGAATGCTGAGGGAACATAAGGGACATCAGACCTGTCAGTCAGAGGTTGAGGGAGGTCTTAGAAGTACCACCACGATGTGGTGGAGCCTTTTTTCTTTTTCCATTCTTAAAAATTTTATCCAAAGAGTTGATTTACTGTGTTGTATTAATTTCTGCTGTACAGTAGAGTGATTCAGTTATACATACACAAACATCCATTCTTTTTCAGATACTTTTCCCATAACATTCCACAGAACACTGGGGAGAGTTCCCTGTGCTATACAGCAGGACCTCATTTAATATCCATTCCACATACAATAGCTTGCATATGCCAGTCCCAAACTCCCAATCCATTCCTCCCCGCAACATCTCCCAAGCTTTGGAAACCTTAAGTTTGTTTTCGAAGTCTGTGAATCTGTTTCTGTTTTGTAAATAAGCTTTTTGTATCATTTTTATTAGACTCCATGTATAAGGCATAGCATATATTTGTCTTTCTCTCTCGGACCTCACTTAGTATGATAATCTCTAAGTCTATTCATGTTGCTGCAAATGGTATTATTTTGTTCTTTTTTATGGCTAAGTAATGTTTTATTTATATATGGACCATATCTTCTTTATCCATTTCCTGTTGATGGATATTTAGGTTGCTTCCACGCCTTGGCCATTGTAAATAGGGGTGCATTGGGGTGCATGTATCTTTTCTTGGTATGGTTTTCTCTGCATATATGACCACCAGTGAGATTACTGAATCATACGGAGTTCTAGTTTTAGTTTTGGGGGGAATCTCCATACTATTCTCCATAGAGATTGTACCAGCTTACATTCTCACCAACAGTGTAGGAAGGTTACCTTTCCTTCATACCCTTTCCAGAATTATTGTTTGCAGGGTTTTTGATGCTGGTCATTCTGACTTGTGTGAGGTGATACCTCATTGAAGTTTTGATTTGTATCTTTGTAATAATTAGAAATGTTGAGCATCTTTTCATGTGCTTTTCTGGCCATCTGTATGTCTTCTTTGAAGATTTTTTTTTTTTTTTAGGGTCACAGGTGCGGCATATAGAAGCTCCCAGTTCCCAGGCTGGGGGCTGAATCAGAACTGTAGCTGGGAGCCTACACTGCAGGCACAGCCACACCAGATCTAGGCCGCTTCTGTGACCTATACCACAGCTCACAGCAATGCCAGATCCTTAATCCATTGAATGAGGCCAGGGATCAAACCCACATCCTTGTGGATACTAGTCAGATTTGTTTCCATGGTGCTACAACAGGAAATCCCCTGAAGAGATGTTTAGATAGATATTCTGCTAGTTTTCTGATGCCATTGTTATTTTTTTTGTTTTTGATATTGAGCTACGTGAGTTGTCAGAATATTTTAGAAATTAATCCCTTGTTAGTTGTTTCCTTTGGGTTTTATTTTCATTTTGTTTATGGTTTCTTTACTGTGCAAAAACTTTTAAGTTTAATTAGGTCCCACTTTTTTATTTTGTTTTTATTTCTATTAAGTTATGAAACAGATCCAAAAAGATATTACTGTAATTTATTTTAAAGTGTGTCCTGCCTATGGTTTCCTCTAAGATAATTATAGTATCCGGTCTTACATTTAGGTCTTTAATCTATTTTGAGTTTATTTTGTGCATGGTGTTAGAGAATGTTCTAATTTCATTCTTTTACATGTAGCTTTCCCAGCACCACTTATTGAAGAGACATTTTCTGATTGTATATTCTTGCCTCCTTTGTCATAGATTAATTGACCATAGCTGCATGGGTTTATTTCTGGGTTTTGGATCCTGTTCCACTGATCTATATTTCTGCTTTTATGACAGAACCATATTGTTTTGATGACTGTAGCTTGCAGTATAGTCTAAAGTCGGGGAGCTTGATTCTTCCAGCTCCACTTTTTTTTTTCAGGATTGCTTTGGTTATTCAGGGCCTTTGGGTTTCCATAAAATTTTTGAAATTCTGTGTCCTAGTTCTGTGAAAAACGACTGGTAATTTGAAAGATATTGCACTGAATCTGTAGATTGCCTTCAGGTAGTATAGTTATTTTGACAATATTAATTCTTCCAATACAAGACCATGGCATATTTTTCCATCTGTTTGTGTCATCTTTGATTTCTTTCATAAGCATCTTACGGTTTTCAGAGACAGGTCTTTCGCTTTCTTAGGTAGGTTTATTCATAGGTTTTTGTTTGTTTATTTGTTTTTGTTTTTTGATGTGATGGTAAATGGACTTTTTCCTTAATATCTCTTTCTTATCTTTCATTGCTAGTATGTAAAAATGCAACAGATGTCTAGGTATTAATTTTGTATCCTGCAACCTTACTGAATTCATTGATGAGCCTTAGTAGTTTTCTGATAGGGCTTTTAGGATTTTCTACGGATAGTATTATATCTGCCAACAGTGACAGTTTTACTTCTTTTCCAATTTGTATTCCTTTTCTTTCTCTTTCTTTCCTGATTGCTGTGGCTAGACTTCCAAAACTATTCTGAATAAAAGTGGTGAGAGTGGACATCCTTGTCTTGCTCCCAATGTTAGAGGAATTTCTTTCAACTTTTCTCTGTTGAGTATGATGTTAGCTGTGAGTTTGTCATATGTAACCTTTATTATGTTGAGGAGTGTTCCCTCTATGCCCACTTTCTGGAGGGTTTTATCAGAAATGGGTGTTAAATTTTATCAAAAGCTTTTTCTACATCTATTGAGATGATCATATGGTTTTTATTCTTCAGTTTGTTAGTCTGGAGTATCACATTGATTGATTTGTGGATACTGAAAAATCCTTGTGTCCCTGAGATAAACCCCATTTGATCACGGTGTAGGACCATTTTAATGTATTGTTGGATTCGGTTTGCTAGTATTTTGTGGATGATTTTTCCATCTATGTTCATAAGTGATTGGCTTGTAATTGTCTATTTGCTGTGTGATATCTTCATCTGGTTTTAGTATCAGGGTGATGGTGGCCTCATTTATCTGCTTCTGAGTAATTAGCTGGAATGCTGTGGGAATATGAGGGATGTCAAGTCAGAGGAGGATGTGGAAACTCTTAGAAGCATCACCGCAATGTGGTAAAGGTATTTTTTCTTTTTATACAAAAAATTTTTGATCTTTAAAAATAAGTTTGTCAGTTCTCTCTGGGGGCTCAGTGGGTTAAGGACTGAGCATTGTCACCACTGTGGCTCAGGTCTATCCCTGCCCCAGGAACTGGATCAGCCCCTAGGAATGTATAGTAATGGGTTCTTTTTCTGTTGCTCCAACCCTCCCCCCCATGAGAACAAAAGACTGAAAGGGGTTCAGGAGTCAATCCTCCAAAACAGAAAAAGTGTACTCTAGTTCCAAATGTGCCTAATGGAAAAAAAAAGTTAAAATTACCTTAAAGACTTAAAATAATTGAAATAATTATTATATCAAAAGCATTTTGCAGTAAACTTTTAGAAAAAAATGCATTCAAGTAGCTGAATTTCATTATATCTAATAATTTTGAAGAGCAAATTAATGTTGACAGTCTCAATCATCATCTTGTCCAGGAGAAAACAAGCCAAATAAATTGGTCATATAAACAAGAGAATCAGTGTCAACATTATTAAAATTCTAGAATTGTGATATTAGGTACATTACGAAAATCTGAGACACTGCCATCTCAATGCATTTCCAACAAGACTATGCTAAAAATTAATCAATGAACACTTATAATGTTAAGTAAAGTTGTTTGGTAAAAATGTATTCAGTGTTAAGCTAAAGGCTATTGTGTCTACTGAGGTAGAGAGAAATTTCCTTCAAAATGCTACTAGTTGTGTCTTCCAAATGTGTATAAAATAAAGCCAAATCAAGTAAAGCATGTAAATATATGTCCTGATAAGAAATCTGCTATTTTCTTCAATTTTGAACCACCAAAACGTGTATTCACTATAAAACACAATCTCTGTATAACCTTTCAGACACACTGAAATGTGTATTAATCACATCAGTATAACAGGATGCTTTCAGTGATTATCAAAATATGAACAAGAGTAAATTACCCATTGACAATATATTTGGTTTTTCAAAAAATTCTCTGCAATTTTTTGACCAAGACTCTACTGAAAAGGAAAATGGATATTAAATAAAGTACATATTTAAGACACAAGATGCGGCAGATAATACTTTTAATAAATCTGAGAACTGTCAATACAAAAATCTAACAGTTACCTAGTAACGCAGGCCAAAACACCTAATGTAAGTCTTTTTAAACGCTGATGGAAATCTAGAATTTTGGTGGCTTACTTTTTGTTGGGGAAGGAAACAGACTAAGATACGGAAAATAATCTCCAAAGTTCCCAGTTTACATTTGGTGGCAGAATAATGTGTGCTTTAATAAAAATTTTTTAAAGAAAGCAGTCATTTGAACTCAGAGCTTTATTTTCCTCCTTAAATTGTTTTCACTTAAACATCTTAAGATTTTCCTCTTCTAAGAACTCAAACGAAGAGCAAGTACAGCTGTTTTTTCTTTGTACATGGGAACAGCTTTTACAGTAGTTATAAGTTTGATTATATCCAGAGACAGACTCTCCCAAGGGAAAATTTATCAACCAAGTCAGCATCAAGTACAAATATTCACAAACAGTTGTTGAAACAGTTGTTTATCAATAATATCAAATGACATCTGCTCTACCCGTTGTAAC
Source organism: Catagonus wagneri (assembly GCA_004024745.2). NCBI lineage: Eukaryota > Metazoa > Chordata > Mammalia > Artiodactyla > Tayassuidae > Catagonus > Catagonus wagneri. Next base: position 6,186,052 of record PVHT021183556.1, read on the forward strand.
AGGAGGAGGGGGAGCAGATCTTAAGTCTTATTTCTCTCCCTACATACTTAGCACACTTTGTTCCTGAGCTTATTAATTATGGTAAGTGAAAGAGAACCGGGAAGATACAGAAAAAACATTGATTACAATGGAAAAGGCCCATGGTGAATGAGGAAGAAAACAGAACAGGATCAGCCAGGGAAATGAGAGAAAAGAGACAAAAGCAGTATGGATTGGAGTTCCTGCTGTCCAGCAGTGGGTTAACGATCTGACGTTGTCTCTGCAGTGGCAAGGGTTCCATCCCCAGCCAGTGCAGTAGATTAAGGATCTGCTGTTACCACATCTACAGTATGTAGGTCACAGCTGAAGCTCAGATTTAATCTCTGGCCCAGGAACTTCCATATGCAGTGGGTGTGGCAAACGATAACAACAGCAACAACAACCCAGTAAGGGTCATGTTAGGAAAATTTGCAGTCAAATTGGAGACAGAATGTAGAGGAAGTTGCATGCACGCAGGAGGTTGAGAGTAGAAAAATGGAGTTTAAAATACACTTGCTGTTTTGTACATGTAATTTCATGAGATGCTATTCATTTACTTTTATGCCTCCTAGACTCTGATGTCCCAGGCTAAGACAACCCACAGACAAGAGTTAGCAAGCTGTGCACTGACCCTGACCTGCCTTCCTCCACATTCTGACCCATTATCATTATCCTCTACCCCAACGTTCTAGGCCAGATGCATCAGGGACAGTGACATTCTTGACTAAGAAAGATGGGGAACCAGGGCCCTGTGCTGGCATGGCTACTCATCCAAGATAGAGAACAGAGACAGGAGGAAGGTGAAAGGGGACAGGAGGCATAGGCATGACACAAGAACTAACCCACCATCTAGAAACTGGTCCAGCTGACCCCCCAACAAAGCACTCTTGCTCCCATCACTCATTCTCCTGTTCTCCACCCAAATATAGGCTTGAGGTCTGATTCATGCATGTGCAAACATCCTGCCTTGGTTCTCAGCCACTAAATCTTTCCCTTTCTTACAACCCAGGCTCCACAACCTCCACTCAACTTTGTATTTAATACATTTTTGAATCACTTCCAATAAGCAGGTACTAGCTGGTCACATGGGTGCCTTCATCCATAGAACAACTTGCAACTCGCACAAATGTGTTTGTGCCCCTGCAGATTCACACCACCTGCTGACACCTCGCCATATCTGGGGCATCTGATGGTAACGGCACTTTTCATCAGACAAAATGTGCCTTCAGAAAACATGAAAATCATGGTGAGGTCAGCTCCAGAATTTGCTGAAGAGTCATAACGAATATGAGATTTCATATCCCCAGAAACTCTTCAGCACACTTAAATGTTTGCCTTTGTGGATGAAATTTAAGGCAAAGTTAATGGAAAGAAAGTTCAGATGAGAAAATAGCCGTGGTAGGTCACAACCTCACGACACTGCCTGATTGTGTTTGTGCCCTAACTATTCCCTAACTGCTTTAGCCCTTCTCCCCTTTATCCAAGCCAAGGTTGATTAAATACATTTTCTGTGTGAGTGAATAAGATTTTGAAAGATGTTTATGAATTCGAAGACTTTGTTGGGGACTAAAAGCCCATGCCCTAGACACTGCACTTGCAGGGCTCATAAATCAAACGGCTGAACCTTTCCTACATCTTCCAGATGCAGCCACAAATATTCTCCGTCAGCACAGCAGCCAAAATGAGGAAGGGACTCGAGGATATTCATGACCAGGTTTTAAATGCCATCGCTAAAGCTATTGAGCATATGAGTGCAATATCTTTAAAAACTAGAATTTTAGCCTCTCCCTTTCTAATTTCCACCTTCAGTAACATAATCTGAAGCCATAATGGTCTTAAATTACGCAATCCAGGAGAAAACTGTTCCATTCCAAGTTGTTTTGCACATTAAGATTAAGGTACAAATTTTATTTTTTTCATCATCCCTTAACTCAAGCCATATAGGTGAGATTTTAATCATATTACTCTATTGACTGTTTCAATTTTCTAAAAGCAATTATTTTAGACATTTATCAACAAGGCTCTCAGTGTACTATTCTCTTCAAAGTACCCCTAGAATTATATTTTCCTACTCTGATGATTAAAACTTTGGAGTCATAAAGGTATTTCTTTTCACCATACTGATTAGAGTTATAAATTAATTTCATAATCTTTTTTTGTGTGTGTCTTTTTGCCTTATCTAGGGCCGTGCCCGCAGCATATGGAGGCTCCCAGGCTAGGGGTCTAACAGGAGCTGTAGCTGCTGGCCTTCGCCACAGCCACAGCAACGCAGGATCCAAGCCACGTCTGCGACCTACACCACAGCTCACGGCAACTCTGGATCCTTAACCCACTGAGCGAGGCCAGGGATCGAACCCGCAACCTCATGGTTCCTAGTCGGATTCGTTAACCACTGAGCCGCGACGGGAACTCCAGTTTCATAATCTTAATATCCAGTTTTTAACATTATTGAAAATGTATCTCCCACATACTAAATAACTGCCATTACCAATATAACATGATATACATATTAGTATAATATTAGTATAATACTTATAATACTGTAATATTATAATATGCTTATATGATACTTATAATAGTTATATATATGTTTGTATAGTATATATAATGTATGTATATATGCACTGTATATATTTATAAGTATTATATATATTATATATAATGTTATTCCTTTATGTTCACTAAACTTATAGTGATAATCACCCCATGATATATTTTGTTTGATGATGTCAAATTATTATGCTGTACACCTTAAACTTCTGTCAATTATACCTCAGTAAAACTTGAAGACTTAAAAATTATCAGGAAAATTTATTCCCACAGGAAAGCATTACTACTGAAGACCCCTAAATTTGTGTCATATAACATATAGCCAGCTCATATTAGAGCATGCAGATGTGTTTTGATTTCCCTCATTTTATTATAGTTCCCAGTGTTGTGTCTACAAGTGTCATAATGTTCCATTAAATTGCTTTAGAAGTTAATTAATTGAAAAGTCCAGTCAAACCAAATATAAGTCAAAATCAACTCTTGTTTCAATCAACATTCGTTCACTGAAACCTCAAGTATATAAAAATATATTAGTATTTTTGCTTTTATACAGAGCTATACACTCTCTTTAATAAGGCATGTTAGTTGGATATCAGCCAATAGGATAAGGTTTAGATGTATTATATAATTTGCCAAGTGCTAAGTCTTATCTGGTAATCTCATCTTCAGAGGCTGCTTCTTACCCCTTTCACTGTCACACTGTTTATATTTCAATAGGGGGATGGTGATACAAAGACAGCAAAAGGGAAAACGGAAAGAAGGAAAATGGAAAATTTATATAGTGGTCCTTGAAATTAATCATTTTATTTCATAATTCTAATATCTTTATTTTATTTTGTTTTTATTTTATTTTTATTTTTTGCTTTTTTAGGGCTGCACCTGAGGCATATGTATGTTCCCAGGCTAGGGGTCGAATCGGAGCTACAGCTGCTGGCCTACGTGACAGCCACAGCAATGCAGGATCCAAGCCACGTCTGCAACCTACACCACAGCTCACGGCAATGCTGGATCCTTAACCCACTGAGAAAGCCAGGGATTGAACCCACAACCTCATGGTTCCTAGTCGGATTCGTTTCTGCTGTGCCATGATGGAAGCTCCTAATATCTTTAATTTTAAATTTCATCCCTCACTTCTTCTACAACTACCCACAGATTTGCTTCCAATTTTTTTTTTTTTTGTCTTTTTAGGGCCACACCCACAGCATATGCAATTTCAACCAGCAGCCTCTTGGATACTGGTTGGATTCTGAACCTGATCACAACAGGAACTCCTGCTTCCTCATTTTCGAAAGAAGAGCTGGCAGAGAGGATGTAGGATTTCAGAAAAAGACATTCCAAACTGCTGACAAACCACAACCAAAAAAGAAGGTTGATATCGGTGTCTGTCACAGTAGAACATTAAAACGTTTACCCAAAATGTAACTGTTTACTTATTGGGTATGTTAAATTTCCCAGTGTTGAGAAATCTTCTAGGGCAGATGTAACTTACTATCTGGAAAGGACGCTTCCATGGATGGCCTGGATTTAATTCTCTTTTAAACTTGTTAAAGACAGTGAAAGACTGATGCTGTAATTAAACATTCCAAATATGTTTTTAAATTTCCCCCAATAGTTCAGTTAGTATTTTTGTTATGGGTTATTGATCCTTTTATAATTTGTTGGTGGTAAAAGCAGAGACAAGTTTGATCTTTCTGCTCTTTAAATTACATTGACAATGATCTCTCTACTATATTCAGGAGATAAATACAAATATGCATTTTTACTAAAGTGACAATTAATTCTACAGGAGGATATTAAAATGTACAGTCATCAGGTGTTCCCATCATGGTGCAGCGGTAACAAACCCGACTAGTATGCATGAGGATGCGAGTTTGATCCCTGGCCTCATTCAGTGGGTTAAGGATCTGGTGTTGCCATGAGCTGTGGTGTAGGCTGCAGACGTGGCTCAGATCCAGCATTGCTTTGGCCATGATGTAGGCCAGCAGCTGCAGGCCCAATTTGACCCCTAGCCTGGGAACTTCCCTATGCCAAGGGTGCGGCCCTAAAAAGACCAAAAAAAAAAAAAAAATACAGTCATCAGAAAACATAAAGAAGATAAGATATGAATGACAATTTTAAGGGAGAAACTGAATAAATGACAGCACAGTTTTATCTGAGCTCAAGAGAGGAACACATACCATTTGCCTGAGGGGCACCCAGATGATCTCGAATCGCAGGTGTCAGTTCACCGGCCTCCAGGCTGGTCAGTATGGGATCAAGTGGAGCAAAGCCAGTCCCATCTAGCACAAAGAACTGAAAAAGAAGGAGAGTGAACAGGGAATGATTCACTCAGAAAACACCAAATGCCCTAAATTACAAAATCTTCAAACAGTGACACACCCTTCAAGTACTGTGGCAAGGGAGGTCCTTTTAAAAATGCAGATTAAATATGTGGGCATTCCATATCAATCATTTAAAATAAAACTAGAGTTTCCGTTGTGGCTCAGCAGGTTAAGAACCCAATATAGTGTCCAAGAGAATACACGTTTGATCCCTAGCCTCTCTCAGTGAGTTAAGGATCCAGCACTGCTGCAAGCTGCAGAGTAGGTTGCAGATGTGGCTCAGATCTGGTGTTGCGATAGCTGTGGGTAGGCCTCAGCTGCAGCTCTGATTCGACCCCTAGCTCGGGAACTTCCATATGCCACAAGTGTGGCTGTAAAAAGAAAAAATAAATAAATAATAAAATAAAAGTCAAGGATACATAAGCCTTTTCTAAGTTTCTGATTTACCCGCCAAGCATTGATGTCCATCTCAATGTGAGCACAGTAAAAAGAACGAGGATCATTAGACAATTCTAACATAATCCTTGCCATCCATTTACTGAGTTACTAGATGGAAGTTGCTGGACTCTCAGGTCTGATCTAGAGAACATTGACAATAAATCTGCTCCCTCATTGTCCCATGGTTGTCGGTAGGGGAGTGGGCACTAAAGAAGATGAAATTCAAAAGGAAATGAACACTTACGAAAATGTATTGGTAACAAGGTTATATGTGAACCTACACTATGTAGCATATTGAAACGTAATGCTTACATGTCTCAGTTTTCACACACACACACATGCACCCAAGTACACACACCTTTGATTCTTTTCTTCTTCTGGAAGAGACAGTGAGTGTGTGTCTGGATGTACTGGAGGAAAAGGTCATCCTGTGGCTATAGGAAGCATCCATCAGAATGGAGCTTTGTCCTCTGCCCTTGAATCATCTGAAGGTCCATCACGACCAACTTCTGGGGTGCTAGACTGGCCATTTTAGTCAAAGTTTTGATGCCCTCTAGAGCACTGACCACCATTTCCCTAAACCACACAGTGAGACTTCTCAAAATATCAAGAACCATGGTGTTTCCTATTCTTCTTTGCATCCCTGAGAAAACAGAGGATTCATTTCATCTCAGCCATCCCAGAGTGACAAATTTGAGTGCAGATTTGATGTGGACTGTGTGACATGAGGGGTGCATGGGGAAGGCTTTCTTACTCTACATCACATTTTTGGAAAATGTTTAAATCATCTTGTGATGTAATTGAATAAATTACTATCTAGTTGCATGCCATTACTATCTAACCTGCAGAATTCTTCAAAGAACAACAAAAAATCTTTCTTTAAAGGATAAAAAGCAAAGTCTAAACAGCCAATGCCATAGGCTCAGTAATAAAAATAAAATTATCTGACCATGAGAGTGACTGTGTACAGTACAGCTGCATTCTACTCTTCATTAAACTAACAGCACAATTTTTTTGTTATTAAATAATTACTTTTCATAGGATGATGGATAGTAGCAAATACTATTATCTCCTTTATTTTGTATCCAGGCTTTAATTATGGGAATTTTTGATGGAAAAAAATCTTTTAGATGCATGCATCCTAGGTTTCACTCCAAATCAGGCAGTAATCATATTAGTCTTCTTCCTCCAAACAGCCATCTTTCCTATCATCTCCGAACGACACCACTGCAGGCAAGCTCTCCATCAGCTGTACAGCTGTGACACCAGACAATGTGCAGTGTAATCCATTCTGCCACATCTGCTTGGTCTCTCACATATTTAACTAAGCTTTCATCTCTGAAGTGCAAAGATAATTATTTCCAGAAGTCACAGAAGAAAGCAGGACCATTGGAGGACACGGGCGTTAGAGTTTTGCTTGACTTTCAGACAGTGAGCAAAAGAGAAACTCTCGGAGGAGAAGGATTTGTGAGATTCTATAGGAAGTATGTGTTTTACAGTTCGGGTTTTGTCTTAGAAAATAAGTAATCATCTACCCAGCCGGAAATCCCGCGAGGGCAGGAAGCACGCTGTCTGGCGGTTATTCCAGCGAGCTGGAGAGCGCCACTGATTACCAGGACTGGGCACAAGACCAAGAGTTTCTTCCAGGGACAAGGTCCTGGCCTGGGCATAGGGCTGCCCTTGGTCTCAACCAGAAAAAAAGCTGTCCTTAACAAGTCAGCATTCATGTAAATATTTCTGTTAACAATGTTATGATCTCATTACCACCCAGCTAACACACTTGTGATTATTGGATTTCTTTTTTATTAATTAAGCAAAAATAGCTCTCGGGGAGTTCTCCTTGTGGTGCAGAGGAAACAAATCCAACTAGGAACCATGAGGTTGCAGGTTCGATCCCTGACCTCGCTCAGTGAGTTAAGGATCTGGCGTTGCCATGGGCTGTGGACATGGCACCGATCTGATGTTGCCGTGACAGGCTGTGTTGTAGGCCGGCAGTCATAGCTCCGACTGGACCCCTAACCTGGGAACTTCTATATGACAGGGGTGTGGCTCTAGAAATTAAAAAAAAAAAAAAAGCTAGCTCTTTACTTGCTTATAATTTTGAAAGTGCAGTTAATTTTGTTTTCTTTCATGTCACAACATTCAAACACTGCCTAATCTTTTTCTTTTCACCCGTACTGGATGACTTGGTTATGACATGATGAAAAAATAATTACCAGCAAGTCCTTTATTTGTAATCAATAATATGGGGGATATCCTATTTAATTAAAGCAGGAAAAACTCATAAATAGCAGGGATATACTTGATTGTTATCCTGTTTAAAAAAAAATCATAGTTTGTAAAAGTCAGAACCCTTCATTTTAAAGGTAATATACTGGAGTTCCTGTCGTGGCGCAGCAGTTAACGAATCTGACTAGGAACCATGAGGTTGTGGGTTCGATCCCTGGCCTTGCTCAGTGGGTTAAGCACCCAGCGTTGCCGTGAGCTGTGGTGGAGGTTGCAGATGTGACTCGGATCCCCCATTGCTGTGGCTGTGGCGCAGGCCGGCGACTGTAGCTCCGATTGGACCCCTAGCCTGGGAACCTCCATATGCCATGGGTGCGGCCCTAAAAAGCAAAAATATAAAAAATAAATAAATAAATAAATAAATAAATAAAGATAATATACTTACATCCATATTTCACCATGCCCGTGATGTGACCCATTACTCTGTGAAGATTACTATTACAATAACTAATTTATTTAATATATACTGTTCTCAGACACTGTGTTAAGAGCTCTACTAGCATTTTTATCTTTGTAAATTTTTTATTATGGAAATCATCAATAAAATACAAAAGTACAATGATAGAATGAGCTCCCATATACCTCATAATTCATCCCCCGCAATTACAAATTCATAGCCAATCTAGTTATTTTTATCCCCCTTCCCATTTCCTCACATCTGTACTATTTTGAAGTAAATCTTAACCTTCATGTGATTACATCCATAAATACTTCAAAAAAAAATTTTTTTTTTGTCATTTTAGGGCCACATCCTCAGCATGTGGAGGTTCCCAGGCTAGGGGTCAAATCAGAGCTACAGCTGCCAGCCTACACCACAGCCACAGCAACATGGGATCCGAGCTGCATCTGCAGCCTACACCACAGCTCATGGCAATGCCGGATCCTTAACCCACTGAGCGAGGCCGGGGATCACACCCGCAACCTCTTGGTTCCTGGTCAGATTCGTTGCCACTGCGCCACAACGGGAACGCCCATAAATACTTCAGTATGGAATGTCTAGAAGAGAAGGGTTGGAGTTCCCATGGTGGCTCAGTGGTTAATGAATCCAACTAGTATCCATGAGGACGTGGGTTCGCTCCCTGGCCTCGCTCCATAGGTTAAGAATCCGGCATTGCCAGGAGCTGTGGCATAGGCTGGTAGCTGCAGCTCTGATTTGACCCTTAGCCTGGGAACATCCATATGCCATGGGTGCGGCCCTAAAAAAGACAAAAAAAAAAACAAGTTTTTTTTTAAGTCAGCATCATATTATATAATACTGAAGACAACCTTATGGTGCTGACCCTATTAATACTCCCCTTTCACAGGTGATAACACTAAAGCTTTAGAAGTGAAGCATCTTATCCAAAGAACCCACTAGCATGGAGCCTATTGGGGATTCAATTACAGCACCATTTGAAGACAGAGCCAAAGATCCTGGTCATTACATTGCTCTCCAGTGTCAGAAAACTGCACCTTTGTAAAATTTTCTGACATTTAAATATCGAAACACTGACTGGTACTTCACGGTGACAACATCAAGGAAGTAAAAACGCTCCTAATCACTTCAAGAGTTGAGAATTTTATCTAAGGCACTAGAGGACCTGAATGTCTGAAAACCAAGGTGGTCACAGAAATCGTGATATGCCTCTTTCCCGCCAACCTTTTTTTTTTTTTTTTTTTGCTTTTTAGAGCCACACGTATGTCACAGCCACAACAATGAGGGATCCGAGCTGCATCTTCGACCTACACCACAGCTCACTGTAACACCCAATCCCTGACCACTGAGTGAGGCTAGGGATCAAACCCACATCCTCATGGATACGAGTTGGATCCATTTCCGCTGGGCTACAATGGGAACTCCAGTTGCTCGCTGTTTTTAATGTCGTCATTCTACACCGATCCTTACTTAAATAAAATATACCTTTTAAGACAATTTTCATGCCTACGTATTTTCCCCCTGAGATGAATCACTTGTGTCGCTCGACTACTTGTAAGCCAGAATGGAATCACTTTCATGTTCCGCTACTCTGAATAATATCAGCGATTATATGACATGGGATTTCACAGTTGAAATGGAGCTATATAATCACAGTGATTTCCATGCACATTATCCTAGACATCATTCTGACCTAAAAAAATCTAACCTGCAATTTTCAATTGCCAGATCACAGAGAAGTAATTGTCACAGAAGCAGGCTCGTGGAAGAGTCAAGGATTCAGCAAAAAGAGTCATTTCCTTGGGTATGTGGTGATGGGAGGTCTCAGGAGAGTGCACTGAAAGATGAGAAAATGGAAAAGTCTCTGCTTGGGATTTCTAACGCTAATGCTCAACTTACACCCTTGTCTGCACTAAATAAGATTTCTTCCATTTGGACCTTGTTACCAACAAGCCAAAAATACATGATAATCTTTCACTTTCCATTTAGTTCATCAACCTTCTTCTTTGTAGGGTATGATTCAGTAAACAAGCACAATTTGCACATGTGGCAAATAGAGGATGAGTAAGTCATAGACCTGCCATTACAATCCGGTAGAGAGAGAAGTACAGTGATAACTATGATACATGGTAGTACAAGATGTCTCTCCTCTGAGAGGAAAGAAATTATAAGTAAAGTAGTTTTGGCGTGGTGATGTGGGTCCAAAAAGAGCCAATGCTATTCAGTTGAGGTGGAATAAAAAAGTCATGACATTCTGGCACAGGGTCTTAGAACAACCCCTCTCTGCTTCTTTCACTCCTACTAGTGCTCAATCTCAAAGGAAGGGTCGCCTTCTCTGGGAATCCTTCCATTACCCCATCCCCAGTCTCACCTCTGTGCCCATTCTTAGCGCCCTCACATTAATGCCTTTCCTGGTGACTCTAAAATGATGTCGCTAATCCCTGTATTTCCTACTATGTTGAATTCGAGGGCATTGATTTATACATCGTTGCATCACTTATTGCAATCTTGGCACAGAGCAGATGCTCAAACCTTGTTAAATCACGAATAATGCTAAGGTTTAAGTAGGACTACGCCTCGAGGAGAGGTGGCATTAGAGGTTGTAGATTGGGAGATAAATAAAAGTGTTGGTCATAGAAGTTAAAGTGCATGCACTCCCCAAGGGATATGGTACAGGGAGGAAGAGGTGACTTTCCCAAGGGGGTTCCACTCTTAATCATACTAGCTGAGCCCTGCTTGTCACCTAATGCAGCCCACCCACCCTCATTGATGCCTCTTATCCTCCTTGAATTTTCTTTCTTTATTAAGGCATTTTATTATACTATCAGGTTTTTATTGTACTATAGCATTTTATTATACTACCAACAGAAGGCCAAGAAGCAAGATGAGGCCAACCCTGACCTCAACATGCCACCCAGGGTCCAAGACACACCCATGTGAACAAATCCCATAAACCATCAGGGTCTACCCAAGAAAGACAGGCAACTTTCTCCTAAAGTTTCCTTATTGAGCTCTCCACTTCACCCAAGGCCTTAATCCAGGTACAAAGAGGAAGTCAAGAACATAACCACCTGGCCAGGGAGCTGGATGCCTGGATGCCTTCTGGGGCCAAGGTGCTGTCACTGGTCACTTTAGCTAAAGCGAGGCATACCACTTTTCCATACCACTTTTTCTAAATGGATGATTCCCAAGACAGGGGTAACGTCCCATGGGACACAGGTAATAAGTCAGTTCTCCCCGCGGGACCACTTTCAAGAAAGAGTCATCTCATTTGGAGGTATTTTCACTGCTGTCTGAGGACTACATAGTCTACCGATGGATGGTGTTTCTCTAAATTTTGAAGGTCACTTACGATCATCCTGATGATGCAATTTACCATTTTGTGGTGAGATAAGCAAGTCAATGCCTGGCTTTTATGCAATAGGTACGAATAGCTCCCGGCAGTGCATGTGGTGCACCTGGAGGGAAAGTCTTGCTTGCAATGGTCAGAGCTCTCCAAGTGGAACTTACATGGTCACACAGCACAGATGGCAGTGCCTCCAAGGCAGTCCCAACACAAGGAGGGTTGCAATTTTTTATAAAGTGACAGGGAAAGACTGAGAAGTTAGAATAAAGACCTGAGGAATATGGAGACTGGAAGGAGCTTTGTGAATATCTGGAATTGTATCTCTCATATTCATGCAAAAGCAGAGTAAATAAAAGCTCGCTAAAAAATACTTGACTAGAAAGTAGGAAACCTGGAAGTTCCTGTCATGGCTCAGCAGAAACGAATCTGACTAGCATCCATGAGGATGCAGGTTCGATCCCTGGCCTTGCTCTGTGGGTTATCGATCTGGCGTTGTTATGAGCTGCGGTGTAGCTTGCACACGCAGTTTGGATCTGGCATTGCAGTGACTGTGGTGTAGGCCAGCGGCTACAGCTCTGATTCAGCCCCTAGCCTGGGAGCCTCCATATGCCACAGGTGCAGCCCTAAAAAGACCAAAGAAAAAAAGATAAAAAGAAAGGGAGTTCCCATTGTGGCTCAATGGTTAATGAATCTGACTAGGAACCATGAGGTTGTGGGTTCGATCCCTGGCCTTGCTCAGTGGGTTAAGGATCCGGCATTGCCCTGAGCTGTGGTGTAGGTCGCAGACACGGTTTGGATCCCACATTGCTGTGGCTATGGTGTAGGCTGGCGGCTACAGCTCCTGTTAGACCCCTAGCCTGGGAACCTCCATATGCCACGGGTGCAGCTCTAGATAAGGCAAAAAGACAAAAAATAAAATAAAATAAAATAAAATAAAATAAAATAAATAAAAGAAAGAAAGTAGGAAACCTGGATTAGAGGGCCTTCATCTTTCCTGAGCATTTCTGTGAACAGTCAACTGGAATTTCCGATCCTCAGTGTGGTCTACAACATGAAGGGGTCGGATGAGGTATTTTGCAAAGAACTTTCGGCCTCTGTGATTCCACATTGATCTGCACCTGCAGAAGTCCATGGCACATATGAGTAAATCTCAGATCCTCATAGTCAACAGTGTTCTGAATCTGAGAATCAGGATTCTTTAAAATAACCCCTTGGCTACAACAGCTGATTCCCACCACCATAACATCATCAAAGGCTGACATCTCACCCCAATTTATTATTTCTCATAGTAATCTCCACAATCTGCAAATACATTCTATGTGGTTTTTTAAAATTGTTTATTTCCCTCAGTGGAATGTGGGCTTCATGAGAGCAGGATTTTGAGTCTTTTTCGCATCCATATTCTTAGCACCTAAAAGAGTGCCTAATGGATAATAGATCCAAGATAGATACTTGCCAAATGTCACAGTTTAACGATGAAAATACTTGATTTGTCAGATTTCCTCCTGAGGCGCATGCCTACTACTTAGAATCCATTTTCAAATCAAATGGATTCCAAGAGTATTTCCTGCTTGTAATCACATATCCATTTCCTGCTGATAGTTGTCTGGATGCCTTCTGGGACCAAGGTGCTCCTGGTTTAGAGGCAATTTGCTAAAAATAATGTTATTTTTAATCATGTTGCTGTCTAAAAGAAAAAACATAAAATAAATTGAAGTCACTTGACTCTGTTTATTATATTACTTCAAACAAATTATTTTTTTCTAATTTGCTAATACTTAAAACAAATCATCTATTTTGATGAGCTGACTTGAGGGGAAAAATCAAGCTGGATATCCCAAATAAATTACTGAAATAATATATTATTTGGGGCTATAGTTAAGATATTGAACAAGGGGTTGCTTCTAACTATCTACTTGTAATTACATTTTCCCCCTCAAAATATCAGTTTACTGATTTTGATAATTAACCCGAATTAATGGATGTTTTATTCATTAATTGTGATAACAACATTTATCATTTCTTATTTCTCTCAGCTGTTCAATATGTGAAGTGGAACAGATTTTTTTTAACTTTCCAGTAACATGACCAAGGAAAAAAACAGAAGTATACAAAAAAAAATAGAACTTTGGACAGACAGCATAATTTGTGGTCAAGTACTTCAATTTTATAATTTGGATCCAGTTCTGACACTAACTCATAATCTTAGATGAGTTATTTAACCACAGGGAGCTTTACTTTCTCCATATGTAAAAACCTGGATTAATAGTAGTATCCACCAGTTGGGAAAGTTAAAAGAGATAACACTTGCAAAGCATTTATCACAGTATCTAGCAAACAGTAAATTCTCACTAAATCTTTGCTATCATTACCATTTAAAACTTCAATTGGCTAAACATCTTAGTCAAAATATCTTCTGGTCAGTGTAACTCTTTAATAAATACTCCAAATGTGTTTACCAAGACTCTACTAAGTTAGTAATATCACAGTCATAAATATTCATTATGTTGCTTATGCAGCCTATCTTAGCCCAGTTCCCTGTAAACAAATTCCCAGGCAAAAGCAGATGTGCTGACGTTTGTAGGTGAGTGAGGTCCAGAAGGGTAGGCATGAGAGAGGTCAAATAAAAATCACGCTGGACACAGCTTCATGCTGAGCCAGTCGTTTGGTTTCATAAGACATCTCCAGTGAGCACTGACGAAGCTACTGAGTCTACACAGTCTCTTCATGATAGAGGAAGAGGGTAGGATTTTTGCAGCCCTCCTATTGTTCAAATATTGCCCATAGGCATAGACACGCACTCATACATGGGCTCCCCTTAACACCCTGATGTCTTACTTCCCAGTTACAGGGAAGCCACAGGGCTTGAGCGAGAGAGCTCAGGAAAGTGGGCAAGCTGATGCTTTAGGGCATGTTCATGAGCAGCATGGGGAAATAGGGAGCAGCTGCCACCATATGCCTCTTTGTCTATAAAGCAGGGACACCTTCTGAGAGTCTGGAAGTAAAGCAAGTACATCAATCTGGAGTCATGCACAAGCTGACTCTGATACACACACTAGCCATGGCAGCTCAGAGTTAAGGGGGGCTGGGATTAAGAACTCCTAGATGAATCAAATCATATCTCTGTTTCTTCTAACTTATCTGGGCCAGGGGTCTATCAAGTTTCCATGAATATTTGACGCACTCCCTCATACGTAAACTCTTTGTGACTCTATATCCGACTCCAAATTATCTTCCACTGTAATTGATCTTCAGTTCTTCAGTCTTTTCAAATGCCAGTTCACTCACTGGCATGTGAAAGAGCAAAATAACAAAAAGTAAAACACAGAACAGAACAAAATTACCTGAAACTATCTATGGCAGTGCAGCTAGAAAATATGCGACACACGAAGAAAAAAAACTGATATTTTCAAGTCATGCTGTAAGGAGTTCCCTCTGTGATTCAGTGGTTAACAAACCTCACTAGGATCCATGAGGATGTGGGTTTGATCCCTGGCCTCACTTAGTGGGTTAAGGATCCAGCATTGCCATGAGCTGTAGTGTAGGTCACAGACGCGGTTCAGATCCTGCTTTACTGTGGCTGTGGCATGGGCCAGCAGCTGTAGCTTCGATTCGATCCAAAGCCTGGGAACCTCCATATGCCGTGGGTGTGGCCCTAAAAAGAAAAAAAAAAAGGTGATGCCATAGCATCACTATCACAATAGCCAAGACATGGAAACAACCTAAATGTCTACCAACAGATGAATGGATTAAGACGATGTGGTACATATACACAATGGAATATTACTCAGCCATAAAAAGGAACGAATCATGCATTTGCAGCAAGATGGATCAAGTAGAAATTCTCATACTAAGTGAAACAAGTCAGTAAAAGAAAGAAAAATACCATGTGATATCACTTACATGTGGAATCTAAAATATGGCACAGATGAACCTCTCTACAGAACAGGAACAGACTAACAGACATGGAGAACAGACTTGTGGTTGTCAAGGGGGAGGGGGAGGGAGTGGGATAGACTGAGAGTTTGGGGTTAGTAGATGCAAAATATTATATTTAGAATGGATAAGCAATGAAGTCCTACTGTATACCACAGGGAATTCTATCCAGTCTCTGGAATAGAACATGATGGAAGGTAATATGAGAAAAAGAATGTATATATATGTATGACTGGGTCACTTTGCTGTACAGCAGAAAATTAGCACAACACTATAAATCAACTATACTCCAATTTTTAAAAAAATAATTTAATCTCACCTGTTTCTTTTCGCTTATTCTCATGTGACTATTAAACCACTACAAATTTCAGAATTACATATATGACTTGCATTGTTTTTTTACTGGGCAATGCTGCCTTAGAGCATGAATTCCATGGCTTCAAAACGGAAAGTTCCTTATTTGATATCTATTCTGAGAAGTACCTGTACGTAGTTTATGAATAGCAGAGACATAGTGATTCATTAACACTATGACTTCTCCTCTCCATGATAAAGTTGTTTTTGTACATTTCTTTATCACTTCAAGAGCTACATCGACCCTTCAAACAAGATTCCTTTCCAAACCAGAGCTGTTGGTAAAGATATGGTTAGACACAAAGCCACAGATTTGCAAACGTGGCAGCAGCCCCAGCGCCACAGGGCTCTCCTTGGAATCGCCCTGCCTGGCAGGAGTTAACTGTATCAACCCTGGTGCCTTTGGTATTCTAAAACCTTCCATCACTAAGAAAGGAAAGCGGTTATGACTTAGAGAGGGTTCACGTTTCTTGTTTATTACAGCCTCTTGGTGAATACCTTCAAGGTTCTGACATGTGAACAGCACATGGGAAATGAAATAAGAAATGAAGACCAGTCCACAAACTATGAACGTGAGTGTGCACACATAAGCCTGTGATAACATAGCCCTGCACAGAGAAACCAGGCAGATGGCCCTCTGTGTGCATGCACGGGGCTGTGCTCAAGTCTCCCCTCATCATTCCAAAGGACATTGCCTGTTCTCGTCCTCCAAATTGCTCAGTAATCAGCAATTGGAAAAGCAAGGTGGTTCCGTGACATTATCTTTGATCTTCATTCCAGGCCCATTCCCTCGGAGGTCAGCGTGTACCAGAGCTAAAGAAGCGATGCTATAGAAATCTTACCAACTGCTTGTGGGGACAAAGTGGTTTTACACTTCCTTCCATACATACCAAAGACGAAGCCAGGAATGAGAGCCAGTGGGCACATCTATACCTGGTACAGGAAGAAACTGAAGGGAGATAAATGAGAAACTATTTTCATGTGTCCATAAATTAATCCCTGGAAGTGTTCTAATGACATTTCTTCAAATATCCGTGCTTCTCCTTTATATACTAAGTCCCTTCACAACCTGACTCCAGCCTGCAATGACAACCTCATCTCACGTTACCTTCCCTTGGGCCCCTGCACTCCAGAAAGACCAACTTTCTTCTACTTTTCTGAGCATACCATTTTCTCTCACACTTACACTTCTGCCCACATGCTTTCCCCTCTATCTGGAGAGTTATTCCTCACTTCCCCTGCTGGCCTAAATCTATTTATTCTGTATAATGAAGCTCAAATTTCACAACTCAGTGAACTTTCACTTCATAAAAAAAAAACGATTTTTGAAATCCAGTTTAAAACATTTTTAGATGAGTCTGTGGAAAACAGGGAGAAATAATGGCATTCAACCTAGAGTAATTTTAAGAATTTCATTATCAGTTATTCAACATGTAATGAGTTTCTGTAAAAACCTAGACTCTGCTCACACATACATACATATAGGAATACATATATACTTTCATAATTTCTCTCTGAAGAGCATATGAAGACTTCTGTATACAACACATGTACATAGATAGAGGGACTCACAATATTAATGTTAACCAAAAAGAAAATTTGGCCACTATATTTATTATCTTTTTGGAAACAAAATAATATTAAATAGTAACTGGAGATAAATCTGCTGTTATTTGGTTGTTAGAATATTTCCTCACTAAAATGACTAAAAATGGTAGCTTCTGATGAAAAAATAAACAACACAATATGCAAAGGGATTCCAAATTAAAATTTCAACTTCACTCATGACAACAAAAACATGTTTCTCTTCAAATTTAACTTCCATGAGAAACTATGCTAAATTAAAACCTTCCAGGGCAAGTGTCCTTCCATTTTTTTGCATTTTTACTACCTAAAGATCAAACAGTTTGACACAGCAAAAATTCTGGTAAGTTAGGAAGAAATGCTGATTGGTTTGTTGGCTGGTGGCCGGGGGAATGTTATGACCGAGTAATTATGTGTTCTGGACAGATGCATTAACCAGGCTTGGGGCTGGAGCCACTGGATATTATTTTAGTCATAAGGCTAGAGGAACTGAATCATTTTCAAAGCATTGGCTGGCTGACATTGCCTCACTGATGCCTGTTCCAATGACTCTTTGGCAGTAACTTCCAACGCTGCACTTATGACATGGTAAACAAAAACTACATTAAAGGTTTGCTTTTTAATCATGAAGGAGTTCAACATTTCCACTAAGCTCTCTTGCTATTCATCAAGTCACATTGAAGGCTATTGCAGATTTGCACAGCCCTGTCTTCCGACGGAAGAATTCTAGCAGTATAGCAGGCAAAAGGATATATATATATATATATATATATATATATGTATGTATATATATATGTATATATGTATATATATACACACACACAAACACACATATATGTGTGTGTGTGTATATATATATATACATATATACATATACATATAGCAATAAAAGGGACCATAATCAAAATTCAAAATGATAATACTTTTTTTACACAGTTGTTCTCAACTGGTCAATAGACTGAAAGTCAATAATAACTTTCACTTTTAACAAAACTTATTTCAACTCATAAAATGCCATTCCTTTTAAAGCATCTATGTTTAATAATCAGAAAAAATCCACGTAATAAGAAAATAATAGTCAACATGAAGGTTTTGGTGTTTCTAAGAAAAGATAGCAAGTCCCATAATAATCAATTGGTTGGCTTCAGGCAGCTTTTCTTTTTGTGCCATTTTGACTTGTAGTTTTACTTTGATATCAGTTGCTAACTATAATGATAATTTAGTTGGAACTACACTTAGTTATTAAAATATTTCTATACTGGTCATTTTAAAACAATAATAATTTTAATGTGATTTAAAACAGAAGCATTTTTACTTTATTAAGTGTGCTTGAATTGTGAGGACCTAGTGACATTTCTCTCTGATGTAGCACTACTGAAGTAAAATGCAAATAGTAGTCAGGTTACCTGACATTTGAAAGACTTGAATTTCTTTTTATTAGCAAATGATTGATTTGTATAGATAACAAGGTGGGTGATGGATGGGTGAATGAATGAGTTAATAGACATAAATATAGAACAGCCATACACAACGAAGGGAGTGTTTCATTGGTAGATTTGTGTGTGTGTGTATTTTTAGAATATAATGACTACAAACTTTAAAACTATTAAACCAAAGAAGTATCAGAGGATATGTTCCAGAATCAGATGTGCTTAAAGTCATTCTTTAGAGAGTTATCATTTTGTTTCACTTTCATAATATTATTGTGATTTTTAAATTTTTGATTACTCACAAATAATCCATCAGGGAAAAGGAAAAATCACTTTTGTCGATAAATGTTTTACTTTAACTCCAAAAAAAACTCCTCAGCAATAAATCCATCAAATCATACTGTTTGTGCATATGCTACATGCACTAAGAGACTAAGTTATATGTCTCTTAAATAACTGCAGCTGAAATTTTTTGGAAAAATACTTCATGAGATAATTATAAATTAGTAATAAATACATTAATATGATCATTACAGTCATTATGACCATCTTCTTGTTTTCATTAATGAAGCTCACCATTTACAATGTCATTTGCTTGCTTTAAATAAGCTCAGCTAGGCAATGCTATTTCCCTGTACTAAAGAGTAATCAAAAGTCTGGAGGCCTCAGGGACCTAGAAGGTACTTAATGAACTTGTGAGGAAGAAGTTAGAAAAACTCCCTCCTAAATCACCACGAAATTCCAAAAATATAAAGTGATTCTTTGTCATATCCAGAAAGAATTTATTGAAAGAAGCTTTAAAATATACCTGAAAAGCAAAAGCCCTATCAATGAAACCACAATGATGAACATGATGAAAACTTTAGTTCTTAGAAAATGGAGAGTGCAGAAATAAAAAGGATAGGATTGGGTTCTTCTCAATGAAGAAAGAGGCAGAGTAAAAAGCACCAGTTGAATTGCAGCATGTTCTAAGAAACTGTTGTATACGATTCAAAAATACAGGATAAATTGAAACGTAATCAATCCAATTAGGCTAAAATTTGAAATATATAATGAAACATTATAATGATACTATATCGTAATTATACTGTAATAAAACATTTTAGACCATTAGAATTTAAAACATAACCAATATAAGAGAAAACTTTTACAGAGAATGTGCCCAACATGGAGCACATACTGTAGAAACCCTCTCATTTAAAAATTTCTCTTTCTTTCTTTGAACTAGGAACAGACATTTTCACAAAATAAAGGGTTTTATTTTTTTTACTATTTTTATCATTTTAATAAACTTATTTTTCTCTGAATTGTTACTAATTTCACTAATAGTGTTAAGTAGTGAAACTAATTGCTACTTAAACCAATCATTGGATAAATGG
Organism: Catagonus wagneri; assembly: GCA_004024745.2. Taxonomy (NCBI): domain Eukaryota; kingdom Metazoa; phylum Chordata; class Mammalia; order Artiodactyla; family Tayassuidae; genus Catagonus; species Catagonus wagneri. The sequence continues at coordinate 6,206,109 of PVHT021183556.1, forward strand.
GTGGAATATGAATTAATGCTATTTTATCATATGTGGTATATTCAATTCCTTTCTGAAAGACAAACAAAAAATCAGAATAGTTTAATAGTGTTGTTTAGGTTGTGAAATTAAAATACATAATGCAACATCTGCACATAACAGCTATTTACAAAATATCATGAATAAATAAATCAGTTCTTAATAAATGGGGCTTTGTTTGTTTATGAAATCTAGTATTCAGGATATTTTTTGAGCACTTACTTTACCCTCCTGCATTTTTTCATTCAGTATATATATTGGATATATCCATCAATTACAATAATTCTTGTTTAAATGCAAGGAATTCTGGGACTTGTCTATTCAAAAGTTTTTAAAAGATGCTTTTTGATTTTTAAAAAATCTATGCAATCAGATGTTCATCTAGCTGAATACCCCCCCAAAAAAGGCAACGAGACTGAAAAAAGGTCTTTGAACAAGAAAAGTAGAAAATGTGGTAAAAATGTTGAAAGGTATTTTATTACCATAGGGTGTAATAAATGTGAATTTAGCATCCAGTGACCTAAATTAAATGCAGAAATTTATACAATATATTCTCTGATGGACCTAAAGAAAATACAGTTTTTAAGCAAGCTTTAAAAAAGAATACCAAAAAAATTCATGTTCATGTGAAGTGATCCTCCACTAATGATTTTCTTAAAAAAGTAAAAAGAAGGCAACTTGCTATAAAGCCTAAACAAGGCTGAAAAGACACACAGACACACATCTGTCATACGTTTGCTGCTTTATAGTTACTGCTTTAAGAAAGGATGTGAGTTATGAAGTGAGTCCTTTTGTAAACATTCTAATAAAGTCTGGGTAAGATACAGAAGGCATCAGAACCCTTCAAGCCGCTGTTCTCTAAATAATACTAAGAATTATATGAGAGAATCCAAGTTTTTTGTATAAATTGCTACACCAACTCAAAACATTTTTAAAATCCTTTTAAGAGAAGCGATGTTATTCTTCCACTGTACCGAGGTGAGAACACAGCAGTGAAGAATCCACATTTTATAAGATGCCCATGCTTTTTGGAGAAAGAGGGTCCATACATTTAATTTATGAGCCCTAATTCTTTTTATTTCCTCCTAAAACCTCACATTGCTAGTTCCACAGAGGAAGAGGACACAGGACAAGCCCTTTCAAGGTATTTATTCTTAAGAAAGAGGTTGGAAAAGGGGCACAGAAAAGCCAGTTAACCTCCCATGATTTGTTCACTGTAGTCGTTAAAAACTAATATGAAAAGACAATAGATTTTAAAGGCTCAGAAGACAGTAGACTTGTTCTCACCTGTTTTTCTACTGAATATTTCTTAATCAAATAATTTAAATCCTCTGGGGTTAATTTCCACGAAGACTGTATAAAGAATCTTCCTGTCTTCAGAGTTTTAGATTATAGAAGTTGTAAGAATATTTTAGTTCTTACTTTCCTTTCTATTAACTATGCCAGAAACTTTGGGACTCACTCTCTTTAATAACTGATGCTGTATAATATTTATGCATGCATGACAACAAAATATTTTTCAATAAAAATATAGTGAACAAGTCTAGTTCAGCCCCATTACCTGTGACTCTAATTTTTAACAGCTTATTCTTATTATTCACTTCGAAACTAAAACCAACCCCCAAAGAAGAAAATGCAAAAAGTTATAAAAATCTCTTCCAGTAGTTGAAGAAAAAATTGTTTTCTTGGTTTCTAAAAATACTTAAAGGGAAGGAAATGTTAACGTGAGAAAATCTGGAGCTAAAGTAAAAAACTGGGCCTAACTCCAATTAACAAGTCATTAATAAAACATTGATTGTTAAGCTTTAATTATTTCATGACCATTTACACTGCTGCTCCTTGAATGCAGCAAAGAAATAGAAACATAATGGAAAAAATAAAATTAAAAAACAAAAACTAACAGTACAGATTTGTTTATTGGCTCATGTGAGATACGAAATTGTAATCAGCTTCCCAGGACACTCTAATTAAGGTTTACTATTATTTCATAAGGCTTTATATTCCTTCAATTCACTGTTAGATTTAGTCTGTAAGTCTAACATCACAAGTTTATTTCAATTTTCATCAACAGGAATTCCCTGTGGATAAGAGTAACTACTGCAAGATGAGAGGTGAAGAGAAAAAGAAAAATAGAGAGCAAAGAGTTTGAGAGTATAGAAGTTTTAGGAATATTTTAGTTCTTACTTTCCTTTTTGTTAACTACGCCCAGAGACTCTGGGACTCACTCTCTTTAACTGATGCTGTATAATATTTACGCACGCATGACAACAAAATATGTTTCAATAAAAATATATTTGAACTGGCAAAGCAAAATTGCTTTAAGCTTTTGATCTGTCTCATAGCTCACATCGCTAAAGTCTTTTCCTTTCAACAGTTACATTCAGAAAGTCAAAGATATACAGCTGACGATTCAAGCTGAATGACAGCACGATAAACTATGGTTTCTCCTGAAGATAAAATACATCATAAATCGGTGCAACACTTACCTCATTTTAAATATTACTGTCTCCTTTTATCAGGTAACACTATATGACCTCCCCTTACCTCCTTTCTTCCCATATTTTATATGGGATTTTAATTCTATGCAATGATCACAACCAGAATTTTTTTTTAATTAAAATAGGATATATGGCTTTAAAGGCTTAGGTTATCTGATAGCTTTAATTAAAAGGAAATATAACAAGGGCAGACAGACTTCTGATGCCCTACAAACTGTGGCAATCATGGAATTATATCTATTTTTAAACTGCAATAACTCTTTAAACTTAGCTGCAATTTATCACAGGATAGGCAACACACTTTAATGAAATGGAAATGCATTCACCACTACATGGCAAAGTGGTATTTTTGCAGGGAATGTATGACAACATAATATGTAGTTTTTTTCTCATTAACAAATCTATTCATGAACTACCCTGACCTATGGACACCCTTTTTCCAGGGAACTGCTTGATACTGTCGGGTCTCCAGCCGGAAGTTATACTTTTTCTGGATACTTAAATCTGCATGACACTCCCTGAACTCTTCAGTGCATTCGATGTCCTGGTATGAATGCTGATTATCATCTGCACAGCTTGGGATTCAAGCGCCACAACCTCCTAGGTCTATCGAGAGGCGGCCTCTCTTCTTCGCCGGAAGGAGGAGGCGGGAGTCTCCCCCGTCAGGAGCAGGGCGCCCTCCGCTTTGCAAAGCAGACGGTGGCGGGTATGGGGTGTAACAGGGCTGCTCCCTGCCCTTCTGTCCTTCCATCGCTGCCCCAGAGCAGATGCAAGCGTGGCCCTTCCAGATCCCTTGTCCATCACCGGAAACATCAGTCACAAAGGCTTTTCCCATTTTCCAGGAGCTTTTATCTGAACCCGGAATTGGCAATGGAAATCTGTGGACTCTCCTGACTCAGGCCCCAAACTACTCTGTCTTCTGAGTCCTTTTCCTTCCAGAACACCTCAAGACAAAAGCCACAAAATGCTCTCAGCCACAGCCTTTCCTCAGGAGAACCGTGGCCTCTATCAGACACGACGGTAGATGCCCGTGCTAGCTGAAAATCTCTTTAGTGACTCAATCCAATCCTTCCTTTTTAAAAGAATCATTCTTGGGAGTTCTAGTTGTGGCTCAGCAGAAACAAATCTGACTAGCATCCGTGAGGGTGCGGGTTCGATCCCTGGCCTTGCTCAGTGGGCTAAAGCGTCGTAGTTGCAGTGAGCTGTGGTGTAGGTCGAAGGCGCAGCTCTGATCCTGAGTTGCTGTGGCTGTGGTGTAGGCCAGCAGCTACAGCTCCGATTCTGCCCCTAGCCTGGGAGCCTCCATATGCCACCCGTCTGGCCCTAAAAAGACACACACACACACGCACGCACGCATGCACGCATGCACACACAAATTATCATTCTTTTTTCCTATACAAGGACTGCTGACTATGTGGGAATTTTACTTGCACAAGTAAATAATATGACCTATTTTCATAGAATACGAAAAAGAAATAAAATGCCTTTGATTCCATCCTATGGATTTTAATGGTTTCCATTCAGGGTAGCCTTTGCGGGAGATTTGTGCTGATGGACCTCTGAGTGTTTCACAGAGCACCCCCTGGGCTCTACAAACCAGGCCACACACTTGCCTCCCTACCGCCTTGGGTGGACGTGGAGTTAACAGTGCAGCCCTTTCCATGGAAAGAGAATAAGGCTGGTTGGTCCCAACATACTCCCCCAACAGCGTTCCAAACCCATATTCCCGAAGCCCCAATTTTACCCCAAGGGTGAGGCACCCAGTATTGGACCCTGCCAGCTCTGAACAGCATTACCTCTATGCTATAGTTTTCTTTTCCTTTTCTTTCCTCAAAAAATCCATGTCCTTCTTTTCCACAAGTAAAGCTCTCTACAAGTGCTTAATTCCGTCTTCTCTTGCCTCCCCAAGGACTTTGCACCATAAATCCTTTGCTCTCATCCTCACCACAGACTCCTCCCAATATGCCTTCAAAGAAACATCGTTTGGAAGAACAAAATCACATGCCATTTGGAAGAACAAAATTACACCATGTGTCCCTACCACATTCCTCCAGCCATTTTTTCCACTTCTATCCTTCCTTTCATTGCTGTAAACTTCCCAAGTACTCATTCTTCTCCCTCTATGGCACATAATTTGTTTTTCCTTTGCCTGTGACTGCAACGCAGAAAAGTCCAGGAACCAGGAATCAAATCTACGCCCCAGCTGAGACCAGAGCCATAGAAGTGACAACACCAGGTCCTTAATCTACTGCACCACCAGGGAACTCCTATGGCACATAATCTATACATCATGAATTACTTGCTTTCTATCTCTTCACGAGAGATCTATACACTCCATGAAGGCAGAAATTACGTTGTCTTCTTCCAGGCTGGGCTGTACTTTCTCAGTGCTAAGTACAGTTTCTGACACACAGTAAGCATTCAGAACCCATTGATGATATCGGTTTATTTAACTGTAACAGGTGCTCCTTTTTTTTCTTTCCAATTTTACCATAATTCCTAAAAATCTGGTTTCCACCCCTACATTCACACAAAAATGTATGCTCATCAAAAATACAGGGTTTATAGAGTTCCCATCGTGGCTCAGTGGTTAACGAATCCGACTAAGAACCAGAGGTTGTGGGTTCGATCCCTGGCCTTGCTCAGTGGGTTAAGGATCTGGCGTTGTCATGAGCTGTGGTGTAGGTTGCAGACGCGGCTCGGATCCCGCATTGCTGTGGCTCTGGCGAAGGCCGGCAGCTACAGCTCCTGTTAGACCCCTAATCTGGGAACCTCCATATACCACGGGCGCGGCCCTAGATAAGGCAAAAACAAACAAACAAAAATACAGGGCTTATACTTTCTCAACAACTATTTCAGATAAATACTAAATACTAAATAACACTGTCTCAACCCTCACTCTTTTTGACCCTTAAGAATTGGAGGTAGATGAGGATTCTCTTTGGGAACCTTCAGGCACAGTGGGACTTTGTCTCCGCCTCCTTCAGCTACGCTCTACAAACTCACCCCACCATCTACGCCCCAACTTCCTTGCCTGGAATGTTATCTTGGATTCCAGTCTCTCTAGTCTCAATCCACACTGAACATTATTAGAAGATTAATTTCCCCTGTTCAAAATTTCCAAAGCATCTCTCTGCTTGTATTATTAAGTCTAAACTCCTCATTCTGGCATTCAAGACCCCTCATCATCTCTCCAGCCCACATTGCTTGTAGCCATCGCGGTCTACTTACTAAGACCACAAAGATCTGACATTTTCCTCTGCGAGACTTTTGCTTAATGTCAGTCAAATTCAGAATGCTTCCCCCTTTTTTCAGACTCTCCAAATAGTATCTATCTTTGAATATTCAATACGGATTACTATTTCTTTGTTAAGAAGAATTTATAATTTACAAATTTCAAGTGCAATGATGTCCCTTTGAACCGTTGTTTTGGAAACCAACCATGTACGTAATCATTGAATTTTTTTTTAATTTTGTCAGGTTTGGCAATACTTTTGTAAGACACCCTTAGTGTTCAGAAATCAAGAGATGCAGTAGTATATACCACAAAATTGTCTCTCTCCCAACCCATCCTTCAACCAGCTAGGTTCCCTCCTGGAAGGAACCAGCGTTGTCCACTTTTTGTGTATCCTTCTAGAGATATTTTATTAGAAGCAAATAAAATTGACTGCCTTTTAATATGCTTAGCGTTTTGTATGAAACAAATATGTATCTATTTATCTCCTTTATAGATATTTAACATTTTATTTACTTACATATTATCTTCCTGCTTACGGAGACTGTGTGTCTTGGCTCCTTTATACAAATATATGTCACACAAATATTCCTTGATTGTGCAATCCTTTCAAGTTTGGGATAGAGTATTCAATGGTAAGACTGAATCGCCACCACCTCCTCCTCAATTAAGGGTAAAAATGTAAGCAGTGTGTTTTTTTCAAACACTTCCTTCCCATACACCACCATTAAAGGAAAATTAAAGCATGACTAATCACATATGCAGATGTGCATTGTTTTGCTGTGATAGTTTAATGTGTTCCAGATACAAGCACCTATTACCATATTTCCTTTGGTTCTGATACATCTGCTGATACAAAGATTAACAAAATCACTGATTTGTAATGGATGATTCTGTTTCATTTTAGAAATCCTTCATTCCTGCCGCATTCCAAGTTCACCAAATGTATGTTTGCACTGAAATTTTTGTTTCATAATTGCGTCCATCTCCATTTCAGATAGAAATGACATGAAAGCCCACCCACCTTGTTACTGCTTCCTAAGTGCCCTACAGTTTCCTATAATTATATTAAACATATACAAAACTGTGAAGTGACAAAGAACCCCCCCTCAGTTTTTTAAATATAAAGTTATAAAATAATACCCAGGAATCAAGCATCGGAATCAACATAATTTTAATTCATAGCTAAACACTGGACCTAGCAGTACTAATTAAAAGCATTACCTAGTACAAGATGAAGTACACGTTTGTAATCCAACTGGTTTATTTGGTCAGTAGAGACAAAGCAGATAAACCAAAATCCCTCAAAATCCATTAGTTAAAGAGTCTTTAGGAGTTGCCTGATGGTTCAGCAGGTTAAGAATCTGGCATTGGGAGCTCCCATCATGGCTCAGCTGTTAGCAAACCCAGCTAGCATCCATGAAGAATCCCTGGCCTCATTCAGTGGGTTAAGGATCTGGTGTTGCCATGAGCTGTGGTGTAGGCCATAGACGCGGCTCGGATCCCACATTGCTGTGGCTCTGGTGTAGGCTGGTGGCTACAATTCCAGTTGGACCCCTAGCCTGGGAACCTCCCTATGCTGCAGATGAGGCCTTAAAAGCCAAAAAGACCAAAAAAAAAAAATCTAGCATTGTCACTGTTGTGGCTCTGATAGCTGCTGTGATGTGGGCTCCATCCTTCATGCCTGGCATGGGAAATTCCATGTGCCAAAAAAAAAAGTCTTTATCAAATTCGCTATTTTTAATGGATCAAACTGACTAGACTGTTCTAGACACTCCCTTTATTTCACACAGTAGCAAACAGAACCTTCATGTATACCCTGCGTAAATCCCTTGAATTATAACGTTACTTTTTATCAATACTATTTTTTTTGGCTGTTTTTAAATTTTTTATTTTATGTTATTTTTTGCTTTTTCGGGTCGCACCTGCAGCATATGGAAGTTCCCCAAGCTAGGGGTCAAATCGGAGCTGCAGCTGCCAGCCTACACCACAGCCACAGCAATGTGGGATCCAAGCCACATCTGCGCCCCACACCACAGCATGGCAACTCCGGATCCTTAACCCACTGAGCAAGGCCAGGGATCGAACCCACATCCTCAAGGTTACTAGTTGGGTTCATAACCTGAGGAACCACAACTGGAACTTCCTAATTAATCCTATATTTAAATCAACCCCCAAGGTTTAAATATTCATTACAAAACTCAGTTTTTCTTAAGAAAAAAGTGTTTTGAACCAATAAATAAAACTCTAGCTTTAAAAAGTTATTATTTTTATACTGATGCTTTCTTTTGACTTTTTTTTGGGGGGGGGGCCTTATCTAGGGCTGCACCGGCGGCATATGGAGGTTCCCAGGCTAGGAGTCCAACAGGAGCTGTAGCTGCCGGCCTTCGCCACAGCCACAGCAACGCGGGATCGGAGCGGCGTCTGCAACCTACACCACAGCTCACGGCAACGCCGGATCCTTAACCCACTGAGCAAGACCAGGAATCGAACCCACAACCTCATGGTTCTTAGTAGGATTTGTTAACCACTGAGCCATGACGGGAACTCCCATACTGATGCTTTTTAAATTTTGAAATTTCTTTACTCAGAACTCTGGGAAACACTGATATTTCAGTCTTAAGAGTTTTAGTAACTCATTAAATCATCGTAATTGTAACACAGTTCTGGTTTATGTTATTTTTCTTTAAGGCATATTTCCTTCCCAACTAAACACACATGAAATTTCCATAAATTTACTTTCATCCCTACGGACCTTCCACCTAAGAGGGTCTCCTAAGTACAAAATTCATAGTAAGTTATGAAATATTCAGGTGTGAGAGAGATTAAGTAGGATTCTATAATCCTGATTCATCCTCCTAAAGACAGAGTTTACTTTTCATCCTCGACTTGGATAAATTTTGTTTCAGGTTTTAGTCCAGATTTGGAGTATCTGTTATTATCAGTGGCTTGAACACTTGTCAGCTAAGAAATTGAATAATATTGAACAATAGTTCAACATATTTCTCAAATGAGAGGTTCAGACACTGGTAAGGCAGGTTGGAAGCACTTAGTTTTGATAGGCATGATGTATAGCCAGGGAAGTGAACGTACCCAGATAATTACACAGTCTTTGAAAGAGTGGCCTGTTTCTAAGTAGAATAGCCAATGCAACTGAGGTAGTAGTTGTCAAATTTACAGGAAGTAATTAGAGCAGCAGAGATTCTCTTCTTTTTACTGGCTGTTTCTGGATTACATAGAGATTATGAAGAGAGACAAGAAAAATGACAGAGCAGTCCGAACAGCCCATCACACTTTCTACTAAGAAAACTGTTTTTCTCCCTGGATAAACTTTCTCATTAACAAACATGTATCGTTTTTATTTTATACGCTATTGACTGTGATTTCACACACACACACACACACACACACACGATTTCCACATTTTAGCACAAGACCCAGGGATGTTTATTCCCCACGGGACTCGTTCCCCATTTCACCGGCATTTTGCAATCTTCTCCATCCTCCGTTCCTTTGGTGGCTTGCCATCTGGCATTGTGCCTTTGATTTTATGAACAAGGTCCCCAATTGTTTCTGCAGCTGCCATCAGTACAGTCTGACCTGCGGCGAATGGGGATAACAGCAAAGTACCTCCTCAGCGTTCACAGCGTTTCATTCCCATGGCTTTCTTCCCAGCTCTCGCGCTGCGCTTTCCCGTGTTCATTCCTCTCCACAGATGGTGACAATACTAGACCCTGGGTTCACGGAAGATATAAAAGCCAACGCTTGCCAGTAATCATTGTTTATAAATATACTTACGAATCTAAGAATGTGGAATATATTAATTCTACACATAGTCCAGGCACATATGTGGTTGTTCTCATTCATGGTCGCAGATAATTCCTCTAATTACACAATTTCTCTCTCCTTCCAATGGGTTGTTTCTTCTGTCTTTATCTTCTATATCGACCTATGCAAAATAATCATTTTCTAACTGTACTCCCAAGAGTCTAGGGGAGTGGGCGGGGCGGGAGGGGAAAGGTGAAAGAGATGGGAGGGGTGGGCTGCCACCAATCTAGTTGTCAGGACATCACCATCCTGTCAACCAGGGCCGTGCTTTTTAAATGTGTGTCATGTATTTGAACCTCCAAGTAAAATCCCACTTGAAGAATGGATCTCACTACTAAATCAGAAGGTAACTGAATTCACTCACCAGCAGACGTGGCTTTGGGCCAGTTCAGCCCAGAGACAGACAAGATATTAGTGTTGTTGAAAGGGCCCTTTATTAGCCACCTCCCCCCCAAACATCTCCCCTTGGGGCAAAACCCGCCCAGAATTTCCACTTCCAGGCTCACTTCTTTTTAAGGCATTGGAAACAGCTGTTGAAGGGGAACTTGAATAGAATGGACAGGAGAACCCATTAACTTCCATCCATTCGCACTTCCATATGAACAAGTTTATCTACTAACTCACAGGACCTAGAGGGGTCTGGTGAAAACCTATTAAGTTTTGATGGAGGGGAGAAGAAGAAAAGGAAGGCAACGCTGAGCAATAGAGGGCAGTGACAGGAGACCTAGACTCTGAAAGTTGAAGGAAAGGGAGAGGTGCCTGCCATTTTCATCTGGGAACACCCCCCCCCACACCCTCACCCACCTTACCACCCTAACCCCACCCACCTTACCACCCCAATCCCCACCCACTATTGGTCAGCAGAGCTCCAGTCTCCAGATCAGGAGAGATTTCCTTCTCCAATGTAAGTACTTTATTCTTCTGATTATGTCAACTACAAACATTTTTGTTTTAATTGAATTGTACTCTAAAGGACTTCTGTTGTCACCCATACCAATACCAATGCCTAACATATATTCATCCTGAGTTCTGTTACTTTCAGAAATCCTGTCTATTCTTCTCCAGATGCAGTCAAGCAAGTTCTCAAATCCACGCACAGAACTGGTTATACACCCTGATGTTTAGTGCCCAGGAAGTCACTGGTAAAGGTTCACCTAGGGTACGAAGATAAAGCATGATGCCATAAATCCCCCAAATTACATTCTCCCTGCAGCCGGTATGGGCAGAGCGTTTATTTAACTTGCACACTTTGTAAAACGGAGGAAGGAAAAGCCTACTGGGTCTAGTTTTGACATTACTTTAAAGCGATAAGTGAAATTGAGTTATGGCCGTGACTCACTTAGTGCAAATTCTTATCCCACATCCCCAGGCCCGCCCTGGAGGATGTTTCGTTTAAGCATACCTCTGCACACACAGTAATTTTGTGCTTCCAAATTGAGGGTGAGCCTTGGTTAATACTAGAACCAAGTGTGCGGGCAACTTAACTGTACAAAGGAAGATGGCAACAAAACCATGTTTTATGAAGACAGTAAAGTTTCAGTCAATGTCAACTACAGATGAGAATGGAAGCGAAGGAAACGTGACAGAGAACTTGAACAAAACCAGAACTCTACCAAGAATTTAGGGTTTCAGATGCATGTTCCCTTTTCTGTAGGTTGCGATCCCTGAACATCAGAGAGTCACCAAGCATGGCACCTGCGGCTGCAAAAGAGCCCCCTGGACCCCGACTTTCTTCAAGTACCACATCTGGACGGGACTCTTTGCCCCCCCCCATGGCCCAAGGTCCACAGGAATGTGACTGTATTTGCATGAACACCGTCTTTACTGTAGGTCGCATGATCAAGACACAAGGAAAAGCTGTACCTTCCTACACGTAAGAGCCCTCTCATCTGAACAGTCTGCTGTCCAATACATTCAGAAAATACACCAGAGTCCAAACACCTTTCCCAGAGTTCCCGTTGTGGCTCAGTGGTTAACGAATCTGACTAGGAACCATGAGGTTGCGGTTTCGATCCCTGGCCTCGCTCAGTGGGATAAGGATCCGGCGTTGCCGTGAGTTGTGGTGTAGGTTGCAGACGCGGCTCGGGTCCTGCGTTGCTGTGGCTGTGGCGAAGGCCGGCAGCTACAGCTCCTGTTAGACCCCTAGCCTGGGAACCTCCATATGCCGCGGTGCGGCTCTAGATTAAAAAAAAAAAGACAAACACCTTTCCCAAGTTCTCAGTGCCACCTAGGATACAGACAAGGATTCCTGGCTGCTTTACCCAGTCCTTTGATGATCATATAAACTCAAGGCCTGCTGCATCCAGGGAGCCCTGTCAAGGTACCCACGGTGGCAGCAGGTTCTTCCCGCATGATCTGGGGATTTTTTTTCTTTTTTTTCTTTTTTTTTTGTTTTTTTAAGGCTGCACCCATGGCATATGTAAGTTCCCAAACTAAGGGTCAAATCAGAGCTGCAGCTGCTGGCCTACACCACAGTCAAAGCAACACCAGATATGAGCTAGATCTGTGACCTGCATCACAGCTCATGGTAACACCAGATCATTAGCCCACTGAATAGGGCCAGGGATCAAATCAGCATCTTCATGGTAATAGTCAGGTTCATTACCACTGAGCCACAACGGAAACTCCTGGGTGTCTTTTTTCTAAAGCTCTGCTTACACAAGTTACTTCTTCCTTCTATTAAGCAACCAGGATTTCTTCTCATCTCTCTCTGTATCAACCATGCAAACACACACATTCAGTGCTGGAGAACCAGTTGACGTTTTGTGTTCTTATTTATATTTCTGACAAGGCATGTTCAAAACAAAAACAAAGTCAGAGAAAATAATCACACAGCTCACAAAGGACTTTCTGTCTTTGTTTGTATTCATTTGCAGATCATTTTCAGCTCTCTTCTTCCTCAAGGGGCAATTAAATCAGCAGGCAAAACCCCTAAAGGTGGCCTAGCCCTGGTCCTACATGCGCAACTTCCCAGGGGAAGCCTTTCAGTTGAGAAAGTGAGAGGCATTGAAAGACCTTTCAGCAAAATCAGACACTGCCTGGGAAACTGGCCAGTTCTGGCTGCCTCTGAGGAACTGCTAAATCACCCCCAGACAGCACCTCTGTCCCCAGAGAGAAGGATGCAGTAAGGCCCCAGGTAGGTAGCAGAGGAAACCCCTCTGTCACTGAGGGACATGACCTGTTTTTTGTCTTGAGGTTGGGATGATGTCACTGAAGCTCTGTGGGGCCAAGATTCCGAGGAGGACACGAAAGATATTGAATTGTCAACTCCATGGCTTGAAGAAAAACCAACACTGGTTGAGAGTGAGGCAGAGTACCCTTCTCCCCACCACGGCCACCACCACACAGACGGAAATGGGCTCAGCAAGGAGGAAAGAATGGAGGGTGCTGATATCTGCTATGTGATGCAACAGGTACCTTGCAGAAAGACTGGGGAAAAGAAGGCAGTGTGATTTGATTTATTACATAACGTAACTGCACACTATAAAGCAGTCTCTTAGGTGACAAGGAAAGAGGTTCCAACCAGGTGGCTAGGACTATGCCTTACGCTTCTATTAAAAACCACATCCTCAATGTCCAGCCCGAAGGGAGTCCTAATATAAACCTGATTCTCCCCACTGGAGCAGAGAAGAGTTGTTGGTGGGTTTCCTTCTTTCTTTCTTTTTTATTTTTTTTATCTTTTTAGGGCCATACCTGCATCATATGGAGTTTCCCAGGCTAGAGTTTGAATTGGAGCTGTAGCTGCTGGCCTACACCACAGCTCATGGCAACGCTGGGGTCCTTAACCCCACTGAGCGAGGCCAGAGATGGAACCTCCGTCCTCATGGATGCTAGTCAGATTCATTTCGGATAAGCCACAAGGGGAACTCTGAGTTTTTGTTGTTTTGATTTTTTAGCTGCTATGCACCCCAACATCCAGACCAGTAGGCATTCAATCCAGACTTGTTAACCGAATGATAGGACAGTCTTCTCCCCTCCCCCCATGAAACAATGAGATTGACAAGCCAAAGCGAGCTAAAGAAGGCAGTGCAGTAACTGAAGGGCTCTCTATCCACCGTTTTGGGAAGAACTGGCCACCGGGAAGGCAGGCTCTGGCTCAGAAACATCTGCGCATACTCTCTATAACAAAGAGCAACAAAATCACACGTGGGTTGGGGGCCCTGGAGTGGGGCGGGGTGAGCACCGCTAACACCCCTTCCTGGGGTCTTGGAGAAAAGAGATACTGAGAACTGGAGACTCAGATGGTAGGCGGCATAGACATGAAATGTCTAAATGCAAAACTGCTGCGGAACTTGCAAACTGCTCAGTAAAGGAAGTGTATTCATTCAAAATTCAGCTAACGGGGTAAAGGGAAATGGCTCTAGTGTGAGAACTGTTGATCCTGAACTTTGTGCAGACTTCCCTCCCTTGGTTCTTAAGGAAAGGGGACACTCGGCGTTCTCTCTCTAAGAGACCAGACCAGACAGCCAGTCTGAGATGTCGGTTCGCTTGCCACGGCCGGGGCCGACCCCCAGTCCAGGTTGGTCCCCAGTTACCGACGGAGGCCTCGTGCAGCTGCCATAATGCGTATCAAAGAATCTCTCCCAGACTTTGTTTTCCTCTGTTCTGGGAACGCTTTTGGCAGATCCTCCACGTGTTCCAGGTCTCTGGGGAGTCTGAGCATACATTTTCTTGATTTCAGGCTAGATCGCAAAGTGTTAACTCCATTGTGCCTTCCCACTCCCTCTCCTCCTCCCAGCCGCCAGCTCTTCCCTTTCAACCAAGGGCGCTCGCGGGCGCGGCGCGGGATCCTGCGCCCTAACAAACGCATGCTTTTTGGATCTTCCTCTGGCAGAATCTCCTTCAGAACCAGGACGATTCAAACTACTGGGTTTACTCTGGCTTGTGAGCTGACGAAGACCGAAAGGGAGGGTCCGGCCCTCTAATGAGTTGCCGCGATCCACAGCGCCCCTGTCCCCGGAGTGCGGGTCTTGGGCGGGGGCCCAGGCTCCGCACCGCCGCATGGCTTTTCAGACGCCAAAGAAAGCATCCTTTCATTGGAATTCATCCCTTCCACCGATGGGGAAAGGAGCCCGTGGATCAGAGCCCGAGTGGAGAGCGAGAGCCGCGGGGCAGAGGGACTATGAATTGCTGAGCATGGATTATTCCGCTTGGGTATTGAGCGGCGGCGGAGTTGGGTGGTTTCCATCCCTGCTCCCACCCGCTCTCATTGATCTTGAGCTAGTTACTGGTCCGCGGTGGGGCGATTCATTAGGCAAGAGACGTATTACTTGTTTATTATTTATAAACATTCCAACCACAGTACCAATCATAAAACCGCGGAAGGGCCTCTAAAGTAAAGGAGCAGCAAGCTTCAGTGTGCGCGCGCAGCGCCGGCTCAGCGGTTCCTGGTGGTGAAGGGTTAGATGAGAAAGACCGACAGACAGACAGAGAGAAGGGGTTGGGGGTGTGGGGTCAACCAGATAGCCATTTGTCCTGAAATCACTTCCTAGATTGGGAAACACGATTTTTTTTTTAATTGAACGGGGAAGCAGAGAAATTAGGGTGACTAGGAAGGAGATGAGAATAAGGAAGAAGTAGGGCGTGGAGGGCGGCATCGGGTCATCAGTGAGGTCGATGCTGGCAATAAAAGCTATTGATGAAGTGGGGAGAGCAATTTAGTCTTTGGTGGTTGGTGAAAGACCTAGTCACCAACCATGAAAGCAGCCTAATAATATTTTATGGAGGGAAAACACGTTTAAAACTGACATCTTCCTAGGGATAGAAATTCACTTTTAAGGAGGGCTAAGATGCTTTTAAAAAATTCTCATTTGTAATAAAACATTTTCTAATAGGAATTAGTTTCAAACAATTAAATACCGTTTTAAGGTATGAAGTGTAGTGGTTGTTGTTTCTTTAGGCTATTTCTTAAGCTTTAAATGCTCGATGCTAATTTGATATTCTAATATATTAGGAAGTCATCCTCTTTTTTTTGCTGGCTTTCTAATAATTAATTCAAGTAAATTGTTCTGAATTTGATTCATAATCTATTACTTAGAAGCCAAGTTATTGGTAAATTTCTTAAATACAATTTAACAAATGTATTGGTTTGAAATTTTATTAGAAATACGTTTTTAGAAGATCTTGTGACATACATGCATATCAGAGATTTCTTATTTCTTGGATTTTTAAAATTTTAATTGAAGTATAATAATCAAAAGGGGCACAAATCATAAGCAAAAAGCTGGATTAGTTATTAAAAATATCTCATGTAACTACCTAGATTAAGAGGAAGATTATGGACAACCCCCCCTCCCCATTTTAAAGAAAAATGTATTAGATTTTTGTTTGAAAAATGCTGTTTTTAAATAAAGTGATCAGATTTCTTTTCGGTACCAATATTGTGGGGTTTTTTTTTCCTGGGAATTATCTTTTAGAAAATAAAATTAAAATGCTGTGAGCTCTCCTGTGTCCAGGAGGGAAGGAAAACAAGCTCCTAATCTATTTTCCTCCCTGGCAACCTGCACCCTTCCCCAGCTTCCCCAGGTCCACACTGGAAGACATAACAAACAAACGATTACATGCTGGAAAACACGTCTGAAAACAGAAAGGTCACGTTACCACCGGGTCCTGGGGAACATTAATTTCTTGTTTGGAAAACAGTTGACAGTTGAAGGTTGGGGTTTCTCTCTCTTCTATTCCTGGATCAAAACGGGGGGGGGGG
>PVHT021183556.1:6232354-6245020 GCA_004024745.2 Catagonus wagneri
TTTTTTTTTTTTTTTTTTTTTTTTGCCTTTTGTCATTTTATGGCCACACCCGCGGCATGTGGAGGTTCCCAGGCTAGGGGTCTAATCGGAGCTGTAGCCACTGGCCTGCGCCACAGCCACAGCAACGCGGTATCCGAGCCGCGTCTGCAACCTTCACCACAGCTCACAGCAACGCCGGATCCTTAACCCGCTGAGCGAGGGCAGGGATCGAACCCGCAACCTCATGGTTCCTAGTCGGATTCGTTAACCACTGCGCCACGACGGGAACTCCCGAACCATCTATTCTTAACATGAGTCAATGGTAACAGGATTTGCCTGTCTGAACAAAAGAAGGATAATTGAAAGGTGTTCGTGAATATAGGAGCTCGTGCACTGAAGCTGGTGAGTTGCTACCACTGACCGAGAAACAAGAAAAACCAGGAGTGAAACATGTAGAGACGGGGGATGTTCTATTAGGAAAAAAACTGGAAATATTCTAAAGTCATTAAGGCTCTAAGTCTTGGAACTGATTGTAATAGGAACTCATAGAATCTCATTCTCTTGAGCGGACTTTACCAAGAATTTTATACCAATAATCTGGGTTTGAGGAGTTCCTGCTGGGGGGCAATGGGATTGGCAGCTTCTCTGCAGCTTCAGGATGCAGGTTCGATCCCTGGCCTGGCACAGCGGGTTAAAGGATCTGGCACTGTGGCAGCTGCAGCGTAGGTTCCAGATGTGGCTCAGACCTAAGCCTTGGCCCTCGAACTCCATATGCCTCGGTGGCAGCCAAAAATCACCATCATCATCGTATCATCATCATCATCATCATCTACGTTTGACCTTTTTTTTGTTTCTCCTGTCCCCCCACTGCACACATTAATTTTGCTTTGGATCTCAAGACCTGGGAATACAGCTTTTCGTGGTTTTATAGTAATTCCATTATAACATTCTTCAATGAATTTATTACGATGAAATTTTATTCTGGATTGCAATCATTTTAGACTTTTCTCCTGAGCCTTTTACTAGCATTTTACTTTTTATTTCACAAACAGTGTTATAACAGGTAGAGTAAAACTTCAAATTTCAGTTTTTGAAAACCACAAAACCCTCAATAAATCAATTTTTATGTAACCATATTTTCTACTCACTTTTTCAACATACAAACATATTCTCTTCATAATTGTATTTTTTTTTCTTTTTGGCCACACCCACAGCATGTGGAAGTTCCCGGGCCAGGGACTAACCAGCGCCATAGCAACAACTGGAACCACTGCAGCAAAAACACCGGACCCTTAACCCACTGCGTCAGAGGGGAACCTCTATAATTGTAATTATTGTATACATTCCAATTAGGTATTTTTTGCTTAATATCTTCTTATAAACAGTCCCCCCTTCACTAGTTTTTACATTTTCCTAGGTTAGTAGCTAAACTGTCTTGGATTTCTTTCCTAAACGAGTTCCTCATGATAGCAAATGGCACCATCACCAACCAAGTATTTAAAGCCAAAAATCTAGGCTCATTCAGTTTTTTTGTATCTCTACTGCTATGGCCCTTTTCTAAGCCTCTGTGAACTTCTAGCTGAACAACCGCAAAAGCCTGATGACTGGTCTCCTTACTTTTATTATTCTTCCACCTCATTATCCATTCTTCACACAGCAGTCAGAATAATTTTTTAAAAGCACAAATCACATTGCACCATTTCTCTTTTAAAATCCTTCTCTAACCTGCTGCATTTGACTAGAACCCAAATTCCTTCCTACAACCTACCATGTCCTGCGAGACATGATCTCGACCTTGTCTCTAGAACCGTCCTCGTCTAAGGGTTCTCCGATTCGTTCATGCGGTCCTTAAATATTTACTGACTTTTTCTTATGTTTCAGGGACTTTTTTAGGTGCGTGGAAGAGAAAAGTGAATACAATGGTGTCTTCCTTCTGGAAGCTTCCATTCTAACGTACATGGACCCACCTTAGCATTGTCTCACAGCATTTGCACTTATGCTTCCTCTCCTTTGAAGTACTTTTATTCAGATTTGCTCATGGATAGCTGGATATATTTAGATAGATACAGATCCACAAATATGTCACTCTAGCCAGGGAATCCAGGACTCAGTAGCCTGTGACCTACACATTAACTCACGTTTCTTTTCTCAGCATGTACTTGTGAAGATTAAATACGTAATGTAAGCGTTATCTGCAATTTTGATTTTTTTATCACCATTTCCAAATTAAATACTTTTAATCTTTCCAGAGATTTCTGAAACTCTGGCCCTTATGGTTTTGACCAAACTACGCAATGAGCGCCTCTACAGGGATTCTAAGTTACAAAATACATTTCCAACAAGCTGGACGATTATCTCCTTCTGTAGCCAGAGCTCTGCTGTGTGGCCTGGTGCAAATACCCCTGGCTTAGCGGTATGGTTTTTATCATGGAGGCCGATTGGTAAATCATTTAGAGATGTTTTTGATTGGAAACAAATTTTGACGCATGGGTGCATTACATTCGAAATGTTTCCCCTGCAAAGTGTTTAAACTTTTATTATTGCATTTATCACATTGTATCATAGTCACAGGAGGGTGGCCATACTTCCTAGTTTAGGCCTGTTGTCTTGAAGTACCATCTGGTTTAGCATTTTCACACTCTCACAAGCGTCCTGGTGTAGACAATAAACTCTATGGTCCCCCAAGTTATGAGTCAGGTGTCTGGCTGGAGAGGCTGAGGGCCACTGGGTGGTCCTAAGCCGAGTGTGGGCCTGCTGGAGAGACTGGAGAGGCTGGTGACCCAGAGATGTCTGGCCAATTTGCCTGCAGAGAAGGGCTTTGAGGGGAAACTGAAATGCTGGAGGCCAAAGGCAGAATCAGTGGCGGAGAGTTAGGAAGGCCTTGAGGTTATGGCTAAGCCCTGTGAGGAGAAAGTTTCCCTTCCCCTTTCTGCTAAGCGCACATCTCATCTAAGACAGGTGCACTGCAAACAAGAGCACTATTTTGCACCCCTCCTTTGTTCCGGCATATGGAGGTTCCCAGACCAGGGATCGAACCAGTGCCTCTTCAGAGGCAAGACGGATCATTAACCCACTGCACCACAGTGGGAACTCTTGGCACTTTTAGAGCTTAATTACACGGATATTAGGAACAGCATCCCGGTGAAGAAGTGTGGGCAGTGAGACACAGTCCAAAGATACCTTGCAACCCTAAGCCTCAGGGAGCTGTGAAAGCAACCAAGCCTGAGTTACTAAGGACTCTGAGAAATATTCAGGTTGGGGGTTGAGGGGTTGCGGGTGTGTGTGGGTCTTAATCGTCTGGGCAAGATGTAATTAGGTTTAGTATACTTTTAGTTTTGAGTACTCCAGTTGCAGGGCCAGTTCCTCTTGCATGGACAGACAAGAGGAAACTGGTCTGACAGACAGGACCCTGCTTATTTAGTGTTAAAACTGTATTGTAAAAGATTCTTTAATTGAACCAAGATGCTCAGTTCTCTATCCAAGTTCTGTTATTAAAGTACTTTGAGGAGTTCCCATCACAGCACAGCCGAAACAAATCTGACTAGGAACCATGAGGTTGCGGGTTTGATCCCTGGCCTCACTCAATGGATTGCAGATCCAGCATTGCTGTGAGCTGTGGTGTAAGTCACAGATGCGGCTTGGATCCTGCATTGCTGTGGCTGTGGTGTAGGTCAGCAGCTGTATCTCTGATTTGACCCCTAGCCTGGGAACCTCCATATGCCATGGGATGCGAACCTAAAAGGAAAAAAAAAGTACTTTGAGATTCTTAGATGATTGAGAACTCTTATCAATATTAACTTGCTCATTCAATAGATATTTATTTAGCCTCTATTATTTTTGATACCCCGTGCTAAGTGGTCATGATAACCTCAGTGTATGTATCCTTTCCCACGCTTTCTTTTCTCTTCCTTCCTTTCCTTTCTTTCCTTCCTTCCTTCCTTCCTCCCTCCCTCCCTTCCTTCCTTCCTCCCTTCCTTCCCTTTCTTTCTTTTTAATGGACACACCCAAGGCACATGGAGGTCCCCCAGTCAGGGATCAAACCTGAGCCTCAGCAGCAACCTGAACCGATACAGAAGCAACGACAGATCCTTAACCTGCTGGGCCACAAGGGAACTCTTATTCTACGATTTTTATGCAGAGGACTCTCCCAAAATGTAATCTTAGCTTTTATTGCCAATCTCCACACTAGATTCCAATTCAAATCAACTGCTGAATTCCTTCACATAACTGTCCTATCTGCACTTTAAATCCGACTCACCTAAAGAGAACTCATCCTCTCCCTCTCACCACCTTATTTCCAATCCAAGTAAACTTGTCCTTTGTGTGTGTTTCTCTGTTTAGAACAGCAACACCTTCAGACCATTTGGAGTTATTTTGAACTCCTTCATTTTTATGGCCAACATTCAGTTTTTCACCGGGAGAGTCTACTTCCAAAATGTCTTTCACATCTTCCCTCCATTTCCACTCCAACAGCAGTGCAGAAGTTCAGACTTCTACCATCTTTCGCTTGCATAATTCCAGCAGCCTCTTCACTAATTTCCATACACAACATTCTGTTGCATTTCTAGTTAACTTTTTTTTGGGGGTGGGGGCTGCGCCTGTGGCACATGGAAGTTCCCAGGCTAGGGGCTGAATTGGAGCTGCAGCAGCCATCCTACAGCACTGCCACAGCGCTGCATGATCTGAGCCATGTCTGTGACCTACACCACAGCTTGTGGCAACACCAGCTCCCTAACCCACTAGGCAAGGCCAGGGATCAAACCCACGTCCTCATGGCTACTGGACAGGTTCATTTCCGCTGAGTCATAATGGGAACTCCTAGTTAACATTTTCGATTGGCTTTAGAAAATTCTTGCCAAATCACAGATCACAAGGGACATCTTTCTTCATGAACATCTCCAATCGCCGACAAAAATAAAGACCAACTCCCCATTTAGCAGACCCTCTGTCCCGTCTATATCTTCCAGCACTTTCTTCCATCACATTGCTCAGAACTTCTCCACCACTTCCAGCAGGTTATCCTCTGTTCCTTGACCTCATACACGTGTATGTGTCCAGGCCTTTGATCATGCTGTTGTCTCACCCAGCAATACATCTATTGGAATTATATTCCTCCTTATACATTCAGCTAGCTAGTACTAAATTCTTACTCTTTCCAAAGTAGTAGGTTGTTTTATTTTAATTTTTATTTTTTAAGCTCTTTTAACACATCTTCTGCAGCTCATTGTGGTTAGGATTACACCAAATATACATTGGGGGTCTGGCTCCCTTGATTCCTATAAATGGTCATGTGAACCTCCAAAACTCATGTTAACTCCTCCAGACCTCGGCAAAGCTGTGGTGCCAGATATAACGCATTATAGAACTGTATGTGATTATGCTTGCCTTCCTCCCACAAAGCCCTTGACGACAGGAGACAGTTTATTATTTTTTTTTTCATTTTTGTTCTCTTTCACAGCACCTACTTAATTCATTCCTTGCCCGAAATAAGCCATCTTTAAATGCTTATTTAAATATTTAAATTAAACCTGGACTGTCATGTGAAATGTAATTCCCTAAATTTATGTCGTGTTATAGGTGCTTGGGGGCTGTCGCGACCTTGAATATTTGAGAAATGATATTTCTCTTAAATAGCGAGAAAATCACAAAACGCATCAGCATGAGTTTAGGAGAGCAGGCCATGCCCCTGGTGTGATTGACTATAGTAAGATTTTAAATAAATTGATGTAACAATAATGAAAGAATTAGAGACATTCTGGAGTTCCCGTCATGGCTCAGTGGTTAACGAATCCGACTAGGAACCATGAGGTTGCGGGTTCGATCCCTGGCCTTGCTCGGTGGGTTAAGGATCTGGCGTTGCCGTGAGCTGTGGTGTAGGTTGCAGAGGCTGCTCGGATCCCGCATTGCTGTGGCTGCGGCGTAGCCCAGTGGCTACAGCTCCGATTAGACCCCTAGCCTTAGAATCTCCATTTACCACGAGTGTGCGGCCAGAAAAGGCAAAAAGACAAAAAAAAAAAAAAAAAAGAATTAGAGACATTCTGAGTCAGTGAAAAGGGAAACTGCTGAGAAGAGAAAAACCAATATTCCACTTAACAGTATAAAATAAACACAGCAGTAAATATTGGCAATATCTGGTACAAAGGGACTTCATTTATCAAAATTAATTAATTAATGGCACTAATCTCATTCACAAGGGCTCCAGCCTCACCACCTAATCACCTCCCAGAGACCCTGCTTCTGAATAACATTACCTCGGGGATTAGGTTTCAATATATGTATTTTGGGGACATGCATTCAGTCTATAGCACTAGTCAAGCAAGTTTCATCTGAACCAGCACAGTTTGCTTTTTGCTGCCCTCCCCAAAATATTTGTGGCCCCTCTCCATTCCATTTTTCTCACCGAAACCACAGTGCTCAAAATACAATTTTCGGAGTTCCCCTTGTGGCTCAGCAGTCACAAACCTGACTAGTATCCATGAGGATGCGGGTTCCATCCCTGGCCTCCATCAGTGGGTTAAGGACGTGGCGTTGCCGTGAGCTGCAGCATAGATCACAGACACAGCTCAGACCTGGTGTTGCCGCGGCTGTGGTGTCGGCCAGCAGCTGCAGCTCCCATTTGACTCCTGGCCTGGGAACTTCCATATGCCTGCAGTGCAGCCCTAAAAAAAGAAAAAACGAAAACAAAATGCAATTCTGCTAAGATTTGGAACTGTGGTTCATTTTCGGTGATACCATCTCTGGTTGCCAGCTGCCTGGGATGCACTTCTTTTGGGGTATTATAATGAGTATGTGTTATTTTATTCATGCATTTGTATAAAGGGAGGGGAAACTGCTGCCATTTACTGTGTGTGTCATCCCCATCATACACATATCCCAGTGTTTGAACAAATAGGTACATTTATACACACATATACATTGAAAAAGGCAAGACCACAAGCACCAAACAGCTAATGGCAGGGCCCTGGGATTGGGAGGAGATGGGAGGAACGTAGTGTGTCTTATGTCCTTTATACCTTTCTTAAGATTTTTTAAATTTTAAAATTTAAATGTAATTTTTTTTCTCAAACTTTCAATGTGCAAAGTCATCTCTATGGGGAGAGATATGCATGTGGTTATTTCAGTCTGATGTCAGACATCAAGCATTTGATTCTGGTAAATTCCCTTGCTCTGATACCATGGTCATCAATCAACTTTCTGCAGGCTGATAAAGAGAATGTACTGATCACAGTAACATTTCCTTTAGTTCTGGATTTAAAAGTCCACGCTGTGAGAAATATATTTGCTTGAGGTGTGCTGATAAAACTAGATTTCTGAGGGGAGAACCAGACCAGACAGAGGGCCCACACAAATTCGTCCTGGTAATAATGCCACCTGGGAGAGCAGTTTTCATGGGCCTCACCCTAACAGGAGCTTGGCCTCATGCAAGAGTTTCTCATTTCTCTTGTTCTTTATTGAGGATGGCCATAATCTTTTTTGGATGGCATTTTTGGAAAATATTCCATACTGTTTTCTTTGTTCTAAGATTAGTGATTAATGAAGCGAAGAAAAGAAATATGTGTTTTTTGGATTTATGTAGTCGGTAAGAACAAAAATCTCCAAAGTGAAATAAAATGAATAACCATGAATTCTTCCATAAACACAACTGCCTACGTGAGCAGAATAATATGCAATGTGGCACCTAAATGGCAATAACAGTAAAAGTCACCCACATTGAAAACTGTGTATATAGTCTCTGAGAATTTTGGAAATACAGTAAACAATTCAATGGCCTGAGGATTGCAAATGCTCTAGAAGAGATGCAGTGCAGGGCCACAGTCATGTTCATGTGTACCCACAGGGACGTTACTTGGCTTCTTGTATTGTTCACTTACTAAGATCAGCAGCCTTGAGTAACTGTTCTAGGCTTCTCCGCTTTTCTGTGCTTTTCTCAGATTTCCTACTGTGTGAACAAAGCAGACACTCATTGGAAGCCTGGCTCTAGCAAGGCTGTTTCTCTGTTGGTTGTGTACATTCACAGCTCAGAAGAGACGGCTTTCCTGATATTGAACATTGAAAGCACTCTGAGAGTTGTACATTTTTTGCTTTGATAAAAAAATCGCAAATATACACTATCTTGTGTTTCTACAAAGACAGTCCTGCATCAGTATGGTTTCCTTACGTGGTTATTTAAACAACGAAGCAAAAAATATGTATTGCATTTACCACCTAATAAATAACTAGCCATATTCAGTAGTTTCGTTTAAGCTTATCATATCATTGAACATTTGAAAATAGAAGTACGTTAAGTTAGAAAAGGTGTAGTATGTCAGATTACAAATTTGTAGTTTAGCTAAAATTAAGTCATGCTAATGGTTAAAAAAAGTGTTTTCAAGAAGGAAAGATAATTTTACTTTCTTTAAAAAAGCTTCACCTTAATTTTTTAAGTGAAAAAATAACAACAACGGAAAGTGACCTGAGAGCATAGAATTCCCTGTTTGTTTAATTTTTCAGATAATTTAGGGAGAAAGGGTATTTTAGTAAAGATTTTGTCTTTAAATAGTTTCCTTTGGAAAACATCAACAGCTTAAATATTTTAAAAGTGATTAACCACTTGCAAGAGGTTGAAAACATCCTAGGTATGTGTTTTCCCAAAACATACATTTTCCAATTGAGACTTTTAAACTGTCAATACCCGAGAGACAATGCCATCGACGTGTACCTAGCACTAGTTCTGCCAGTTAATTTTTTCCCCAGGGAGTGGTTTTGGGCGACAGAGTGGCGTCCTGGCTTCCCAGGTTGTTGCATTGACAAACTGCAGTGGGGTAACGTCAAGGGGCCTGACAAAATCTCATTAATCATTTTAAATTAAATCCAACCCTCCTGTCCAACCAGGCCAAGAAGAAAGCCACCTTTTTTTTTTTTTAAACAAAATGAATATTTCCTCAGTAAAGATTTGGTATCTTTCTCTTGTTGGTCTTTAATTTGATTAGACAAAAATAAAATAAAACAATCCACTTTCCTAAGCTTGAAAACAAAACATTTGTCCATATACGATTTAACAGATCAACCAAGTGTCTTTTAAAAATAAAACAAATTTTGAATAAAAATATATAGAAACATTCTGAGGGGAAACTATACGAGTTAAAATTAGGAGCACTGTTTATTTTCTGCATACGTCCATGAATTTATTTTGTTTTCCCTGAAATATATGATCCTTAGTAATATTTAAAAGAAGAAAAAGATCCATTATCCATAAAACTTCAGCGTATTTAGTCCAGTCTGTTCTTCCCATTCATAGGTTTTTTACTATTATACATAGTAATTGTAAGGTGGGTATATATAATTTAATATCCATTTTAAATTTTATCATTATTTATAACTTCCCATATTATTCATAAAAATCATGGCATCGTAGTAATAGGTGGTGAGGATATAGTCTGGTCTACTTAACCAGTGCTTACCGTGTTTGGGTGCACACAGTATGTATTCAAACATTTGTTATTTGTTAGAACAGCCCCAAGTTTTGGGCAGTCCAGTTGTTTCTATCTGTTCTCTTTTAATTAAAAACAATGATGTGACTTAGAGTGTATGTATTGCTTTTCCTCTATTTTGGACTATTTCCTTTGGATAGCTTCCGAATATGGACCTGTTCAACTTACAAATGCTTGAAAAGAAACTGTAGGCAGTTGCATTATTAATAGTGATATTTAAGAAAAACTCACTCTAAACACAGGAAAACAGACCCCGTTTAGAATAAACAGCTTATTATTTTAAATATAAAGACTTTGAAACAAGTTTATGCTCATTGAGCACCATATGAATAATATTGTCAATCATGTAAAAGATCACTTTAGAGGAGAAACAAGATCAATGGCTTAAACTCTTAAAATTAAAAAAAAATGCAACCTTAAAGTAGCAGCGATTTATCCAAATATTTAAAATTAGAAGTCCTAGAGAAATGAATTTACATCTGGAATAATACATAAGTTGAATCTGTATTACATTTTATAATACTAATAAGTTATTAAAAATGCTGTAAGTTAAGTCTAACACATTTTAATTTGTAAACTGTGTACACCTGAAAGTTCTGGATGTGTTTTTTTTTTTTGAAAGGCAAATGGTAAAACCATCTTTCTATACACTTATATAGAAATCAAACCAAGGCTAAACAATTCAGTTGGGTCTATGGAGCAACTGCTCTGGGCCAAGGTCTGTGTTAGGTACCAAGGGAGACACAAGAATAAATAAATTGCCACCTGTAAGAATTGAGAAAGTTACCTTGAGGGTAAAAAGTCTGAGAGGACTTTGAGGGACAAATAACATTTCAACAGGTAAATAGGTGGGGAACAACGGGTTTACAAGTTTTCCAGAGAGAAGGCACAAGAAATGAGATTAGAGAATGCTAATTTTTACAGAATGTACTTAGACAAAATCCTGTTGATGGTAAATATGAAGGGCTCTAATCGTTTTCAAGCATTTTTTACTCTTTTTCCTTCCTTCCCCTTCCCTTTCTATAATCTGTATTGTATTTTTAAAATGTTAAGTGGCAATCCTGTGTAAGGATGTACTAAGAGCACCCAGTTGATGTGATGTGTTTTGGGCTTGAAACAGCACAGCCCTTACTGGGAAGGAAGGTGTGGACAGGCCGAGTTGCAGTGGCCCCTAAGCACTCTTGTGGGTTTCAGAAGAGCTCAGATTACACAATGAATAAGAGGGTATTTGGTCAAAGACAATATAAAAGCCATTAGCACTACTATGATTTTCAAGCCTCAAAGAACACAGCCCCAAGTGGAAAAGGTAGACTCAGAAAGGCCTGAGTGTAAGATGGGAGAAAAAGACAAGCTACGTGGGGTGCAGCACATGCAAAGCTCAGTATCTTCTTGAAACACCCATCCCTAGCTCATGGGATTCCACTCTTTATTTCTTCTAGGGTTTTAATGAACCCTTATTTTCTGACTTCTTTTTCTCTACCAAAACCTAAAATGCTATCTCCCAAATATCTCCTTTTACTTAACATACTCCCCAGAGGAGTTATCTTTCCCATGCTTCACCTCATGCAACATATTCCAAACTCTAATAACCCCATAGCTTCTAGCTCTAGTCTTATTCTCTGTTGCTGTCAATGTTCTTTTTTTTTAGGGCTGCACCCAAGACATATGGCAGTTCCTGGGCTAGGGGTCAAAGCTGCAGCTGCCAGCTCATGTCACAGACACAGCAACACCAGATCAAAGCTTTATCTGCAACCTACACCACAGCTCACAACGCAGAATCCTTAACCCAGTGAGCAGGTTAGTGGGGCCAGGGATTGAACTTGAATTCTCATGGATATTAGTCAGGTTCATTACTGCTGAGCCACAAGGGGAACTCCTACAGTCAATGTTCTTTTCTTCTTCTTTTGATTTTTGGCTGTACCCGTGGCACATGGACATTCCCAGGCCAGGGATCCAACTCCAAGCCTCAACAGCACCCTGAGTTGCCACAGAGACAACGCTGGATCCTTAACCCACTGTACCACAGCAGTAACTCCCAATGCTCTCTTCATACTTCCAAACTCAAAACATCCAAAAATTGAAATCATTATATTTTCCACTTCATTCCTCTGGTTGCATCTCCTAGCAGCTATCTTTGATAATAGACCCTCATATTAGAAATCTTTCTCCCAAATCGCTAATCCCTGTGTGTGTTTTTTAAATTCATTCCTCCTCTCTAAATCCTCTGCCACTTGCCTAGTTCTGGCCTGATAACAGAATCTGGAAGGCTGGGAGCAATCCATGACTTCAATAAGATCACATTTTGATAAAGAAGATGGACAAGTAGAAAAATTAATTAACACCAATGGTATGTATGATAGAGACAATCTT
Organism: Catagonus wagneri; assembly: GCA_004024745.2. NCBI lineage: Eukaryota > Metazoa > Chordata > Mammalia > Artiodactyla > Tayassuidae > Catagonus > Catagonus wagneri. The sequence continues at coordinate 6,244,174 of PVHT021183556.1, forward strand.
TGATAGACCAAGAAATTGTGTTTGGGATGGATCTTAGATAGTAAGGGCTTTAGGAGTTCCCATCGTGGCGCAGTGGTTAATGAATCCGACTAGGAACCGTGAAGTTGCTGGTTCAATCCCTGGCCTCACTCAGTGGATTAAGGATCTGGCGTTGCCATGAGTTGTGGTGTAGGTTGCAGACGCGGCTCAGTGTAGGCCAGCGGCTACAGCTCTGATTAGACCCTTAGCCTGGGAACCTCCATATGCCGTGGGTGCGGCCTTTAGAAAAGGCAAAAAAAGATAAGGGCTTTAGATATGGAGGGAGTTAAGGATATCAGAGAAAGAGCAGCTTGTAAAAGGCAAAGACTGTTCTAGTTCTTTGAAAAAGGTCATTGGTAATTTGATAGGGATTGCATTGAATGTGTAGATTGCCTTGGGTAGTATAGTCATTTTGATAATATTGACTCTTCCAATCCAAGAGCATGGTATGTCTTTCCACCTGTTTAAGTCATCCTTGATTTCTTTCATCTAGAACAAAATAGTTTAAAGTTTGTCTGGAAACACAAAAAACCCAGAATAGCCAAAGACATCCTGAAAAAGAAAAATGGAGCTGGAGGAATCAGGCTCCCTGACTTCAGACTCTACTACAAAGCTACAGTCATCAAAACTGTATGGTACTGGCACAAAGACAGAACTATAGATCAGTGGAACAGGATAGAAAGCCCAGAATTAAATCCACGCATCTATAGTCAACTAATCTATGATAAAGGAGGCAAGAATATACATTGGACAAAAGACAGCCTCTTCAATAAGTGGTGCTGGGAAAACTGGACAGCTACATGTAAAACAATGAAACTAGAACACTTCC
>PVHT021183556.1:6246020-6260641 GCA_004024745.2 Catagonus wagneri
CTAAAAGACACAATGAACCTTCTTACAGAACAGACAATGACTCACAGACTTTGGAAAACCTTGGTTTTTCAAATAAGACAATCTGGGGGGGTGGGGGGATGCACTGGGGGTTTGGGATACAAATTCTGTAAAATTGACTTGTGATGATTTATGCACACCTATAATTGAAATAAAATCCATTAAGAGAAAAAAAAAAAAAAAAAAGGCAAAGACTGACCAGACCACACTTGAGGAATGCTGTTGGAGAGGAGGCTTTACAGATAAGTGGAGGCCACATTGTGCAGGGTCTTATATGCCTTGCTCAGGAGGGTTTACTTAATTCTGTGCCAAAAAAAAGGACACTTAAGACTTTAAATGGTCATCAGGAGTTTGCATTTTAAAGGTGAATTTGTTATATCCAAAACAAGATCCAGGCAGAGACTCCTTGCCTGCCCTCTTGCACCTCCCACGTGTCCTATCTTAATAGATCTATTTCTTGCCTATCAAAAAAAAAAAAGCAAGATCCAATAATTTTTAACTTAGGGGATATGCCTCCCCAGCAGGCACTTGGAAACATGTGGGGACATTATTTGTACGGCACAATGACTGAGGGATGCTCCTGGCAACTAGGAGGGAAAATCCACATATGGCTATGGCCTCTACCACATGCAGAAGTTCCCATAATAAACAATATTCTTCTCCCAAACCCAGTGCGGGGGGGGCCCACTGGGAAACACTGAATTACTAATTTAGTAAAAGTTTATTAAATTTTTTCATAGAACAGTAAAAAAATTTCTACTCATCTAGTTTAAAAAATAATCAGGAATAAACCCTTATCCAGAAAACATAGGAAGTAGTAAAATAATAATAATAATAATAATAATTTTTGTCCAATTGGAGACGGTACTATGACAGCCATGTAACTCTTTCAGACCAACCTTCCAACATATAAAACTAAAAAGTGGTCAAAATATCATCAATGGCCTGAAAGTAATGAAACGCAGCACCCCCAAAGGCTGATACTACAGAGACTACTTGAAGGAAGAGAATAGCACTGGGTGTTTCCCATCTTTGCAGCTCTTAGCCTGAGGGCAGTTCTCATTCTCTGTCACAGGAGCCTATAATTTCCCTGACTTGAAGAACCATAGGACACTTTGGGGTAATGGCAGCTGCTGGAAAATGAAGAGAAAAATAACAGCAAGGAAAAAACCAGAGAGAAAGCCCTGAATTTGTTGCATGAACTCTGCCCCAGACTCTGCCTGGTCTCTGAAGCACGCATGCACAGGAGGGATCCCAGGTAGAACTGCCAGGCTAATGAACTCAACTGAGATTTGAGGTACTACCAACTGCAGGGGAACAAAAGCTTGCAATGGGAGCTCAGCCAAATTAACTGCCAACATTACTAAATGTCCTGGAGAAACATCAGAATCCAGGGTTTCCACATTTTCTTCACTATATCCAGGACAAAAACCTAAATCACTAACATATGAAGAATCAGGAAAATATAATCTCTTTGCAAAAGAAAAGACAAAGACTGCCTCTGAGATGATCTAGACAACGAAATGAATAGATAAGGATTTTAAAGCAGTCATTATAAATATCTTCAAGGTTGTAAGAGAAAATGAATAAAACATAAAAAATCTCAGCACCGAAAGAGAAATTATAAAAACTATATGAACCCTAAAACTCAGTGACTGAAAGAAAAAAGTTCCCTGACTAGACTTAAAAGATGAATGATTACACAAGAGCCAGTGAATTGGAATACAGATCAAGAGACTCCAATAGAAAGGAAAAAAAAGAAAAAGGTTTAAAAAATTAACAGAATCTCACAAATTGGAGACACTATCTAAAGTTTGAGTATATTGTAAAGGAAAGAGAAAATCAGGCTAAAAAACAGTTGACAAAATAGAAAACGATGACATTACACTTGGCCCCAGTGGCTGTGGATGTAGAACTGGTGGCTGCCATGAATACCAATGACTTCTTACTGGAAACAGAGGCCAGAAGACAGTGAAACAGTATCTTTAAATTGACAAAGGCACAAGTTCCCATTGTGGCTCAGTGGAAATGAATCTGACTAGCATCCATGAGGACACAGGTTCGATCCCTGGCCTCGCACAGTGGGTTAAGGACCTGGCTATGCTGTGGCTGTGTCTGTGGCTGGCAGCTACAGCTCTGATTCCTAGCCTGGGAACTTCTGTATGCTGCGGGTGTGGCCATAAAAAGTAATGAAATAAAAATAAAACTAGCATTAAAATTTTTAAATAATTGCCAAAGGCAAAAAAAACAAACCCAAAAAACTGTCAACAGTTGAATATTCACCCAAAATATTCTTCATATAAAACTAAATTATATTTAGCTAACTGCCAGAAGACCTAACTCTAATAGATGTGAAAGTTTTCAGGCTGAAGGAAATGACACTACAAGGAAACTTGGCTCTTCAGGAAGGAATAAAAGTATCAGAAATGATAATGTGGGTAAGAGTACTTTTTCTTAATTTATTTACAATGTATATGACTCATTGATTAGTACACTTATTAGGATTATTTTGTCATGTAATTCAATATTATGCACATGTGAAATATATTTAAATATTTGCTTCAGAATCTTAGAAATTGTTTACTGCCAGTCTAAAAGTCCCTATGACTTTGATTATCTTATGTTTTGTCTTTGAAAATTCTATAGTACATCATTCAGTTGTAACATTAGGGCCAGATCTGGAAGTCAGGATTTTACACCTCTAGAAATAAGCTCCCCCCTCCCTTCTCTCTAAACTAGCAACTCTACCTGTGATAGGTAGAGTTATCATTTCAAAGCTGGTGTTTTTCACTTAGAGGTATTTCCAGGGAAATTGTGACTAAGATATAAATATTATTATCATTCTAATGCTAAGTGTTTTAATGACTAAGTAATTGCTCATTAAAATATACTTCACACCTTCGCTCTCCATTAAGCCTGGGTCTTTCTCTTTTTCCCCGACCACATAACACCTGTGCAAGCAGAGCCCATGTCCGGGCATCACTAGTACCTGGCACAATGCTCATTAGCACATGCAAGTCCCCTGGTGAACTGTTTACTGAACGAGTGAATAAAGCCTGCTTACTCTCATTCACAAAATTCCTTTCCCAACTGATTCGGAACAGAAATCATCAAGACTAGGAAGTTAGGTTTAACGATATAAGTTCTAATATTTGTTCTTATGCGTGTAAACCTTAGACAGTAACATATTTTGCTATCTTGAATGGTTTCAAAGGACTTCAGACTTAACTAATGCATAAGTTTTAAAAACGAGGTCAAGTGATGAATTTATGTTACAAAAATAAGTGCCTGTTTTTCATAGTGACAAATCAATACTTGTTCAAAGAAAGAGAAGCTGGTATTGGTCTCTACTGAAGTCAGATCCAACTTTTATGAAGACAGTAATAATTTCATATCGGTATCAAATAAATTTCAGAACTCAGTTTGAGAGAAAAAGGAAAGGCTTTAGTTAAAATCTTTACAATAAAATAATTATGATTATAAATCTTTTTAGTTAAATATGTACACATTACATGGTATTTTAAAAAAGAATGGAAATGAATAAAGTTTTTCAGGCAAATCTAATGCACAAATATACCATCTTTTTTAGAGTATAATGTCAGTTTAACATTCTTAAACAGCTGTGTCAGACAATGGCTCTGCTTTGTGCAAAACATGATAAGCAAAATTAAGAAAAACTCTGCAAAATTCTTTAGTTCCCCAAGGAAATTACTAAAAAAAGGGGGGGAGGAAAAGTAAGAGAAAAAAAGGTTGTACACTCAAGCTTGATTGTATACAGAGGCTAGAATGACCAACACTAATGTAACCCCTATATCTGCTAAGTAAGTCCCTGGGTAGTTTTCGTTTGAAGTTAAAAGTTGAGGTCCTAGCAATTGTTCTTTTATGCAGCCACGTGGCCAATAAGGTAGATGTTGTCATAAAGGTGCCCCACAAAATCTTCACTAATGTTTTGAGCAGCACGGCGGGTATTTCGAATAAATTCTCTTTTTGACATTTTATTCTTCACATGAGGGCTAGTGAGGTCAATGGAAAGTAGAATCAAAGAGTAGCACAGGACATAGACAGCATCTGGAAGGAAAAGGAAACACCTCAAATTATTAGCTAGTTCTTAAAATGTGGTCCCAAAGGCAAGCATGTTCCTAATTTTAAAAGATCAGGATTAGATTATAGTGAAACATAAAGGCCTGGGCCTTTCCCAGTTTGCATCCTAGGAAACTCCTCTCCCGGGCAAACAGGAACGTCAGCCATCCTAACCCAACACCAATTCAGTAAGTGTTTTTTTTCAGTTTTAGGAGTTTGCTGTGAAAAGTTATTCTAGGAGTTCCCATCGTGGCTCAGTGAGGACACGGGTTTGATCCCTGGCCTTGCTCAGTACGTTAAGGATCCGGCGTTGCCATGAGCTGTGGTGTAGGTCACAGACACGGCTCAGATCTGGCATTGCTGTGGTTGTGGCATAGGCCAGAAGCTGTAGCTCTGACTAGACCCCTAGCCTGGGAACCTCCATATGCTGCGGGTGTGGCCCTAAAAAGACAAAAAGACCAAAAACAAAAAAACAGTTATTCTAAATTAAAAAATTTCAGAATTGGCTTTATTGCCCTCTTGCTCTCAAATGTGAATATTCTCAACTACCCCCTAAATACATTTGTTCTATCAATATAACTTCTCATTGTAAAAAAAAAATCATGTTTATTTACATACGCTTTTACAAAAACCTAATTTTAAGTTGAAAGCATTTTTAATGGCCAGACTTGAGTACTAGAGAATAAAATGTAAACATCTCATCAGATTATTAAATTATTATTCTCATTTAAGATATGTATTTAAAAGGTTTACAGAATTTATATATTAATCTCAAAAGTAAATCTTTAGGGAAAAAGACTGCTAAACCTAAGCAACATGCAACAAAAAAATTTTCTTTATGTTATTCAGGGCAATAGTTGATGTTTACTGTTAAAATAGCAACAAACCTTTTGACACTAGCTATTACTATGCTGTTTATATTTCAGAATCTTGCAGTCTTAATAGAGATTGTCTTGCACAAGCAGGTTCAACAAATTTCATATGGTAGGAAAAGGTTTTGTAATCTCTATAAGATAAGCACCATTTTTGATATGAAGAGATAAATAAATCACATGAAAAAATACATAACATGATGGAGGACAATGTGAAAGAAAAGGATGCATATAAATGTATAACTGGGTCACTTTTCTGTACAGAAGAAATTGACAGAATATTATAAATCAGCTATAAAAAATTAAAAAAAACACATAGGTGACTCAGGCTATGTCTTTACACACAAAACAGTGAAAACTGGTTGTATTAAAAACACATCTTCATAGAAAAATCCTAGGTTTTGGCTATGTAATATGTGTATTTTTATTTATTTATTTTTTTTGTCCTTTTTGCCTTATTTGGGCCACACCTGTGGCATATGGAGGTTCCCAGGCTAGGGGTCTAACAGGAGCTGTAGCTGCCGGCCTTCGCCACAGCCACAGCAACGTGGGATACGAGCCGCGTCTGCAACCTACACCATAGCTCACGGCAACGCCGGATCCTTAACCCACTGAGCAAGGCCAGGGATCGAACCCACAACCTCATGGTTCTTAGTCGGATTCGTTAACCACTGAGCCACGACGGGAACTCCAATATGTGTATTTTTAAAAGCTTTAAAAATAATTTCTCAAGTTTTTAGAGTAGAAAAAACATCCAATGCTTAAACAAGAATTTGTATAAGTCTAATTTTCCTCCTGAAACAGGATATTTGCTATACATAAATAATGGTTAAGACAAGTTAAGGTAGTCACTGCTAGAAGCAATAAAACCAGTATTTGTAATTACTGGAAGCATCTTTCCCCATAGTGAGAAAAACGTCTCATCTACTACTATTTTTACCTGGAGATGGGAATGGAAGAAGGAAGGAATTCAATATATACATTCTTACCAGGACTAAGGCCCAGTTCTCTCATTAAATCAGGGTTGCAAGCACAGAATCTATGTGAAAATTTTGTTATAAGTGTTTCAAGATACTCTCCACGCTCTTCAGGGGCATGGATGTGACGAAAAAATTCTCTCAGTGCATTGGGCAAGAACTGATTTCTAAAATTATGTAGTGTTACAAGGTCATCCAAGACATCTCTCCTGGTAGAAAAAGAAAAAGGTACAGCTTTCATTAACTTTACTCTGTTAAAAAAATGATGGGTAAAATCATAAGTTACTTGTTTTTTTGGATGAAAGTTCTTTATTGTTCATTACCAGATCAGTCAATCCTATCAAGTATATATATATGTCTTAAATTTTTAAAATGCCAAAAGTATGATTATTTATGAAATTAAATAATTTAAATCCAAATGAGCAACAGAATTCTTTATTTTTTAATCATGAAAATAAGGAGAATCTTCATCTTTCATACCAATCCACATCACCAGAGGTAACAACTGTTTATGTAGACTTTTTGAAAGTGTCTATGCATATCATATATTGTTCTAGAGTTTGCTTTTGCTTGTTTCATATAGTACATTATGAAGAGCTTTCTGTGTTTTTACACCTAGGTCTAACTCCTTCATTTTTTGTTTGTTTGTTTCTTTTTTTGGCTGAGTCCATGCATGTGGAAGTTCCCGGGCCAGGGATTGAACCTGAGCCATAGCAGTGACAATGTCGGATCCTAAACCTCCTAGGCCACCAGGGAATTCCTCCAACTCCTTCATTTTAATGGCTCCACAGTATTTTATCTTATGGATATAACAATTCTAATGATAACCATTCAGGCTGCTTACAATTATATAAATATTTGTGTACATATGTGAAGATATTATTTTTATCAATAGCATTCTAATAGTCACACTTTCTTATAATATGCTTCAAACCTTACTGAACTCAACCATGATTATATGACCACAGTCTAAATTTCCACCAGTTGCTTATGGCAGGGATGGACCAAATACTACAGTCCATTGCCTGTTTATCAGAACATAGTTACACTCATTTGTTTACTTGTCTATGTCTGCTTTCATGACACGATGGCAAAGTTTTAAGTAGCTGCAACATAGATCACATGTCCTTCAAAGACTAAAATATTTATAGAAAAAATGTGGTTCTTCACATAAAAACTGCCGATCCCTAGCTACATAGCATTTAAAGAGTTAATGATACCATCTTTACATAAGAAATTTCTTTCAATGACCAACATGCTGAATTCTCAAGGACAGGGATTATGTTTTAATCAACTGTACACCGCTACTCTCTAGCAAAGTTCCTAGAATATAATTAATACAAATTGTTGTTGAAAAATCCTGAGAAATTTGAAAAAAAAAGAGAACTACAGTGAAAAAGTCAATACATTTGAGCCATTCTTTAGATGACTATGAGATCTACAGTTTTTAAAATGGTAGTTCGGTGGTATCATATCAAAATATTTTCCTAATATTTTTATGTCCATCGATACCCAGAGTTAATGGGTACAAGGGAATAACTATCAAGTCAGAATAGCATACTAGGCCTTGTCTCTGTAGAACACACTGTTAAGTCACACTTTTAGAGTTTTCCAACTTGTACATGATACTTCTGTGTAGTACATATGTAAACATACACATCATGTGTCTTCAGGATTTGTGTTTACGAGTATAGTTTGTCTGTTCGATTTTTATATGGATAGTTTCAAAATTCAGAACTTTCGGTTACCAAATACTTAGATTTTACAGCTGGTTATTAAGAAAAAAAGGCTGCAACTTAATCAAAAATATTTGGTTTGGGTTTTCTGTCACAAAGATATTGGGCTTCCATTTTGTGTTTGTGACTTTTTTTCACATTTACAATGGTAACTTCCTCATCAGCAAGTTAAAGCTTGCAAAAGAAATGATTTGCAAGGAATCTTCTGTCTTTACACCATTCTGCAACTAGAGGATTGCGATGTAGTATAGTTTTTAAAGTAAAACTTTACTCATTAAAAACACTACTTTAATTCCTGATGAAAAATTAAAAATTTGCTTTTACCTTTCATCAAGATAGATTCTCAGTTTTTTCCAATTTAGTGTTCTTGTACAGAAGATAAACTTTGCTATTTCCTTTGGTGAATCATCTAGGATGCCCTTGGACATAAAGTAGTTCACTCCCTAAGACAGAAAAGACAAACCTACATAAATAAATCAATCTTTATCTATAAATTTAACAATTAGGCAACAGCAAACAACAGCTATAGATTCTTTCCAGCATTAATAGACTTTTATAGCTTTTTAACATGCAAAATACAAGCTAGAACTCTTGAACTGAAACTGTTATTTGTGGTTGATAGTTTACATGCAATGAAAAGTAGGAAATTCAAAGATAAGACTCCTGAAGAAATCCCAATTCAGTTTTCTGGCTCGTGTCCGTTAAAACCAACTATCCAGAAATATGACCTAAATTGTGGTGGCGCAGGGTCGGGGGGGGAGTGGGGAAGAACTATTATACAGACTTTAAAAATAAGCCTTATAGCTAACACTTCAATTGCCTAAATGGAAAACATGATTTTTCTCTCTCTCTCTCTCTTTTTTTATTTTTTTTTTGCTACACCTGCAGCAAGTGGAAGTTCCCAGGCCAGGGACTGAACCTATGCCACAGAAGTGATGCAAGCCACTGCAGTAACAAGGCCAGATCCTTTACCCATTGCACCACAAGGGAACTCTGAAAACAGATTTTCTTAGACCTCAAGATACACAGCTTGAGAAAAAAAGATTCTTCAAACCAAAGACTATTTTATTCTGGAAAGAATAATAATGAAATAATTTCTTAAAATAAAATGGGCAGAATTCCAGACTGGTTGTGAGTTGTACACTTTGGCCCTAAGCCTTGCTACATTCTGTAAGAATTTAGCTCCAATACACATTGAGGCTAAATGTAAGACAAAACAAGTTCAATGTTTTTCACAAGGTTTATCTTTGAATTTCCTTTTCTCTGCATGCCAAGTTCTCCAGAGAAGCATTACGCATAAAGTTGTACCCTACTTTATATTTAAACCAACAACAAAACAGCAACAAAAAGAGTCAAACACTGAAACCAATGTTCTCTCATGTTTCTGAAGGTCACATTCAAATAAATGCCTTCTGTGGATTTGAATGTGAAGTTATTGAAATAAAAGGCAGGTGTGTTTATTTCAACTCACAGTTATCCAGATACATGCATTCCCATGAATGCTCATGTCTGGATAATAGCACAATGTGTGCAGTTAATTGGTAGAGAAAATGACGTATTATATACACACAACATACTGTTTTCACACATAAATTCCTTCAGCATTTCTTCCCTTTACAAACACTTACATAGTGCCCAGAAATACTGCATACACTAAGAATTCAAAAAGTTGGAAGAATGTTTATAAAAACTCTCAGAATAAAAAAAAATTCTCTCATACAATTTTTAAATTACATTTTAAGCAATTTGGTACCATGAGGTTATGCTTTTGAAAGGTTATAATTATTTATAAATTGTAATGCAAAGAAAATTTTTATATAAAACTAATTTTATAAGCCATTGGCATAATGGCCTATTAGCAATGTTATCAAATTCTCATAAGAATTTTAAGAGTATAAAAGCAATCCTGAAGCACTGATTTTAAAATGCATATAAAGAGCAGAACGTGAAACTTTTGTCAACTCAACGGTAAGCCATATTTCAGACTGCACCCTGGATATAATGCTAGAGAATACAACATGATCAAGATGGAAAGCCAAGGAATTGTTTGAAATGAGGCTCTCAGCAATTGTCTGAGGGGCAGGAACTAGAGAAATACGAATGCTTGCTCCATCCTTTCCTCCATTAGTTCGAACAATCGAGAGTTGACTGTATGTATATTTGAGCCACTTAGCAACATTGTCAGGTTTAATTTTTCTGAAAGTCCTCCATTTAAAAGCATAACAACATATTAGAAGTATTTCCAGTGCTTAATTTTAATCCAAGTGATTCAAAGACAAAGGAATGTCAAGTAGTAATTAACAGGCTCTTTATTCATGCCTACTTGTAAATCAGTATTTAAGAGATAAAAAACGAATACCAATTTACTTTTTTAAATTAAATTATACAAAATACAAAAAACACTAATGTAATCCATTAGATAGTATATAATTCTCTGAACGTATGACATATGCCGTTTTAATACTGATGCTCCTTAGTTATAAATTAATATTCGTATTTTCCTTATATAAGCACCATAAATTATTGGTTACTTCTTTTTTATGGAATACATGTTTGAGAATTTAATATATAACCTGAGTTCTTCGAAGAAATCAGAGGAGTAAGTAGATGGTTTTAAATACTATCCTGAAAACTGACAACACAGGCTTGAAATAAGTCAACACTGTTGGTTTTGAGGGAAGGTGGCCATTGGTTTCAAGCCTGGGGTTCCTTTGGAAAGGAAGATTGCTTTAGAAGGGCTACCGAAGTGAAGAGTTTAGAGATAAAATAGAAAAGGACATGGGATCAGATTATAGCTATCTTCAATAAGCAAACTGTCAACGATCCAAATTTCCATCTTCTTTTGTAAGCAGTAAAGAATGAAGGAAACCAAGTTTTAGAAGAATGCACAGAGGGATCCCTATACCATATAGCATATTAGTTATTAATCAGGACTGGAACTCTCAGCAGTGTGTGTGTGTGTGTGTGTCTGTCAAAGACTCCAAGGAAATCACGAACATTAATATTAGCTTATATTAATAGTCTACAGGAGTTTCCTTGTGGTGTAGCAAGGAATCCATCATTGTGACTGCAGCAATTTGGGTCACTGCTGTGGCAAGGGTTCAATCCTTGGTGGGGCTAAAAAACAAATAAATACAAATTAAAAAAAAAAGCAACGGTTTCCAGAAAAAGGAAGATTTCTGCTCGTTATCATCCACACAATTCACTTAAAAAGTGATGTCACTTCTGGATGTCACATTTTATGGGGCATATTGACAAACTAGAACTATCTCAATAAAGGAAATCTGGGCCTGACTAGATTGTTAGAGGGTCTAGAATTCCTATTATTCAGGAGGGATATAGAGATATTAAGTCTAAAGATGAAGCTGTTTAGGACAGAGGAAAAGATTAAGACATTAAAAAGAGTTGAAAAGATTATGACTTATGACATCTGTGGCACACACAAAAAGGACTACGTTGTGTGTGGTTTGAGTGAAGACCTTAAGCTGATCAAAACTATAGAACTTCTTCCCCAAATAATGCACATGGCCAGGTTTTCAGTGAGAAGTATGACAGTTTTCCTCTAGGAAAAAATTTAAATAGACTTTCAAGAGGTCCCCTCCACAGAGTCACAGGGATTCAAGTCCAAGTAGAAAGCTTAGGAATGAGCAAGGTAAGGAACCCAAGTACAGCCTACTCCTTAGAAATGGTATTAGAACATAGGAGGAAAAAAATGGTAAAAGTAAAGGGCAAAAAGATGTGAGAAGAGAAAACTGGAGCTGCAAGTAGAGAAGAGGAGAGCAGGGCTGGGGCAGAAAGGAGTGGAAACATAGGTGGGCTCCACCATGCGCTCAGGCTGGAGGACAGGACGGCGGGACTGGCGAGACAGGTATATGAAGAAAGTGGTTAAAGGCAAGAACACAGTGCTTGCTGGTTTTCTTTTTAGGGAGGACGAGCCATCTGGAGAGAACTGGAAGAGAGCTGACTTGGACACTCCAGCAAAATAGTAAAGATTTCTACCAAGAGTGGTGCAGGGTATAAAGGGAAGCCTCTAGGAATATACAAAAGGAGTGCTGAGAGGCAGTGAAAACCCAGGAGAAGTTACAGTAAACTCATCCCATCTCACGTTAAGGTTTTTTTAATACAACACATGTTTTCAGTGATTCAAAGATAAAAAAAAAATCAAGCACTTCTGTAAAGCATTCTCCACGGAGTATGTCACTAAGTTTGTTACGCAAATGAATAGCACCAAGACTTAACCCAACTGGAGTGGTAATTGGACACCACATTTATTTAGACACACTTATTCAGAAGGCAAATGATAATTCAAGAAAACATATGCAAATAGCTAAAACCAATATTAAGGAATTTAGGGAGAAGAAAAAGATGTGTTGGAGCTTGGTCACCTGCATAAACCATCTCTCCATTTTCTTATTAGCGTGAGAATGGCTCTTTAGACACAGCAAGTCCTGTTTTAAGATATAGCCACTTTGTTTCTTTTCTTCTACTATATAAATACCTGCAATTTCTCTTCTCCTTTAATAAAGCCTATTTTTTGAATCAAATAATTATCATCCAAGGTGTGGTTCAAAAGCAAAATCTACTACATATATATATTTTTTTCAGAACCAGAAAAAATATATTTGGGAACAAAATGAATTCTAGTAAACTAGCTCTGCAAAGTACCAACTTCTGCTGTGAACCTAAAACGGCTCCAAATAATAAAGTCTTAATTAAAAAAAAAATGCTGACTACTGGTACTGAAAGTACTGGCAACTGGCCCAGACACTTGGCAGAAACATTGTGTAACAGTTGGTATCAATAAAAGAAATCACTAATGAAACAAAACTGACATACTAGGGAGTAACCTTAATTTGTTTTCCTAACGAACAACTGAGGAAAGAAATTTAGTAAAAAAAAAAATATTCTTTAGGTAGTCTTGTTCAAATTTGCCATTGTATAAAATGTAAAAATCCAGTACCATGGTTACTATTTAGGTAATAAATCTGTCCTTTGAACATTATACAACAGAAAGCAAGCTGGACACTGCATTTAATTTTCTTTCTAAAAGAACATTTGAAAACTTTTAGAAAAACAACCCTTCAGTTTTAACAATAAGTACTTCTAAAACAAAATACTTCAATCTAGGTTTCTAATTTTTGTTTCCAGAACTGATATACAGTACAAGTATACATTTTAACCACAGTGCAATGAACAACTGAAATGTAACATTTTCATACTACTACTATTAATACAAAAATAAGATACAATATATATTAGGAAAACTTTCATTTTAAAAACAAGTTATTTCTAAAATAATTAGTACATCAGAGGGCAGCCCCCTACAGATCACAGTATTCCCACTGACTTGTTTGAAAATAGAGTAGCAGTGATTAAGATGACAGCTTTAATACTGTATCTCCTTTTTAGAGTGCTTTCAGAAAAAGAATATACTGGGTCACAGCAGAAATTGGCACAACATTGTAAATCAACTATAATTAAAAAAAAATTAAAACCAGGAGTTCCTGTCATGGCTAAGCGGTTAACAAATCTAAGTTAACAAATCTAACCTGGTCAGCAGTTAACGAACCTGACTAGGACTCAGGTTTGATCCTTGGCCTTGCTCAGTGGGTTAAGGATCTGGCATTGCCTTGAGCTGTGGTGTAGGTTGCAGATGCAGCTTGGATCCTGCGTTGCTGTGGCTGTGGTGCAGGCCAGCGGCTATAGCTCCAATTCAACCCTTAGCCTGGGAACCTCCATATGCCACGGGTACGGCCCTAAAAAGACAATAATAATAAAATTAAAAATTAAAAACAAAAAAAAAACTATACTCCCTCCAAAAAAAAAAAAAGAATTGCTAATGAAAATGTGAAATCTATTCATTTTTATTCAGTTCAGCAGTTCTCAGTTTTCCTGTTTAATGAGAGAATGTACTTTATAGTTAAGGGAAAGAGATACCTGGAACCTGAATGGAATTCATCTAGGGATAGGTATTCTGCAAATTAAAAAAAAAAATCAACACCTCGCTTTTTAACTGAAGTAAAATAAATGCAGAAGATTACTTAATGGGCAAGTTTAAGACTAGGTATCTATGTTTTCATGCTGTAATTTCACTTATTCTGCCCAGGGAGTTTTGCTGTGTTCTCCCCTCTAAGTTTCCACACCACTCTCCTAGGTACAACACTGACCTTCAGCACTGCTTCAGAAATGTCACATGGTGCTTTCATTCATGGTAATTTTATTCAGGGTAATTTACTAATACACATTGTAATTATTCTTAATCTACTTACTAGATTGACAAGACTAAAGCAAAAACCATGTCCAAAGCTGTCTCTGTAGAGAAATTACTTTAAGAGTAATAAGCAATGCTTTCCTCTTATGGAGGTATCCAGAAACTAGGCTCTTCTTCACTGGAAGGTTCTATGTGACTTATACCTAAGAGGAAAGTGGGTAATAAACACTGGGAAAGAAATGTGAAGACAAAGTCGATGTCAATCTGAAATCTGAGCTGCAGATTTCAATTTTTTTTTTTTTTTTTTGCATTATAGCTGGTTTACAGATTTCTGTCAGATTTTCCAACTGCACTGCGCGTGGTGACCCGGTTACATGTACATATATGGATTTGTCACATGTAATTAGATATAGTTCCCCGTGCAATACAGTTGGAGCTCCTTTCTATTCCATCATTAAAGCACTAGTTATCTCCATTCCCTCCCACCCCTCCCCCACCCCTCTCCCGCCCCCTTGGCAACCACAAGTCTGTTCCCCAAGTTCGTGATTTTCTTTTCTGTTGAGATGTTCATTTGTGCAGTGTTTTAGACTCCAGTTATAAGAGATTTCATGACATCTGTCTTTCTCCTTCTGACTTGCTTCACTCAGTATGAGGGTTTCTAATTCCATCCACGTTGCTGCGAATGACATTATTTTATCCTTTTTTTATGGCTGAATAGTATTCCATC
>PVHT021183556.1:6260741-6324968 GCA_004024745.2 Catagonus wagneri
TATATATACCACATCTTCCTAATCCAGTCATCTGTTGATGGACATTTGGGTTGTTTCCATGTCTTGGCTATTGTGAATAGTGCTGCAGTGAACATGCGTGTGCAAGTGTCTTTCTCCAGGAAATTTTTGTTTGGATATATGCCCAAGAGTGGGATCAGATTTCAATCTTGTCTCCTTCCTGGGAAGAAGAGAGAGCACACACTGTCCATGCTTATGTGGAAAAGTGACAGTTGTAAGGGAGAGGGCCAATGTAGCCAAATTCTTCTGATTCAATTACTGAAATTGGTCAGAATGCCACATTTTATCTGGAGGATAAAGGAAAGTTCCTTGAGTATGGAATATGGACTGAAGTCAGCTTATTCATGGCCCTGTTTGAACTGGCAAGGATTTCAGCTTTCAAGCACAAGCTATGGAGGGCTTTTCTTACACGAAAGTGTACAATGTGGAGGAACTGCTAAGAATAGGCACACATATGCCGTCAATTATTTGTAGCTAGAAGGTGTCAACAGGAAACTCACAGAAAAGAGGGGTAGTTCAAAGAAAATCAAAAGAAAAACAGAGAATTGTCTCTAATGGAGTCCAAGAAAAATGAAGAGGGGCGGAGGACTGATCTTTCTGCTTCTTTCTCATAGGACAGACAAAGTAACGATGGCTAAGTAACGTGAACCTCACTATCTAAGGTTTTCAATAAGAAGCCCCTATTAATTATTATAATGGCCTCAAACAGAAAAAGAACCACATCTGTAGTCTAGTAGTCTCCAAGGAGTCACACCTCTAACTGGGGTAGACTGCTTCATGGTGAAGATGAAGTTACTTCCTAAGTGATAAATTCCTACTAATAATTAAATACAGTACTCATTATTGTAATTAATATGACAAAATTGCTGAGAGGTGAGATAAGCTTCCAGAAAAAGCCCCATCTCTAAATTAGTAAAAGACAGAATTCTAATCAAAATATGGAGATAAAACTCTATTAGATTTGGCTATGATAAATAACACTTCAAACTAATGATAAAGTGACACATCTGAGCACCAATGTTAGATTAGAATTCCTGCTTTATAACAATCACACACAAATACTGCATCTGCAATATGTGCATATATATATACACACACACATATATACATATAAATACATACATATATGGCTATTTAAATGACTTACTCTGGTAAATAAAAATTACATTTTTTTATATTAGAATGAACATTCACAAATATATTTTAACAGCTCTGAATCAATCTTTAAATAAACAAGATTTTTAAAAGAGGATACTTTCAAAAGGAGGTTAAAATTTTTAAAGATTTTTATTTTTATTCTTTTGTGGGCCACATCCATGACCTGTGGAAGTTCCCAGGCTAGGCATCGAATCAGAGCTGCAGCTGCCGGCCTGTGCCACAGCCACAGCAACTTGGGATCTGAGCCACATCTACACCACAGCTTAAGGAAATGCCGGATCCTTAACCCACTGAGCAAGGCCAAGGATCGAACCCGTTATCCTCATGGTTCCTATTTGGATTCGTTTCTGCTACTCCATGACAGGATACTAGTTTCTTTAACCACTGAGACATGATGGGAACTTATTTTTTATTTTTTATGGCTATCCCCACAGCATAAAGGAAGTTCCTGGATCAGGGACTGAATAGCTACAGCAGCTCCAGATCCTTTAACCCACTGCGTCAGGCAGGGGATAGAACTCACTCTTCTACAGCGACCCAAGCCGCTGCAGCCGGGTTCTTAATCTACTGTGCCACAGCAGTAACTCCAAAAAATATAATTTTTTTAAGCCCAAGTCTTAATAATAGACAAGCAGAGAGTCTGGGATTTAAATAGTAGTTTCACTGAGCTCATGTGCATACTTCTTTGTGTAATTAAAGTATCTGTTCATCCTACCACCATTTCAGCCAAGACATGTTTTAATTTGGACATAATTTTGGACCCTGTTTTACTGCTTAAAATGTCTTCAAAAAGATTAAACTAAGCAGTGCTACTGAACCAAAAAGTTACTGTTTATCCAAAGACTGCTCATCACATGCCATGAAATGAAATTAGAAGAGAACTGTGTCACCAACTAAAGCTAGAAGATGTTGGTGTGACTGATAACATACTTCATGAAGGACCATTACTCAAGTGTCAAATATTTACTTACTATAATCCAGAAGTTCCAGGAGATGAAGAACACCCAAGCCTAGGGCAGTGCCTGGCCCTGGTAGTGTGGTGTGTGTAGCTGTGCCGCTAGTACAAATATAAAGCTACATTTTGATGAGCACTTAGAAGCACTAACACTTAATACACATTTTGTTTAATCTTCACAACAACACCATGATGTAGGTACTATTATTGTCCCCATTTTAAAAATGGGGAACTGAAGCACAGAGAGTGTAAATAATTTGCCCCAGGTCAAAGTCATATAACTAGCGAGTGGAGAGATATTTAATAAGTATCTGTTGAATGAATGTTCAAATCTATCTGCATAAAGCTTCCAGATGACTTTCAAGAGAATATGTAAACTTCAAATAAGGGGAAAGAGAAAATAACACAAAGCTCTAAGTTGGACTAGTTAAGTACACTGTAAACTCCTAAAGGTCGAAGTCACCATTCCAAACATAAAAAGCAACATGCCATTTAATGATACATTTAACTGCTAATAAGTGGTTCAGAAAGATCTTAAGACTTTGATTATAGAGAGTCACCTCTAAAACCTTTATGATATGAAAGAAAAATCACATAATCTTACAGGTAAATGTACACTACAATTAGTTGGTTAAAAATTATATTTAATGTAGTGTTTCCTTCATACTTCCACATTTCAGAGTTGCAATTCAGTTGATGGATGCTGTATGGCTGATGACATCCAATAATTGAGGAGATACTGTCTTTCTGATTTCTAGCTAAGCATCCATATTTAAGTGACATCTACCATGACACTAGTAGAAGCAACTTCAAATCCAGGAAAGATACATAGGAGAGACAATTATCTTGGACATTAAAACTAAGAAAGTGATGTCAAGGTTCACTGAAACTGTGGCCATATCAGATAAAGAACACTGTAGAGATGTGAAGGTAGTCAGATAAGGTACAACAAGGAAATAAAAAGCAAACACATTTTTCTTTGAAATATACTTAAAATACTAATACAATATTGCAAAGTCTGTAAGTACATTCACCTAAATTGGTAACAAATTCATACAAAGACAAAATCTTGCTCATTTCCACATTTTACAAATTTGATTTGTAGTGCCACAATATTCTAATTAAAATATTCTAATTTTATTCTTTCCTCTAGTTCGAAGTCCTAGATCAGTACATTGGGTACTAATTTCAGTATGCCTTTACCCCTGACAATTCACACTAAATGAGGTAGTAAATTAGTATCTTCCATAATACTGAGAAAAACAAAAGCAAAATCCATCACGTAGTTTGACTGATGAATAAACTAGGCATATTCTAGGCCTGAATCCTTCAATTAGATACAGACTAGAAAGGGGCCCAGGAAACATTCTCTTTGAAGCTTCTGAAAGGTTTATACTGAGTCTACAGATGTCCTTCTGTGGACTGATTCTAAACCACATGCTGGAATGACTCTTGGAGACAAGGGAGGCTAAGGGAGGGTGGCCAAGATCTAGTATGGTCAGGGAGAGTGTAAAATAAAGTTGACCTAATAGACACAGGATAAAGCTGTCTTCTTAATCATAAAACCAACATAAGATGAATCAGATTTAAACAGAGAGAAACATACATACTCACACATACATCATGTTGTCTCAAGAAAGTTTAATAGCCTCTAGTCTAGTACAACTTGACTAGCTGTACCAGGTTGAAGGTTATCAACTTATCTAGACATAGGATAATACTTAGTGTCTGAGGCATAATTTTGCACTTTGACTCTACTGATAATCAAAGTAAATGGACTGTGCCAATTAAGGTGAGCCTTTTAGCTCTTTGGGGTAAGTAATTTTTTATAGAGGAGAAACTATGTTTGGTGAGGGATTCCTCTCATTGTCAACCAGCTCTTACTGTTCTAATTAAAGTCTCATCAGCCACCTGGAGATAAAACTAATTAATTTGCTGATAAGAATTAGCACGGTTATTTTTACAAAAGAATTCTCATTCAGGATTACATATCAAATTCCTACGATTTGGGGTAATAATGATATAATTGTGATATTGCTACTTTAATTTAAAGAAAGTACAGGGATTTATTACCTTGTATAAGACGTCTTAGACTAACATGGTTCCAGGTTTTTTAGGCTCACACAAAGCATTATGGGCCCATTTCTCTCCTTCGCTGTGTTATTCCTGGTATATTGCTAACAACCCTCATGGCTGCAGGTGCTCCTGTCACTACACCCTCATATACCAATGTCCAGAAGTGTGCTGCATAGATGGTACTTTTTCTCCACAGTGTCTCTTCTGATCTTATAGGTGAGAACTGGACTATATGGATGTCATGGAAGGTGAAGGGAATGGAAGTAACTTGGTTAGCTTAGGATAACCTATATTTAACTTTTGAGAAATGGAGCCATCTTCTCGGTTGAGGTTCTTTATCTAAGTGATGGGATTTAAACCCTGCCCATACAGGATTACTGTGATTACTTTTTTTTTTTGGCTGCAAGCATGGCATACAGAAGTTCCAGGGCCAGGGATCAAACCTGCACCACAGCAGCAACCTGAGTCACAGAAGTGACAATGCTGGATCCTTAACCCACTGGGCCATCAGGGAACTCGTTTTTTTTTTTTTTTTAAACTTTCACAATAGAATACAGAATATAGTGGAATTAGAAGGAACTCTAGACATCTCCTGAGTTCCATGTATATCTTTTATTTTTCCATATGGCATAACAGTAACTATTTCCTCCTAAAAATTAGGCTTACTCACTTCAACTGCACTTGAATTATCTACCCTTATAGCTTTCTTAAATAAAAGGTTAACCTCTTGGTTCAGTGGCAGCAGGACCTAAAATGGCAAGAAGGTAGTCTCCACAAACAGTCTGAGTTGTTGTGCCTCTGGTGTCAACATCCCTGTCTTTAAAACAGCAGTGCCCCCAAATTAAGCGAAGCAGAATCACAGATTTTAAATGGCTCACTAGAGAAATCAGTGTTGCAGATGCTTGGTTTCTTCCCAAAGGCCACTTCGTGCTTTCACTGCTTCTAGCACCTCAGCCAGCAGTTGCTAAATCATGTGAAGTTTAAGCAAATCAGGTAACTTGTTTTGTTCTGTTCTCTATTGGTTTAGGAGTGCTCATGTGATTCAGTTCTGTTCATAAGAAATGAGCAGAATAAGAGGTTTGAAGATGGAAAGGGCCATGAGCTAAGGGATGCTGGTGACCTCTAGAGGTTGAAAAAGCCAAGAAATGGGCCCTCTCCTAGAGTCTCCAAAGTGTACATGCCCTACTGACAGGATGATTTTACCTCAGTGCCACTTTTGACCTATGAAACTGTAAGTTAATAAATTTGTATTGTGTTAAGCCAAAAAAAAAAAAAAAGAGCAGAAGTGTACTGAAGGCTCCCCCAGAGAATTATCTTCTCTCTAATAAGCATAAGGAATTTGAGGAGGCAGTTTCTCTGCCCCCTTTTTTTGTACTGTGGGTGCCTTCCCATGAGAATGGGATATCTTGAGTAGTGGTGGCCAGTTTGTTATCAAGAGAGAATAAAGGTCAATACACTGAGATTCCATGATGAGATCACTGCGTCACTCAAATATCTCTGGGGTATCCAACTCTGGGTGTCTTTTGAAGTAAATATATTTATATGGTTTAAGCCATTATTAGGTTCTCTGTTCTTTCAAGCCAAAACCACCCAGCAGGAACATGCAGGGGACATGGGCACTGTCGGTGGCAGATCATAAAGGTGGTGCCGAGTGTAGCAGCACAGTGAAGAGCAGTGAGGACCCAAGCATTCCTCGATCATATATGCGTTTAGACATTAGCTAAGAGCTTAGGAGTTTTCTCTTTCTTTATGCTATGAGGCGTTGTTCAAAGTACGCCCATCTTACTGTCAACCTAGCTCAGGCTCTACTGCCTACATCTTACATTTATTTCTGGGGCTCATCTACTTTCAGTAGAAAGATAAAGTCAAATTTAAAGATAAAGTCAAATTTCTAGCCCTGCAGAACTAAGGACAAAACTTCAAAGGCGGTAGATTTGCCAAATGGAAAGCCATCTTTAGCAGCCTGTCACCCTTCCCTGGGAACACCTCCGTGTTGCAGGAGATTTAGGAGAGTTAGTGTAGAGAACAAGATTCTAAGGATACCGTGATGAATGATCTGTTCCAAGTTATCTGACATGGATACTTAATCAATGTCTACAGGTAGTTATCGCAATACAGTATTGCTGGTTTGTCATCCTACACTTATTTTCCAAAGCATTTTCTTTAACATATTAGACTACAATCAAAATATGGAACATGAATAAAGCTCTTGTTTGTCAAGACTCAACTCTTAGTTCTACATTTTTTTTTTTGGTAATACTATCAGACCAAAGGAACGAAAATTATTAATTATAGATCCACAGATCAATAATAAAGAACACTATAGGTAAAATAAACATCAGATAGCTGTCATTGAATAACAGGATACTTCAATCATTCAATCTAGGTGCTTATACATTTCCAACTAAAACATATGCTCAGGTCAAATTTAAAATGCTTCTCGTGACAGATTCTACCCCAGATAAATCTAATAAAATTGTATGCATGTGGGTCTTTCTGTTTGAACACAAGAAAAATGGGCTTACACAGTTAAAAAGAATTTTACCTGACCCCAATGAAGATGTTATAAATTTTTTATGTATTTACACAAACAAAAATAAAGCTACCATATATTAAAGTTAAACCACGTTCATTACCAACTTCAGGCTCTAGACTTAAAAATAACTGTATCAAGAACACATTCAATACTAAGTGGAACACAAGGAATTTGGCTTACTGGTTGATAAGTAAAATTATTATACTGCTGTGGAATAAAATCACACACATAACTTGTACATGCAGGGGAAATACAGCCTAGTGTAAACAGATGGTTTTTTAGCACATTCCTTGACTAGAATGTGGTAACCTGCCACAAAGTACACAAGCTCATGCACAAGATCAAGACTTTACACACAGCTGAGATCACAATGTCATGCATACAACAGCAGCGTGCTAGATAATCGTACCACAAACTGTGCAGAAGTTCTCCCCCACCCCATGAGCCACTGCCAGCAGCTGCTGTGGAGTTTGGTTACCCATATCCGTGACATGAACGATGTCCTTTGGAGAATCTTGTTCCCTGTGGCTGTAAGTATTCTTATTTTTATAATATCTTAATGATGCTTGCTATCAAAATGTTTAAGTACAGAACTAGAAATTATGGAAAAGTAGACTTGTTACAATACTGAACAATTATATACATCTTATCTCAGGTACTTAAAATAAACACCACTGACATTTAAACATATTATCAAAAGTAATTTACTTCTGAGGCTTATATGAACCTATAATAACACATCTGATGACAGTGCTCCAGTGAGGGGGGAAAAAAAATTAACCTTCAAAAAGTACTTTCTGATCTCTGGTACTAAAAACTCATGGTAACAGTCATTCCAAGACCTGGCTGAAGTATGACTCATATAGGTAAGTTTTATAAAAAAAAAAAAAAATTATTGGAAACCCTTTCAATAACATTTGACTGGATAAACAACCAAACTGACATTGGTTATTAGTCAACGAAAGTAAGTGTGGAATAGTTATTAAAATACTCATTTCCCTGCACCTGCAAGAATACGTCAAGGTCCTTCCAACTCTATTTACGTCCTAAGTGTATTCTGGTAAAGACAGAATTCTATTTTGCTTTTAAGTAACACCTGGTTGCTGAGTTATTGATATTCATAAAAGCATAGAAGCAGAATTTTGGACCAAAAGCCATTTTGAATGGTTCAGTTCCATGCTTCCTGGCAGCAGTATGTGCCCCTTTTAGAACAGTAAATTAAATACTTCTGGAATGCTCCAGAGCATCTTTGAATCAGGCCAGGGAATAAAGAAAAAGGAAATACAGCCAACTCTCAAAAACAATGGGAGATAGGATGGATAAGTGAATATCTGAAGACCTAAAAATCTTACTTTAATTAGTTAATTGAACCTCCTCTTTAATCAAACATTTGACTTAAAAATTTTCAAAAAGTTTGTGTTAAATAAAAAGAGGACTTTAATTTTGTCTCTTTTCTCTGCCCCGCCTCCAAACACTTTAGAGGAGGTATAACTTTAAGAACTCTATAGTCTGGTATATGTAGCTGCATAGATGAAAACATATCTTGACATCTAGCTTTTCCAATTTAGATATATAAAACTATCCACATCATATTCTAGCACATAAGGGCCTATTTACAGTTTCATCTTTGCATAAAAAGGATGCTTTTAATTTGTTTAAAAATTGGCACTACTTTAGCAAGGCAAATGGACTACTTACCACAATCAATATGAACAGTTACATCCAACTTTTCTGACTTTGAAAATCTACAACTCAGTACTTACCAAGTTACATTTTTCCTTAGAATGTAACATTTGCAAGTGATATGAATTGAAGATGACAGTTTTACTCAACCTTGGTATAATTCATGACTGGAGACAGCATGCCTTGATAAATTGGTCATCATAAGACAGGGCCTGTAACAGCTGCCTTTCCTGATTCCTGCATACCTAGAGTAAAACACTATACTACTCTGCCTCAGTTCTTCTCCAGTAATCACAAATTACCTCGAGATACCAATGCAAAACATTTCTTATAACGCTAGTCACATGAACTGTTTTAATTAGCAACTTCAATATTACATTGGTTTCAAGTGTATAATTTGGCCTTTAACTGCTTATAAATCATTCTACTTTCATCAGTCTTCTGTTCATTGAAAGTAAAAATAGTGGTGAAAGAAGAGAACAGATATAACATATTTGCTTTATAACATATATACTTTGTTGTATTTGTGGGGCTATAACTTAGTTGATAATGTAGATGTATTAGTAAATCTTTGTAGTGGTGTTATATTTTTATTCCTGCACAAGAAAAATTTAACAAAGAAATCATATATAACAAGCAAAAGTCAATTTAATTTCAAAATGTCATTTGTATTATTATATGCATATTTATAAAATTAGTATCTATTTGATATTAATTAAGAAATATTAAGCATTAAAGTAATTAATACCTCCACAACAAATGAAAAAATTTGGTTTTGGGATATTAGGTAGTATAAATAATCACTAGTTGAGTTTTTCCAAAGAAAATAATCCACCCAGAAGTAGTAGTTCTGGGTGTTACATAATTTCTATTAGATTTTTAAAAGTCTAGTTACTTAAACATTTCTGAAAACCTGAACCTTTTCAGAATATATTAAAATAAGAACAGGGGTGGGGGGGGAGTCAGTGAAAGAAATGTCTTCACATTTTGATCACTCCTACATATATTAAGACAGAATAATTTTAAGCAGTTCTTTTGCATTTTCTCTACTTGTGTTTGTTCATGTCTTTAAGAAAGAATTAAATAATTAATATAAAATTATTCTTTTGTTTGTTTGCTTTTTAGGGCCACACACGTAGCATATGGAAGTTCCCAGGCTAGGGATCAAATTGGAGCTGCAGCTGCCAGCCTACACCACACTAGCCTATGCCACAGCCACAGCAAGGTGGGATCCTCAACCCACTGAGGGAGGCCAGGGGTCAAACCCACATCCTCACGGATACTAGGTGGATTCTTAACCCACTGTGCCACAACGGGAACTCCAAAATTATTCAACTTTATAAAAGAATCTATAAGCTGTTTCTATGTCATCATGGAATTTAACAGTCTTAAAGGCATTATTTAAAGACATTTTGATGTGTCACAAAAACAAATGTCCTTTGTGATTATCTCTGATAAAAATAGGATCATTACTAAATAGAGTCATAAAATGAATAAAATGTTGCAGATGAGTTTGATGAATGTCTTTTGTGCTCTTATAATGCAGTGTATCTCAATTAGGTCTGATAGAAGGCTGTGCATATGTCCCAGGAGCTGCCACTTAGTGAGCAGGTAGCAAGATTAGAACAAGACATGGCAAGATAGAAAGAAAGGACTAAGTCATATAGGATAACTTCAATACTGGGCTTCGCACTGACTGAAAAGTCATGTTTGGTGACTTGCTACTCTACTTGCAAGTTTACTCTATTGGAAGATAATCCATATAAAGTTCATCTCAGCAAGGTAATCATAAAGTTCAACTGCTACAAACATTTAAATTCTTCACTTACCTCATCTGGGTTGGCATTAAAGGTGAGGCTGCCTTCATCCAACTGCATGTACAATTTTCTAAAAGAAAATCCTAGAGGTGGGTTCTTATTGTATATGGAACAGTGACCCCAAGTGGATTTACACAACCTGTAAGTAAAATAAAATCAGACGAGGAAACATGACCGTGTTGAATCTCCTAAGTGAAACATGTATACACGTGATAAAATTGTCATATGAAATGATATAAAACTGGATTTTACAGCTCTAAAATTTGAAATTTTTAAACTTGTTTTGTTTACTAGAATAGAATAGACAAATGCCTTCAACTTAGAAATTCTGACAGCAGTTAATAAATGTGAGTTATAAAGATTAATAATATCCGTGATACTATCTGAAGGTAAACAGAATGATAAAGATAACTAACATTTATCAAGGGCTTACTAGATGCCAGGCATTAAAACATTTTCATAGTATAAACTTGCTTAATCCTTACAACAATCCTATGTTTTGGTACTACAGATAAAGAAACAGACACTATAAAAGAGCTGCCCAGAGTCATACAACTAATTTGTGTAAAGGCAGGATTTGAATCCAAAGACCTTACTCCTGAGCTTGCAATCTTAACCAGCAGGCTAAACAGGATTAAGAACTATGTGCTCTGTTTCGAAAGAAAACTGAATAGGGTGGTAGATGGGGAGACTGGGCAGAGGGAGAAACTGTAATGCTATAATTTCAATACTTAAAAAGTTGTGATGTTAAGCTTAGCTGTTTTTTTTAAGATACTGCTCCAAAACACTGGTTCTTTACTATCACAGCTATACATGATTGCTTACAAAATCTGTAATATTTAAAATGCTAATGGTTCATACCTTAAAATGTACTATTTCGATACACTGGGATACTTGTTTCCAACTCTGTGCAGAGGCATTAGCTTCTGGTTCTTATTTGAAAGTTATCTTTTGTGTTATCTTATTATAACACTATGTATCTTACCATATATATATATATCTTATTATAACAGCTAGATATTCTGCATGTAAATCACAGTTTCACTTTCTGATATTCAATACTGATTTTTGGTTCAAACTTCCTTTTCTCCACACACACACGTACAACTTAAAGCAAAACAAGAAAGTTACTGTCTCAGTATGCAACATCAAAATTTGTGAAGACTGTAGGTCAAATACATGGGAATACGTTTTTAATCACTAATTTATATTCTTCCATTATTTTTACCAACCAAATGAAATCACGGATTTTAAAACTAGTTTAGTGACTTGTTCAGAAAATTATCAGTATTTTAGTAGTCTATTTCCATAGTTTCTGACTTTTATTACTAAGCCATTGAAAGCAACAGAACCTCTCAATATTCAAATTTTTAAAAACTAAGCCAGCCTTTAATTTATCACTAAGAAAAAAATCCAAGCATCACAGATACAGGCATAATTATACGGTAAACAATAAAGGAAGCATTTCTTTAAAAGTGAACAATCCAGATTTAAATCCCAAATGAATACTATATTCTATCTGAATTCAGAGAAGCATAGAAATAAACCTTTTTTCAAAGTTCAAATATAGGATCACAAATTAGGTTTGATAGGAGTAATAAAATGTAGAAAAAAGATTATAAAATAAAAGTGAGCCAGTTTTGAAGTACTTTTTTTCCTTCTTACACTAAAAAATTAAAAATAAATATATTTTAAATATTACTAATAGGATTTCCTTTCGCTTCCACAATATCTTCATTAAACAAGACAAGGGAAGACTAACAAGATGATATTGATTTTTTAATCTATTTAGAGGTTGAGAAATGGACTACAAAATTAATACCATAATTTTGTAGCATCGGGAAGCCCAAGTTAAAAATGTCATTACTGGTAATACATTTTTACTATAGTTTGGCTATTTAGAGAACTGATTTTCTCCATAGATTTTCACTGAGGAATTGTTTAAAGTCTCAAAAAAACTTGTTTTTAGACATTTTATACTATTCAGAAATCTCATTTTAAAATAATGAGACAAATAAACTTTAGTAAAGAATGCTAGGAAATTCAAGATTCAATGATTCTTTAGTTTTCATGACTCTACGATGTTATCAGGAGTATACTTAGGTTCCATAGATTCTATTGGCACCAAACATTCTTCGAGTTATAGCTTAAATTTAAACTGGTATAATAGCTGCTAAAATTTTTACAATTTACTGTCACTTCGGCAAGACTATCTCCTTGCTTTATAATATTTGCCTACTTCGTTGAAGTTCTTGCCTACTTCGTTGATGAAGTTATGTAGTTCTTAGAAAAAAAAACATAAAAAGTAGATGAAATATTCACCAGTTGAAGTTTATGTGAATGAGTAGCACCAAAAAAAAAAAAAAAAAAGAGTCTCCTTAGAGATATCTGACTCAAACACAGTGGGTTGAACTTACCCTTGCCAGAGGAGTTCATCATTCGCCAGGTCCTGCCAAACACAGGAAGCTAAGCAGAGGTCAGTCGCATTCAGGTAGGACAGGATGGTAAAGCTCAGCTCAGGAGGCAACATTTCCAAATTAATGAAGCCTTCCTGTTCTTTAGATTTCCTCGTCTTCAAAAGATGATATATATCAATGCCTCCTTGGACTTGTTTACGATGACTGGTGTTAGAAATGCTGCCGGCAGCCATCCTCCTGCTCTGCTCTCTGCTGAGGTAGCCTTGCTCACTGTAGCCTTCCTGCTGTAGCTGCTGGTTTCTGGCCACTCTCCACAGCCCCTGACCCATCTGCAAGCCTGGGAGAAGGCCAGAACGCAGTAAGAAGGCTACGTTTAAAAAGTAATCCACCTTTCCCCGCAGTATAACAAGTCCGACGTGAAGCATTCATTTATCAGAATTAACATCCCTCATTAAAGCATATTAAATGGCATAGCAAATTACAATGAGTACTTGGAAACTCTTAAGTACAAAAC
Source organism: Catagonus wagneri (assembly GCA_004024745.2). Taxonomy (NCBI): domain Eukaryota; kingdom Metazoa; phylum Chordata; class Mammalia; order Artiodactyla; family Tayassuidae; genus Catagonus; species Catagonus wagneri. Next base: position 6,273,916 of record PVHT021183556.1, read on the forward strand.
TTGGATGGAGAAAAATTTGGTTTGATTATCACCTTTATCTCAGTTTGCTAAGCACTTTTAAAGTCCACAAGTGACATAATCATTTTTCACAGGGTAAGATTTAAAAGTTACTGACGTCCTAAAGACTCTTACAAATTATAATTATGTGGACTTAAGGGCCAGTATTAAATACAACTCTGATCAGAGCACAGGACTTCACTTAAAAGGCCTCTACACCCTGCTTTTTATCACAACTCAGGCTAAGCTAAGCTAGCCCCTTTTAACCAAATTCCCAGATGCATAACATCTGTGAAACAGGCTTTGCATTTAATTCTTGCCAGTCTGCTCTTAAGTTGTAGGCTGTAATAAAATGTAACATAGGCCCTGAAGTCTAATTCAGAAACCTTATAAATTAGACACCTAGGACTCCATGATAAAGAGCTCAGTAATGACTATTTGGCTCTGTTGCTGCTTTAAATAAAAATCAATTTAGACTAACTTTCCAGTTCTTCTCCATATAGTCTGATGGACTCCTCAGAGGTACCTGGGCCAAAGCAGGAGAGGAGAGGTGTGCTCCAGCCTCTTCCACCTCCACTTGACTTCCAAGCAGAGCAGCTCTTGCAAATATTGGACTTCCTCATAGACAAATATTTAGAAAATTACAGGCCTAGACTTCCTGTTTGATCTTGACTTTGAAAAATAAGTAATTTTTCCATGGCAAATAAATTGAGAAAAATGAAATCAGGATCTTTTAACTAATATAAATAATTATTTTCACGATCTCTTTTCCAAAGGAAAAATTCTTGTTCGAAAAATGCAAATTGACTACTAATACACGTGTGTTTTAAAAATTTGGAGGAAAAAACTGATTTTCCTTTAAAATCTAAATTTCTTTTTGTTTTGGGTCGAATCAGAGCTGCAGCTCCGGGCCTACGCCACAGCCACACTAGATTCAAGCTATGTCTGCAACCTATACCACAGCTCATGGCAACACTGGACCTTAACACGCTGAGCAAGGCCAGGGATCAAACCTGCATCCTCATGGTTACTAATCGGGTTCATTATTGCTGAGCCACAACAAACAGGAACTCCTGAAATCTAAATTTCATAACATGACTTAACCTTAAAATATGATTTTGTTTTAATTGTTTATAATAAGGTGGAATTTCAAGTCATGTATATTTACTGAATTACTGGCTATTATTTGGATAATAGTCATTTTAACAGATTACTTGTTGATCAAACAAAAAAAGTCTAATTTTTCACTCTTCCTCCTTAATGTGAACTGCTTGGAAACCCAAAAGCTCAAACTATAAAGGGATGGGGGTGGTGTACAGAGAGAAAAACACATTAATAATTTTTAAGTGTGGGGAAATTTGTTTTTGCGAAGCAACCACAAAAATTAGTAACTTTTCTTCTCTACGACACATACACCAATAATGGTGGCAGTTCCCAAAGCAGTGGTTAAGCTGCAGTAATTAAATTCTCATTTTCTATTAGAATGCTTGAAATTCCAAACTACAACCAAATCCTAGCAAGGATGTGGGAATTCAAAATGGTAGAGTCATGGAGTTCCCGTCGTCATGGCTCAGCGGTTAACAAACCCGACTAGCACCCATGAAGATGCAGGTTCGATCCTTGGCCCCACTCAGTGGGTTAAGGATCCGGCATTGCCATGAGCTGTGGTGTAGGTCATAGACGTGGCTCGGATCCCGCATTGCTGTGGCTGTGGCATAGGTTGGCGGCTACAGAACTTCCATATGTCACGGGTGTGGCCCTAAAAAGACAAAAAAAAAAAAATGGCACTTTGGAAGACAGTTTGACAGTTTCTTACAAAAAAAATAAACATGCTTTTACCATATGGTCCAGCATTCATGCTCCTTGATATCTACCCATTTAAGCTGAAAACTTATGTCCACACAATACCTGTACGTGAACCTGCAGCTTGAGTCACAATTAGAAAAAACCCTAATTAACCAAGCTGTCCTTTAGCAGATGAATGGATAAATTTATCGTGGTTCATCCAGACAGCGGAATGTTTAGTGCTAAAAAGAAATGAGCTAGGAATTCCCTGGTGACTCAGTGGGTTAAGAATCCAGCATTGTCACTGCTGTGGCTCTGGTTGCAGCTATGGCAAGGGTTTGATCCCTGGCCCTGGAACTTCTGCATGCCACAGGTGTGGCGAAAGAAAAAGATAGAAGGAAGGAAGGAGGGAAGAAAGGAAGGATGATAGGAAGGAAGGAAAGAAGGAAAGAATAGAAAGAAGAAATGAGCCATGAAAATAAATGGAGGAAACAAATGCATACGACTAGGTGAAAGAAGCCAATCTGAAAAGAACATGATGTGATACAAATTATGATATTCTAGAAAAGGCAAAACTACAAAATAAAAATTATTAACAGAAAAAATAGAATATCAACAAAAATTTATAAGAAGTTTTAAGTTTCCTTAATGTTTAAGTATGCCATGTTATATTACAACATTATAATACATATACAACATTTTTAAGGCTCAAAGTTTCCAAAATTTTTATCATAGCTATTTCTGTTTATCTCAGCAAGAATATATCTAGAAATTTAATTCTAGATATTTACGCTAAGTTCATTCAGATATTCTTTCTGTGTTTGCACCACTAAAGGTAAGTAATCAGACACATCAATTATGATATCTGAAGTCTCAAGATATAAGACATTTAGTATCAATTTGTATGTACTTTCCCTGCAACATCTTTCTAGCGGCATATGGTTAGGCAGCTGCTGTTACTCTCAGGGAAACTGCTAGGGAACACAGAATCAGGGTGATTTTCCTAGGCTCTGGATTTTAATGAGGATCACTTAAATAGAGCACTGGATAAAGTAATTCAGAAAGCATCTAGCAGGTAGAAAGAGGTAAAAGCAGCAGCTGGTTCTTGGTATTGAAAAAAAATGATGGGGAGGGTGGAGGTTTGAGGTTCATGTAACACATGATTCAAAGAAAACTGCATTTTCTATTCTTCTACTGCTAAATAATATTGCAAATTGCTCTTGTGGGATTTCTTTTTTTCGCTTTAAAGCAGTTCTTGACATGGGTGGGGAGGCAGAACACAGTATAATAAATCACTTGAGAAGGATTAATATCGTCCTGAGTTTATCCTCTAGAGAAAGGAAAGAGTTCCAGTGTTCCACCCCCTCCCAAATCTTCCTTAAGGTGAAGAAAGTGGAATGTGGGTAGAACTGTCAGAAAAGCGGTAAAACTCTCAAAAGGACAGGAGATCCATTGCAGAAGTTGTGAAGCAAGTCAAGGAGAGAGCACAGTGCTGCGGACTCTGAGGCTGAACTGACTTCAAAGCCTGAACCGATGGTCAGCAGTTGCAGGACCTTAGGGGATTTGCTTGAATACTTTTAAGCTTTGGTTTCTTCATATTTAAGGTGATAATTTGCATACAATATAATGATAATATATAGCTCAAAATACATATGATTTATGAAATATTGCATGTAAAGTTCACTCGACAGCTAATAATAAAATGTTAGCCAGTTTGTTTTGACAAAACTTTATTTTCAGCCTTATAGATTGAAAATGATGAGCACTTATGAACTGTAATTCAATAAAGTCAGTTAAAAAAAGATTTTATGAGTCTACACTGATGATCAATAAATACATAAAGAAGGAAAGCTACTCTTTACCATAAAATTTCAAATAATGAGTTAGAAAAATTGTCATTTTACAATTCTCACAGAAAAACTAATTCAGGCAAGAATTATCAATGGGTGCTGCATCTGGAGTTTGATAAAGAATGGAAGATTTACAGAGTATCAAAGTATCTCCCAACATATATTAGTCATTAATTACAAAAAGAAATTAAGAAATTAGACAGTATTTAACCAAATGTCCAAACTTAAACATCATGTGCCTCTGGACATGATACTCTGAGAAGGACATTACAATTTTACAGTGTTCCAGCCAAAAGTATATAATCTGAATCTAATCATGTGGAATATCAGAGAAACTTGAAAAAGAGTCTATAAATGATCATTTCTTCAAAACTGCCAGTGCCATGAAGATAAAGGAGATCATTTCAGATTAAAGGAGCCTGAAAAACATGACATCTAAATGCAATGTGTGGACTGGACCTTATACTCAAAAAAAAAGTGCTATGCAGGACATTATTGGGATAACTGAAAAACTAGACATGTGGGCTGAAGATTGGATTAAAATACTATATCAATGTTAACTTCTCTGAACTTAACTAGAGTGGCTTTGTCAGAGTATATTCTTGTTCTTAGGAAAAACACTGAATTGTTAAGGCATAATGTAAACAGCTAGTCTCAAATGGTTCAGAAAAACTATCTCCATACAGACAGAATGATAAAGCTATGTTGGAAAATGTTTAAAATTGGTTGATCTGGGTAAAAGGAATGGATCTGTTATTTTTATTAACCTTGAAGCCTTTCTATGAACGTAAATCTCCCGTTAAAGGAATCTAAGCATTTGAATTTGAAACTGTTTGAGTTTGATGTGTGCTAAGTTTAAGAATTACTGCTAATTACGCTCATTACAAATTAATGTCATACAGACTGAAAACCATCACTAAGGAGATAAATGCTCGTATTACTGTATAACAGTAGTAGGAGACTACTACTTGCCCTGTCAAGGCAAACATCAAAATAGTAATAGTTGTTTTTATCATTTTTGATAGAAATTCTTTTATTTATTTATTTATTTATTTATTTATTGTCTTTTTGCCTTTTCTAGGGCCACACTCGCAGCTTATGGAGGCTCCCAGGCTAGGGGTCTAATCGGAGTTACAGCTGCCGGCCTATGCCACAGCCACAGCAACAAGAGGTCCGAGTCATGTCTGCAACCTACACCACAGCTCACGGCAATGCCAGATCCTTAACCCACTGAGTAAGGCCAGGGATCAAACCCGCAACCTCGTGGTTCCTAACTGGTTTTGTTAACCACTGAGCCATGACGGGAACTCCGAAATTTTTATTTTAAAGGGTAGGATTTTATTTTTAAAGTAGGGAGAAAATACCCCCTTAACTTTCTGTGTGCAGATTTAAGGCCTGGGATTCCTGGAGGTGTTCCCTTTTGTACATAGCCTTATGCACACAATGTTTTTTACATGATATTTAATAATATATTAAACAAAAATATTGTTTTTGTGCTATAAACCATAGTTTATTTAATACTCTATGCCAAGAACTGTTAAAATTTTATCTCATTTTAATCCTCACAACAACTTTAATAGTTAGTTTATTAGTCTAATCTTACAGCTGAGGAAATATCGAACCAGAGAGGTTAGGCAACTTTGCCTAAGACCTCAGAGCCGGCATATGGAAAATGTAGGACTATTTGAGTTGCAAGCTTTTATTCTTAACCACCACCTCTTATGCACAGAACTGTTAGAATCCACAAGATGGCAAAGGCAATCGACCATCTGTTTCTTCATCACCAGCTCTCACCTCTTTTACCTCAGTCACTGCTTATTCTTTCCACTGTTGCTTCCAACTGCATCTTTTACCTTAGACTCCTGTCCTGTGGAAAGCACATTGGCTTTAACGGGAAAAAAATCTGGTTCAAACTCCAGCATGGAATGTGATTAGCAGTCTATAGTCTGTGGTTCTCATTTTCCTCATCAGAAACACAGCAAATAATTCTTATCCCTTGGGACTTAGGGGGGTTAGGAGAACCTAACCAAAGGTAATTTACCATAACAGGTATTTTGTAGTCACCACTCAACCCCCTTTAAATGATATCTCTTATTTTGGTTCTCCCATTTCAGAGTACACCTGATTTTTTTGATTTAATTATCTAAGTAGTTATAATCGTGGATCTAAATTTCATTAATTTAGGATCTGTGAATTTGGAGACACCATTTACCTTTGCTAGGAGAAAAAAACAATAACAGTAAATATATCAGTGATAACAGAGATATCTTTTTTGGCAGTTAGGTACTACCATTCTCTTTAATCAATACTGATACATTTCTAGAAATGAAAACTGTAAAACTCCATGGGAAGACTCCATATCATAAATCATTCAATAAGAACTTTCTGGTGAAGACCTTTATAACATCTTCATATCCACAGGAACTTGAATTATAAAGAGCTTCATGGAGAGCATGCTATTCTTAGATCTTTGAAATCAATGTTATAATTGCTGAGGTCTGTATTTTTAAGCATATTTCTTGATTTTAGATTTAAAGAAATCCAACCAATTATTAAAAAATTATGGCCTAAGAATCACCTCTGACTTTGTGAAATGAATGTACTATAGAGATCAAAAGACAGAATCAAGGAACACAGATCCTTAAAGATACAAATCCTATAAAAATGTTTTGACTATTTACTAGGATGTATCAATAACTGAGTAAAAATATAAATGCAAAAGGACTGATGGACTTGGTCTAATAAAAAAACCAGCATAAATGGGAAATAAATTAAAGAACACTGGTTTAAATACTCATTAAAAATCAAAGTACATAAACTAATGTGCTTTAATTTGGATTGCTTCAAATTGTTTTTCAAATAATATTTCTAATTTGTTAAAGTAATGATCTAATTTGTTAAAAATATTTTAAAAATCAGTAAGTTGTTTAAATTTTCTAACTACTTATATATTCCTGTTTCTATTAAAATAACAGACATTAATAATAGTACTTTTATCACACACTGACCAAAAAACTTAGAAGAGCCTGTGTTTTGAAAAAAAATCTAAGTATTTAGGCCTTTTGGTTTGTAAAGTAATATCTAGTTTTACTAAGTTGAGATTAGAGACCGTGTGATACATGATGTTTGCTTGAGAGATGTGTGTAGGTATTCTTGACACTGCTACTCTGGAGGGTGAATTTAAAGTTGGTGTCTCCAAAATAAAATTATATTCCACTGTTCAAGGACAATTAAAAATGAATTATTCATGTAATGTTTAAAAAAATAAAGTCTGAATTCCAACTATGCCATATATGCCGTGTGGCCTTAGATATTTCAGACGAGGTTTCTGATCTTTGGTTTCCCATAAAATGGAAAATAGGGAAATCACTCCTATCTATTTTATAGGACTGCTATGAGCCTTAACTGAGATAACACATACAAAAGCATCTTTTAATAAAGCAGTATACACATCCTGACTCAGCTGTTTTTCCTTTTTTTTTTGTCATTTTGCCTTATCTAGGGCCACACCCGTGGCATGTTGAGGTTCCCAGGCTAGGGGTCTAACAGGAGCTGCAGCTGCTGGCCTTTGCCACAGCCACAGCAACGCGGGATCCGAGCCGCGTCTGCAACCTACACTACAGCTCGCGGCAACGCTGGATCCTTAACCCACTGAGCAAGGCCAGGGATCGAACCCGCAACCTCATGGTTCCTAGTCGGATTCGTTAACACTGAGCCACGACGGGAACTCCTCAGCTCGTTTTTTTCTAATGCAAAAATCTGAGAAATGGCTATGCTTTTCTGACATAATTTTACATGCAGTTTTCCCAGTTTTTAGAAAAGAGACACAGTATTAGCCTAAATGAACCTGATGCATCAGGCACTTAACTGAGATGGCAGTAGAGATCAGATTAATTACCAAGCACTCTGTCAAGTTAATTATTAACGTTTATGAGTACGATATTTTTCTATTTACTTCCAGTAGATGGCTACATTTCTCAAAGAGATGGTAGCTGACTGTATTGGTAATAGCTTGTTCTCTTTTCAAAAGAGTAGAGTATTTCTACAAAAGAATGAGACCACTTTATTAACAACTGTTGGTATATCTAATATAAAGTGATCTGTAAAATATACTAAGCAGTTTTAATCAAAACATGCCTATGTAACAAGTCAAACCCCATATAAAGCACTATTCTAAAAGAATATACTGCACCACAGCTTTGGGTAATTCTAGGGCACTAGCATTCAAAGAGGACATGCTGTGGAAACAAGATGTACAATAAAGAATGGTTTATACATCAGTTAGGTGGATGGATGACTCGTAGTGGAAGATGGGAAGAATAGAAAGGAGTCTGGAGGTCTCAAAAGCATTCTGCTTTAAATAGCCCATAGTCTTTTCCTGAGCAAGCAGTGTTCAATCACTCGCTTGTGACAAGTGACACGAATGGGCTAGTTTAAATATTTATTATAAATTGCTAGTTTTCTTCAATATTTAAATGTCTAAATAGCGGAATTTACAAATAAGAAATTTCTGGACTTCCCTTGTGGCTTGCAGCATAACTACAAATAAGTAATTTCTTATCTCAAAGACCTAAAACATGCACCAAGAGTTATCAATGAAATGCAAATTCTATTAAGACTTAGAGATGAGGAAATTCACTCATTCATTGTATCTTAGAAATTTTCAAATTTTTTCCAACTAGAAAGTAACAATTAGATTTTTAGTTATTTTAAGTTTTAAAAATCTTATCATGTGACATTACTCAATGGGGTAAGAACACAGGAGATTCTGGGAGAAAATATTTTCCACATTTATAATCAAATTGGCAGCCCAGCATTTATTTCTGTACTTCCAAATGGACCACCAAGGTAGTTTATAACAGACTGTGCAGGGGTGGGGGAAAGAAAAGAAAAAAAAAAAGCTTGATAACCAATCACACCTCTAACATTGAAAGGCAACAATTGTAGAGAAATGAAGGAAGGGTAAGTCCACAAGGAGCTCTTTCTAAGGAGAAAAGGGAAATAGCTAAGTACTAAGAGGTCACAGGGTACATTAAACACATAAAAAAAAAAAACACACTCATTAAATTTAAAGATCTGGTCCTGCAAGAGCAGTTTTTGTTACTAAAAGGCATACCATTTGTAAGTTTTTTTTTTAATTCAGAAAGATTTACAATATTTCTTTGTTTTCTAAAGTATTTTTCCTGATCCTTAATTTGATTCTATAATGAGTGTTACCCAATGGCATTGAAACAAATATAAAAATTGAGATCGTCATTTAAAATGTAACCAAAAAGTAGAGACTGGGGGTTTATTTAATTTAGTTTCTTCAGCTTCTTTTGCAAGAAATGTTCCACTGTCTGTTTTAACTTTCAAATAAAATAAAGTTATCAAACTTCTCACCAGCTTTATTTTTAATTGCACTGACTCTTTAACTGTGCTCTTTCCTCAACCCAACTGTAATCAGCAGCGGTCATGGCAGCATATCCCAATCTCCTTAGGACACACCACACTCCACCGCCCCACCGACCACGTGGCCATTCCTATGAGGGCTGTGCAATTCTTTGTTTTTACGTAAATAAGGTATCAAAATAAATATTGGCAATAGCCAATAGGAAAGCAAGAAATGAGATGAGTAAACATTTAACAATGAAAAGAGAAAACTGCTCTCTCAATGCTCAATTAAAACTGCCTAATATATTTTACAGATAACTTTATATTAGACATACCAACAGCTAACACAACACATGCACTGGATTCAGGCTCCTTTGACCAGTTGTGAGTACAGGGAAAGTCACTTAAATTTTGAAGCCTCACCTTTAAAAAGGGTTTTAAACTTTTTCTTTTAATTATAAAATTCTATGAGAAATCCTAAATTTTTAATTATAAAATTTTATGAGAAAATCCTAAAAAAATCACAATAAAGTGAAGAGGTGATGGAGATGGTCGTGTGTGTGCTTGGCATCTGTCCTTTTCCATCTCTTCCCCCACCCCCTCCCAATGTTCATGTTCTATAAATCATAACTCAGGACAAGCAGGTAGTGTTCTCTAAGCATGGCTCCATTACTAAAATCTTGTTACTCCTTTCAAATAGGTTATGGAATTCTCTGCAGTCTGCTCTTGTAAATTACAAACTGCTGATCAAAGAGCCAGACAGCCTAAATCTGCTGCCTAAATTTGAAACCAAACGTCTTTTCTCACCTCTGTATCACAAAAACACTTGCTCCAAATAGAAGATAAACACATTCAAGCTTTACTCTAGGAGTTCCCGTCGTGGCTCAGTGGTTAAGGAATCCGACTAGGAACCATGAGGTTGCAGGTTCGATCCCTGGCTTTGCTCAGTGGGTTAAGGATCTGGTGTTGCCGTGAGCTGTGGTGTAGGTTGCAGAGGCAACTCGGAACCCACGTTGCTATGGCTGTGGCATAGGCCGGTGGCTACAGCTCTGATTAGACCACTAGCCTGGGTACCTCCATGTGCCATGAGTGCAGCCCTAGAAAAGGCAAAAAGACAAAAAAAAAAAGCTTTATTCTAGAGTCTATGTCAGTCAGTGTCAAAAAATAAAACTATGAGGAAAAAATAAACAGGGAACAGAGATTTCTAGAGGGGGATGTGTTTCGTTCAAGTTGTTTTAAAAATGCTAAGTAAAATAATTCAATGAAAAAGCAACATGAATTAGATGTAGAATTCATAGACTTGGCATTAATGATTTTAACATATTATCACAGATCAGCCAGATTATTTCCAAATCTGAATCGAAATGTAGGAAAAAAAAGTTGTACATAGCAGCTGGTTAAGTGATTAACTATAAAAGCATACATTTGAATGACTAATTTCAATGCATTGTAATCAAAGAAAATTTCTTTGTAATTCAATCTTTTTATACTGTGAAATAAGGAAAAGGACTATTTTTTCACACATGCAAAAGCACAATATATACACAAAACATTCCTTATTAAACTGCTGATAAGTATAATAAACTATTATGTATGGCTAGTTATTACCATAAGATATTTTTTGAATGGAAGTATTTCAACTGTGTTATTCTCAAAAGCATCTCTTTAAAATTTGGCAGACAACACTGTAAATCAGCTATAATGGGAAAAATAAAAACCATAAAAATAAAATAAAATAAAATTTGGCAGACATCTAAGGGCCCCAAATTATTTTAATTGGCTGTAACCTACTATAAATGCATGTATGTTAACCTGAAAGGAAGCACCAATTTAAAAGCCAAATTTACAATCTGAGAATGGACACAGTCAGGCTGGTGTTAAGCACTTGAAGTATAAAAGTTAAATTTAAACATTTTACTAAGGATTTACAACATCTTTCAAACTTGGAAGAAGCACAGTTAATTTTACAGTGGCCACAGTCAAAACAGTGTCACAATAAACCCTGAAGGCTATACCTTTTATTTCTAAAAAGTTTACTTGGTTCACTGCCAAAAGCTGTGCTGGTGATGTGCATCCAGGAAATGCTGAAAGGAGGTGGTACCTGTTGTCTAATAATGCTTAAAAATACACAAACATTTCTGTTCTGACACACCTCTCCCATCCCTGTTTGCTCTCATACCAGCACAAAGATTGCCATACTCTTTTTTTCTACAGTAAAAAAGCTTACCTCTCTCTAGCCTTTCCTAACTTCTTTCCACCTTAAAAGCTATCTTTGCTCATGTTAATTCTGAAACTATTTCAACTATATAAAATGGCAATGGGTAAAGAATACACTATCTCCAGTTATGATATGCTCTGCTCACATACACCTTAAAAATCACAAACTTTCCTCTCACACACATCATCCCTCAAGCAAAGCTTCCCCCTCTCCAAATAATAAGTCTTATTCAGGACATTAGTAGGGAGGAAAAGACCAAAAATTAAAAAAAAGCAACTTTCCAAGAAATATAACACTTGTATAAGTCTGCTTATTTCATTACAATCAGGCATTTCTCTTGGATATATTTTTGCTCAGTTATTCCTATCTATGAATTCCAAACAGTTACCATCCAGGACATCTGTGTTAGGCAGCCCCTAAGACGGCTTCCACAGATCCTATGTCCTGGGATTCCTGCCCTTGTGTAATCCTCTCCCAGTGACTGTGTTGGATTTACTGACTCAGTTCTAACAATACAATATGGCAGCAGTGAAATCACTTCTGAGATTAGGTTATAAAAGAGAGTCTTGAGTGCTCTCTCTTGGACTGCTCACGGGAGAGAAAGCCAGTTGCCATACTGTGTACAGTATCTCAAGACTGTCCACTTAACTCAATAAAAATGGTGTTTCCTACTCAAACTGAAAACAGTATAAAATTTTTTCATTCTGATATCTGCTCAATTTTGTAAACCATTTTTTTTTTTTTGGTGGGAAAAATCCCTCCGCTCTAAGAAATCTGGTTACCAAATTCCAAACATTTAAAAACAAACAAGAAAAACTGAAATGGAAAACATAAATTAGCTTCACTTTGATAACTTAATAATAAAAATCACGATCTATTGATTTGAAGAGACAACTGGGATCTTTGAAAATAAAAATTCCCACTTGTTAAGAAAAATAGATTCAATTATTAAGTTACTAAGTACATATAGACCTAAAAATAAAAGCAAACAAAACCCTTAAATGACCGCGGTTCTGGATCAATTTCTGATGTCACCCAGTTAATAATATTTAACTGAGCATCCACCAAATAAGAAACTGGGGCTTACTCAGAGATACAAGAGACGACAAATTAAGAATCTGGCAACTTTATAACCAAAGTTTAACAGCTGAAGCCACCGGCAATCCATGGTAACCTTAACTGTATGCGTTTGCATTCATTTATATTACTGGAAAGTTACAGAACTGTGCATATGCACCAAAAAAAAAAAAAAAAAAAAACACTCTACTTGAAAAGCAACACCTGGGTTAGAAAAGAGAGTTACCCTCAATTTCCCGGCTTTATTTCAAAATGAAGCCGGGTCATACCTGGTTTTTCCAAGCTGACCTACAACCCCAGTGGCCTAGGAACACAGTTACTCCCGCCTCCTGACTCGGCTCCCTCACGGTAATAAGCCAGTACCGCTGTCACTCAAGGTGTTTTGTACCGTCATTGGTCACAAAGTCTCGCTGGTTGGCAAGTTTCTACTAACTGCCCAGCACCGGCTGTCATTATTTCCGAGAAGTAAGGGTGTACAGGGAAGAGAGGCAAGAGCTCTGAAATGTCTAGGCCGACGCCCGTACCTGAGAAACCTCGATCCCCACCGCCGCCGCGACGAATCGGCCTCTGAGCGGGGGCTTTTAGCCAAAAAGAAAATGGTTCAGCCGGGAACGGGTGCCCAGGCCATGGAGAAGCCGGTTCGGGCTTTGCTTGTTCACGCCGGTGGAGGTGAAGGCGAGGAGAAGCCCAGAAACAGCACCTGATCCCTCCGAACTGAGCGCGCCTCAGGCTGCAGCTGCCGGAGCGGCTGACTCTCCGAGTTTTGACGTTTCCTATTGTTGCCGGAAGTGACGTCGAGTTCGGAGGCTTCAGGAAGAAGCATTTTTATCCCAGTGATCTACGATTCGCCACAAGGTCTCGTTTTCTCTCTTCTCAGTGCGAGCCCCTCTGAGCCTCAGAACTGGGCAGACTTTGAATCTGCACCTTAGGATCGGATTGGTCCCCGAGAAGGTTTTGGGTAGGAGGCCCACGTTCCCCGGGGCTCTGGGTGAACGTGCTGTGGAATCTGCAACATGGAATCCAGAGTCATGGGGGAGCCGGCAGCTTTGAAGAACCTGCCGCGGTGCGTGGCGGGCTTCCACCCGCGGCTCTGAATACAAACGGTCGGCGCGAGAGGCGCGTCCGGGCACCGGCGTCGGGCCGCAGAGATTCGTTGCCGGAGGCTGGGCTACAGAGGCTTTTGAGTTGCATATGCTACCACCTCCTTTGTCTGCTGTACGGGGCCGGAGGCCTTTGGAGCCCGCTTCTTTGATTTGCCGCTGCTGGGTGAACGCCGGGGAACTGGCGAAGCTGCGCCCCAAGTTGGGCAGGGGTCGCCCCTCTCTGCTGCCGTAACCGAGTCCTGGGGCGAGGGTGAGTAACTCGTTCTGCTTTTGCAGCCTTTTAAGACAAGTGGTGGGGAGGATAGCCCTAGATGTGCCTTGCTCGGGTACCCAACTGGGGTACCCTTTGGATAACGATGAAATGGTACGAATCGTGACAGGTCATCTTCTTACTTTAGGTTGTGACGAAAGGTGGGGAAGTCCTAGACCGATTCCTTCCTTCGGTTGGAGCGATCCGGCTCCTCCGAGAAACTGACTAGAAGGAACAGCTGAGAAAAGTTGCTATTTTCCTTGCTTTCTATTTACCTGGGGTTTCGGTGTTTCTCCACTTTCCTACAGGACTACAGATTTTCCCCCCACTCTGAAAAAAATCAGAGTGAAATCTGGACTCTGGAATTATGGCTGTAGTAGACTACTATTCTGAAGTTATCCAAAAACCTTTTCACGGTTTTATATGTGAACACAGCAACCCCACAGAGCCATGCACTTGACTCTGTTTTCCCCAGTTTTATTTCAGAGCGTTGTGAGCTGTCACAAACACTTAGCCATCGACCACGATCACACTAGTCTAGTTGCTTCATTATGAACAGAAATCACAGAATTCAGTGGCATTCTATTTTGAGGCCTCATTTAGACCTCTAACAGCAATGAGTCTGAACTACATTAAAAGTCTTAAAATGCTATTTTATATCATCATCTTACCATAAGTCCATTTACCATTTATACCACCACTATACCAAATTCAGTTAGGCAGATCTAACTAGTAACAGAGAACTCTGGAGGATGGTAGGAAGCAATAGAGACCACATTAATGGTTGAATCTGTGCCACTGGTATATGCTTTTTGCTTTTAGTTTCCTTTTTTAATGAAGCAAAAATGTTTTGATTTCATAAAAAGCAAGTTATTTTTCATCTCTGAAAGTACTATGTTAAAATGTGCACAAATCCTATATTGGCTTCTTTTTAGTGTATTAATTTTTAGTGTTTTTCAATTTTATAATAGACAGTAAAGCCTTTAATGAAAATGTAGATCACCTATAATACTTAGTTTTTACAGTCTCTTTTACTGTCCTGTTTTATCGCTTCACCTACAGATCCCAGCTGTACTTGTATCTTACTCTTCTTCAAAATATTTATTCTGCTGGTACCGAAGAGGATGTGTTCCAGGAACATACTTTGTTGTCAGAAATTCCATTACCAGAGGTAGAAATAATAAGACACTGATCTATGTTAAAAGACTTCAGAGAAAGGAATGATGGAAAGATACCGTAGTGTTAAATAAGACAAAAATTCCATGTACTGCCAATATGGAATATACATGGAAAGATGGAAGGATTAAAGGAAGTCTGTGGGAAGAGAGAAAATTTATTTTAAAGCTATAGAATGCCTCAGGAGAAACGGTGCCCCTAGAAGACTTGTATTAAGATTCTTGGGTTTGGGAGTTCCCGTCGTGGCACAGCAGAAACGAATCTGACTAGGAACCAAGAGGTTGCGGGTTTGATCCCTGGCCTCTGTCAGTGGGTTAAGGATCTGGCATTGCCATGAGCTGTGGTGTCGGTTGCAGATGTGGCTCAGATCCTGCGTTGCTGTGGCTGTGGTGTAGGCCGGCAGCTGTAGCTCAGATTAGACCCCTAGCCTGGGAACCTCCATATGGCATAGGTGCAGCCCTAAAAAGAAAAAAAAAACTGTTTCTTGGGTTTGGAACCTAAAACAAAACCTGCTCAATTGGCCAGTGGCAACACTCAAGAACACATTTTTTTGTAGTCAACAGCCAGATTAGTTCCCACTTCCAGGAAAATATAAGGCTGGCCTTGGGAAGTCATCTTTAATTGCTTTCATATATACACCTATCCTCCAGTCATCCTAGAAGATGTTAAATAAGATTTACTTTTTTGGCCATTGTTTTGTAGAATGTGATTTTAGGCTCATTTCTTCTTTTTCTAGTTTCCTCCCATTTGATACCACCTGGAATTCTTTCTACTTAAAAATGCAAATGTTTAGTTGAAGTAATAGATTAGCTGAAAAAAGAAAACTGACTAAAACCCAAGAGTGAGCATTAAAAGTACATTCAGTAACATGTTCTTTACCATGTTGATAAAAGAGAGGAAACTTGGAACCCTTTAAGAGGAATAAAGGATAAAGAAGTGGGTGGCCAGGGATTTAAAATAGAAAGCTTGCTAAATTTAGGATTTTGCAAATTGTTAGCTTTATTACCTCTGGTTATGTATAGATATAGGAAGGGTGTGTAAGACTGATTTGTATCCTAAGCAACTGCTGGGATGTTGACTGGGGGAAAAGATCATACAAACTTGATTTATGGACTGTTCTGCTTTGTTTTTAATTTCAGTGACTTCATTTTACAGGAGCTTCATTCTCAGAGGATTCAATACTCAAGGTATTGTTGTATATTATTCCCTTCATGAAACGTCCCTTGGACAGTTACAAATACTAGGGTATTTTAAGTGTGTTGTTGAGCTTTGCCTCACCAGTTGATTAGATTTACAGTTTAGAAGCCTTTTGTCTGTTTTAAGCAAAAGTTCTTAACTATTTACCTTTTTGTTTTATGACCCTTCTTTGAGAATCTAATGAAGGCCCTATCCCATGCAATAAAGTGAGTCATTTAAAAATATAATTCCAGGACTTCCCGTGTGGCTCACAACATAACTACTCGGCATTGCTTCTACAGTGGCTGTGGCTCCATCCCTGGCTCGGGAACTTCCATATGCCACAGGTGCGGCCACTTGTTTAATAAATAAATAAATAAATAATTCCATGGTATTATTTTCTTTGCGATCTAAAAGACTTAACCATTTTATTTAAAAAGCTCAAATATTCTTCGTGTCTTTTTTTTTTCTCTTTTTAGAGCTGAGCGGCACATGGGAGTTCCCAGGCTAGGGGTCAAATCAGAACAACACCAGATCCAAGCTGCATCTGCTGCCTACACAACAGCACCACAGCTCATGGCAATGCCAGATCCTTAACCCACCAAGTAAGGCCATGGATAGAAACCACATCCTCATGGGTACTAGTTGGGTTCGTAACCTGCTGAGCCACAGTGGGAGCTTGTCTTTGGGTGCACATAAATGCACACACAAATTCTTTTGGATTTTTTTCAAAATTTTTCAATTTTTCAATTATGTCATCTGTGACTAATACTGTTATTTCTTCCTTTTTTCGTCTTTACTCATTTCATTTCTTTTCTTGAATTTTTGTAGTAAGACCTCTTGTACAGTGGTGAATAGAAGCAGTGAGGGTAGATAAACTTGCCTTTTCCCAGTCTCAGAAAAAGAGCTCTCAGTATGTCATCAAGTATGATGTCTGAGGTAGACTTTTTTTGATATCCTTTATCAAATGCAAATACTTTTGTGTATAGTTTCTTCCTACATAATGTCTCAGGCTCATCTTGTGTATTTCCTGCCCCAATCCTAGAACTGGCTATTTCTCCTGGGAGCAGAGGTTCCTTTTATTGGAGAATAGCATTATACAACAAGAACTGGATGCTAGGTGTGGTCTTTGCTACTGGGGTGTCATTGCTTTTGGTCACTTTCAACTGACAGAAGAAAGGAAATGTATGTCTACTAAGCTGTGACATAACATATTTTTACATATTTCAACCTGAAACTGTCTATATCTATATAAAGCTAAATCTTGAGTTCATATTGGGAAGGAGAAAAAAAAAACGTATCTGAATTGCAACTATATGAGTTCAGAGCCCTGGGAGTAATGACTAAATCTGTGCTAAATTTCTTTGTCTCTATTTGTTACTGATTTTATTTTGCAGCCTTTATAAGCATCCAAAATACCAGAGTTCCTGTCATGGCTCAGTGGTTAACAAATCCGACTAGGAACCATGAGGTTGTGGGTTCGATCCCTGGCCTGGCTCAGTGGGTTAAGGATCCGGTGTTGCTGTGAGCTGTGGTGTACGTTGCAGACGTGGCTCAGATCCGGTGTTGCCGTGGCTGTGGTGAAGGCCGGCAGCTACAGCTCCTGTTAGACCCCTAGCCTGGGAACCTCCATATGCTGCGGGTGGGTGCAGTCCAGATAAGGCAAAACAAAACAAAACAAAACAAAACAAAAAAACAAAAAAAAACAAAATAACCATTGGTGGAGATTACTTTAAGGTGCCATCTTCCCAAACTTTGTTTTCAGATTAAGTATTTGGGAGAGTGTCATGTAGTCAGACATACTGTAAGAAGGTGAACATTAAGCAAACTTATTTTTTTGTAATGAAAAAATATTGAGGGGGAAACACACTCAGCGTTTAGGAATGTATAGTAGATACTAGACCCGTAGGGAGGATAAAGTAGGGGAGAAATAGGTAAGTGTGTCTGAAATGTGAATGAAAAAGATTATAAAGAAGCTTCAAAAATACAGAGTTAATAGTGTTTCATTAATTTTTTTCTTTAGGTGAAAAATTATCTAATTTACGAAGCTGGAACTGAATTGAATGTTAAATAATGGCAACAGGTGACTTAAAAAGAAGCTTACGAAACCTAGAACAAGTTCTTCGCTCGCTAAATTATCCTAGAGAGGTGGATTGTGTAGGGTAAGCTATAATATCAAACTTCTTTATATTATTTCCAGTACTGATCTCAGGTAATATTTGACATGAGGGGAGAATCTAAATAAAAATACATATTTTATATGGCTGCCTCTTCCAGCCCCATTTTTTTTTTTTATCTGTAACTTAGAATCTGTAACATTTTATCTTTGCATGTTTGTGGTAAAGAGCAAGTGAGGCAATGTGAGAAGTGTTTGCAAAACCATTACATGTATTTGCATGCTGTAAGGCAATACATTTGCTTTATCAGTGGGTGAAAATGGACTAGATCGAGTAAGGCTAAGCTTTGGAAAATCAATAAATATCATCATGGTAAATAAGCTGTTGGTACTAAATAGCAGTGGTAAGTTTTTGTTTCCTAGTAATTTGGTTGCACTGGTTTAGGGTGAGTCTTGGTGCATCACCTAGTTTTTAGGGCTGTAGTGTTAAATTATGAACTATTGACAGCATTTCTCTATGTTTCCCTGATTACCCAGCTTTGTGGAATTATGCCCCTTTTTGGAGTTCCCACTGTGGCACAACGGGCTTAGTAGCAACCCTGCAGCACCAGGATGACACAGATCCAACCCCTGGCCTGGCACAGTCAGTTAAAGGATCTGGCATTGCTGCACCTGCGTCTTAGGTCACAACTGCAGCTCGGATCTGATTCCTGGCCTGGGAACTCCATAAGCCACAGGGCAGCCAAAAAAAAAAGTCTTTTTCTTTTTTCCCTACAGTTTGGTAAAGGGCGATATAGCAGCATCTCTGCCCATCATCAGCT
The DNA here is from genome assembly GCA_004024745.2 of Catagonus wagneri. NCBI lineage: Eukaryota > Metazoa > Chordata > Mammalia > Artiodactyla > Tayassuidae > Catagonus > Catagonus wagneri. Next base: position 6,292,858 of record PVHT021183556.1, read on the forward strand.
ATTCCCTTACCTCATATTCACCTTATGTAGCAGAACTTCTGGTGGAGTCCAATGTGGAGCTCATAGCAAAGAACGACTTGCGCTTTATAGATACTGTCTACAAGGTATTTTGGATTTATAAAACCATATTTCTTTTAAAAGTCCTTGAATGGTTTTTTAAGATTAATGATTTTATAACTCCTCAAGTATGTGCAGCGTGTATGGTTGACAGAGTATTTCCATATGCATTTAATCTCATTTAATTGCAGGCCCTATTGTAAATAAGATGCAATTCAAGTTTGCTTTATGTTTCATACTCTTAATAGATATGACAACTGGTAAACATCTGTCATGGGTATCTTTTTTCCTTTTTATATAAGATTTTAGTGGAGTTCCCGTTGTGGCTCAGTGGTTAACGAATCCGACTAGGAGCCATGAGGTTGCGGGTTCGACCCCTGGCCTTGCTCAGTGGGTTAACGATCTGGCATTGCCGTGAGCTGTGGTGTAGATCACAGATGCGGCTCAGATCCTGCGTTGCCGTGGCTACGGTGAAGGCCGGCAGCTACAGCTCCAATTAGACCCCTAGCCTGGGAACCTCCACGTGCCGTGGATGCGGCCCTAAAATGACAAAAGGCAAAAAAAAAAAAAGAAAAAAGAAAGATTTTAGTAAAATTTGGTATGCTGGCAGAAGTTAGAAATTTGATTGTATTAAGTTTGTGGCTCCTAGAATTATGGGTTAATAAAGTCATTTATAGGAAGGAACTACAACTTATGTTGGAACAACTTAGGTTCTTTGAGGTCTGAGACCATGTCTCATTATCTACCCTGGTATCTATACCCTGTATTCTCTGTATCCTGAACTTCATCTTATATTTGATTTTTGAAAACCTTACTTTGTATCATTAATTTTTTCTTAACCTTTTTAAAAATAGTAGAGCCAATTTATCAAATCAAATCTCTTTTTAAGTAGAGTGTTACCTTTGATGAAATGGTAGCTTTTATATATAGTCTCTGTTTAATCTTTGCTTTCTTTGCCTCTCACCCCAGAAAGCTTCCATGGAGGCTTAAGAGTCTAAGAAATCCTAAGATTCCATAGGGTAGGTTTTGAAAATAACCAGTGTGATCTGTTTCTTTCATTTTACACGTAAGAGACTAAAGCTCAGCAGCCTACTGTCTAAAAATCAAGTTGTGCGTTCTCTTGACAGATAGAACTGCGGTTTTCTGGCAATCTGGCGTGGTAGTCTTCTATAGCAAGCTAAGGAGTTTTTATAGTGAGGGTACTTGAACTTTTGATGATTAGCTAGCTTTTTTCATCATTCTGTATAGCTATCTATATACTCTGGTACAGGTCCCTGACTACCTGTTTTCTACCTTTTCTCCTACCTGATTATGACTCACAGCACCCCTACAAATCTCTTCAGTACTTCTTATGTAATGGCTTAATCCCCCCGCCCCCACCTCCATCTCCTCTCAGTACATCCCTGACCAAGTGGCCACTTATTGTTCTGAATTTTCAAAAGAAATTACTCCCAACTGTTATGTTGACCTCTTCCCTCTTTACAGCTTCTTCGTGATCATTTTAATTATAAACCAGTCTTGACAAAAAAGCAGTTTCTCCAATGTGGATTTGCAGAATGGAAAATTCAAATTATTTGTGATATTTTGAATTGTGTGATGAAAAAGCACAAGGAGTTGAGTGGTCTTGAGAAGGTAATTTTATTAATAGATTTTACCTTATGCGGAGTAGCAATATTTTAATATATAAAACAATACCCTGGTCAGCAGATTAGTGCATCATCAGTTACTACATTACTCATAGATCTGGGTGACCTTACAATGCCTGATGTTTTCTTTAAATACTAGTTACTTGTTTTTACACATTTGTGACTAGGAGCTACCAGTCCTAAACAGTTCAAATATATTATATTTCCATCACTTCTTAGTTCTCAAGACATGTGATCTTTTATTTGGCAGTCATATTTCTTATGAATATTTAAATGATAGAGGAATTTAATATATACATCATGCCTACACACAATTTATTATGTATGTCTGCCTTTTTCTTAGACTCCATCACAACAAAGGAAAAAAATCAGTTCTGTTAAGTCAGAACCTTGTTCAGGTGCTGAGAAGACGTCTGCAGAACCTGTCGGCATTGATGTCACCGGCAGATTTGTGACTTCAGGAAAGGTAGTTGAAAATGCAAAGAGAATGTCATTGGGCTCAGACATTAGAGTATAAGGATTTTTAATAATGCATCTCATATATTATCTGGAGACATTCAGAGTTATGAGAGGGTAGAAGCTACAATTTGAACAGGTTTTTTCTTTATATTTCTGATCCTTAATTCTGCCTCATGTGATGATGATGATCATGCATGTTTACTCTTAATCATGTATCTAAACTTCTTAAAGACCCTACCATTAGTTACACTGATAGGTCATGATTTATATACATTTATATTTCTGTACCAGGAATGTGAATTATCCAGTGATTGATAGTCCTTAAATCTATAACCTGCTTTTGGGGTATGTCTGTTTTTTGTAAGCCACGCCCATGGCGGTGCGGAAGTTCCCAGGCCGGGGATCAAACCCATGACACAGCAGTGACCCAAGCCATAGCAGTCACAACACCAGGTCCTTAACCCAGTGAGCTACCAGGGAACTCCTTTTGGGTAGTGTTTTGAATATTCTCTCTTCCTTACCCACCCTTATCTTACCCACCCTTATCTACTTCAAGCACCTGTGGCTGAATGAGTCCAAAGCTTTTAGAGTTATTTTTTTCTATCTCCAAGGGAAAATGAAGCCAAAATATTATTTTGTAATGATAAATATAGTTTCCGGTGTCTTCCATCCGGGGCAGACCCTTTGAGATTGAAGGATAGACTGCCAGATGAATAATTAATGTGTAATTAAATAAAGGATGTGAGTATTTTTTGGGTGAAGTAAAATCTAGGGAATTATTTTTCCTCAATTCAGAATATGCTATGTAAATAGAATCTATGAAGATATTTATACTTTAGGCGCCTTTATTAAAAATATTGACATTTAACTGGAGGGGAAAGGTTCTTATGTCAGTAACTTAAAAAAAATATATGCCTGTTTTGCTCTAGGTAATGAGGACAATATGAAAAGGAATGTTAAGTATCTTTTGTCCTTTCCCAACTAGAATTTTTCTAGTTGGGATTTTTTTTTTTTTCATTTTTGGCCACCCAGTAGCACATGGAGCTTCAGGACCAGGGATCAGATCCAAGCCTTGGTTGTAGCACTGCTGGATCCTTAACCCACTGCACTGGGCCTGGCATTGAACCTGTATCCCAGCACTCCCAAGATGCCACTCACCCTGTTGCACCACAGTGGGAGCTCCTAAATAGGGATTTTCTCATACTGATTTTTTTATCTTCACTGTGCTTAGCACATGATTAGCCATGCTATAAGTAGTTACTAAATATGAGTTAATGTACCTGATTGCATTTTTCAATCTGTGGTGTAGGTTGTAGCTGCAACTTGGATTTAATCCCTAGCCCAAGAAGTTCCATATCTGCGGATACGGCCATTAAAAAAAAAAAGTTGTAATGAGTCCCATTCACAGAGTTCTTGATTATCTGATTATCTTAATTATCTATATGTGAGTAATGTGGTAACCTTTTGAAAGTAACTTATTATGGAACATTAAAACATTTACAAAAGTACCCATTCCACATTTCAGCAATTTGTCAATTCTTTGCTAATCTTCGTTTCATTCTTACTGTAACCCCTTTTCCCAACATCTTTTCCTCCAAATCCAAAGTATTTTGAAACAAGTCCAAGACATCATTGAATAGATACTTCAGTATTTTTGTAAAATATAAGAATGTATAATATAAAATGACCACAATTTTATCCTCACATATAAAATAAAATTCTTATGTTTGTGATATTTGGTATATGCTGATGTGGTAGTTTTCAACTTCTGGAAATCTTAAGTGGAAAATAGGATTTTTTTTTTTTGAAAAATTGCTACGTGGGAGTGCCCGTCGTGGCTCAGTGGTTAACGAATCCAACTAGGAACCATGAGGTTGCAGGTTCAGTCCCTGGCCTTGCTTAGTGGGTTGAGGATCCAGCGTTGCCGTGAGCTGTGGTGTAGGTTGCAGACGCGGTTCAGATCCCACATTGCTGTGGCTGTGGCGAAGGCCGGCACCTACAGATCCAATTAGACTCCTAGCCTGGGAACCTCCATATGCTGCGAGTGCAGCCCTGGGAAAGGCAAAAAGACAAAAAAAAAGGAAAAAAGAAAAACTGCTATGTGTATGTTTAAAATAATTGTGGAGGAGAACACGAAAGCATCTCTGTTTTCCTCCGTACAGAAGAAAGCTGTGGTGATCCGCCACCTGTACAATGAAGACGGTGTTAACATTCCTGAGGATCCATCAGCAGATGTTAATGAAGCATTTGACGTTTGTGACTTGAAGGCTGCTGAACTCAAGATTCCTGAATTACAGGTTCCTGAGATTAAGTGTGAGCAACAAGTAAGGATTTTGGACTTCTTTGACAGATGTTGATATTTCTTCTGATAAACATGATTATTTCAGCATCTGATCTTTGGAACATTTCTAGCCTTTTTAATTATTGATCATGACATGCTACCTTCGTTACCATTATTTAAGAATCAATAAGCCTCACTGGATATAATCCAAGATTATTTGTTCCTTATATCCGTCCTGCATGTTATGGCTATTGAAACAACACGGTGCAAATTGGAATACACTGAACTATGAGAATTTCAGTTGGAGTAATATTTTTAATCTTTCTAATCATTTTAGGATGTAAAAGTCTATCCTGAAATTACTGCACTACGGGTGATGCTTGCTGAATGCCAAGAAAAGCTTAGGAAACTGACTTGCCTAGAGAGTAGATTAGACTCTTTGGAAGAAAAAATGAAAGGGAAAGTCATGGTGAATGAAAAAACCTGGACCCATCTTCTAAGTCGTGTCACTCTTCTTGAAACAGAAATGCTTTTATCTAAAAAGGTATTTTCTTTCCTTTCCATAATGTTTTTGGAATATCTCATATACAGTAAAGTATTTCTTTCATTAATTGTTATATGTGTCTGTTTTAGAATGATAAATGAGAGGGTATTTAAGTAATGGGAAATATTTAGTTGGAATGTAGTCCTCTTTAGACACAGCCTATTTGGTGGTGGTTATTGTGGCTATTGCTTTTCTCTTCATCAAATAAGATAAGCTGATAAACTTGTTAAATTGAGCTTCTAGAACTGCTAATACTTGAAATACTTAAAAATGAGGTAAGGTAATATTTGTATTTATAAAAAGCTTGAAATTATTTTATTCCTTTAATAGTACAAATGTCCTACTGTTACAAGGTGAAGAAAAAGTTGGCAGAGGAGGAAAAATTAAAACAATAACTTCCTAGAGTTCCCGTTGTGGCGCAGTGGTTAATGAATCCGACTAGGAACCATGAGGTTGCAGGTTGAATCCCTGGCCTTGCTCAGTTGGTTAAGGGTCCGGCGTTGCCGTGAGCTGTGGTGTAGGTTGCAGATGCGGCTTGGATCCTGCGTTGCTGTGGCTGCAGCGTAGGCCGCTGGCTACAGCTCCAATTAGACCCCTAGCCTGGGAACCTCCACGTGCCGCCAGTGCGGCCCTAAAACGACAAAAGGCAAAAAGAAAAAGAAAAAGAAAAAAAAACCGATAACTTCCTTTCTCACTCATTTACTTCAAATTGTAAATATCATAGAAACAGTTACCATATTTGCCATTGCCTTATCAAATCTGAGAAACTTCTATATTGCTTTACTCAGTATATCAATTTGTGTTCCTAGTCTGTCTGTCCTTCCTAGAAAGTTAGTGAATTCAAGGTTTCTATCTCTTTCCACATTGAAAAGATCATTATTTATATATAGGAATATTTATGTTTTGCTTTTAAATAAAGTAATCAAAAATATTTAAACATTATGTCATCTTTATATTTTATTCTTAGCCATATGAGTATAAAATGAGAATGTTTATTTTTATTTTATTCTAATTAGGGAACTGTATTATTCCAGAATGACAACTATGTAGAGTTTAATGAAATGAGTGAAGAGTATGCTTCTAGTAGCGACATGGATAGTCTTAATCCAGGTGAGTTCTCAGTGTATTGGTGTTTGTGATATGGAAGGGAGTTTTCACAAAAATGATTTTCTAGTGTTGGATCATTTTAGTATCCTCAAGCCTTATTTTTTTTTTTTTAAATTGCAAAGCTTCTGGGAACAAAGAAAATACTGAACTTAACAGACTATAAGTCAAGGATTGCTAGGAAAGCCAACTAATGTGTCTTACATGACACAGTAGTTGAATAAATTCCAGTATACAAAACTGAAAACCTCTCGAGATGTTTTAGTCTTTTAATTGTAAGATGCTTTAAAATAATAAAAATGGGTAAACTTAAGCATAGTTTTCACATATGTAAATAATAAATGTAAGAAGGAAAGAACTCATCTGTCAGTAAACTGTAAAGTATTATCCTTGCATCACAGTTCATTGATGATCATCAAATAAGAAGGATCTAAAATTAGGACACATCTTCTCTGTGTCACTTAACTTCAGTAGGCTACTGACATTTTCACTGTGACTGAGCAGCAAGGATGAGATTTTCTGGGCTGTTTTTTAGTGACAGCTTTTATTTTTTTTTGATCCTTACCCTTTTTTTTCCTTTTTTGCTTTTTTAGGGCTGCACCCTCGGCATATGGATGTCCCCAGGCTGGGGTTGAGAGCTATAGCCGCCGGCCTACGCCACAGCAACAGCAATGCAGGATCCAAGCCATGTCTGCGACCTACACCACAGTTCACAGCAACACCGGATCCTTAACCCACTGAGCAAGGCCAGGGATCGAACCTGCGTCCTTATGGATGCTAGTGAGATTCATTTACCACTGAGCTGCAACAGGAACACCGATTCTTATGTTTTTTGAAAAGAGAAAGGTCTAGGAGTTCCCATCATGGCGCAGCGGAAACGAATCTGACTGGGAACCATGAGGTTGTAGGTTCGATCCCTGGCCTTGCTCAGTGGGTTAAGAATCTGGCGTTGCCGTGAGCTGTGGTGTAGGTCTCAGACGTGGCTCGGATCCGACGTTGCTGTGGGTCTGGTGTAGGTCAGCGGCTACAGCTCTATTAGACCCCTAGCCGGGGAACCTCCACATGCCGTGGGTGCGGCCCCAAAAAAAACAAAGGAAAAAAAGAGAGAAAGATCTAAATTTTGTCTTGTGTTTTTAATTAAATCATAGTTGCAGAGAAGATATTTTGTCCAATTGATAATTCATAGTGAAGCTTAATTTTTAAACCTTTAGGTATTTAACATCATTAAATCTTTCAGCTACTACTAACATAACAATTTAACAACACATTATAGTACTAACTATGGACCTGCACTGTTCCAGCTACTGTGGTAAAATTTGATTCTCAAAGCAAGATAAGTGCCATTATCCATATTTTACAGATGAGGAACAGAAACTAAAGACCTGCCAACAGCCACACAGCTACTGAGTGATGAAACAGATTCAGATATTTACTACATATTTAGTGCACATGCTGGTTCCCTTGCACAGAGAACAATTTCAATTAAGTTATTAAATATGGTTATTTTTGAGATGCTCTTTCTCCCACTGAGTTTATTATATACTATAGACATCAGATTTGGTAAAAGTTGGCTTTATTTCTATTTATCATTCATTCATTACTCAACAAATTTCAGAGCTCAACTCTAAGATCCTCAAGAGCAAGAACTTTTATCGTATGGTCTAGCATAATGTCTGTGTTTCTATCCCTAGTATCTGCATATGGTAAGAAATCAAGTTTGTAACCACTGAAGAAATGCTGAATGCCTGCTATTGGCAAAACATTGCCTTATCCAAGTTTTAGTACTTTTTAAATAACATTGCAGAACATATTTTTTTTTTTTAAGGGCCATGCCTGCAGAATATGGAGAGTCCCAGGCTAGGGGTCCAATCAGAGCTGTAGCCGCCGGCCTACACCACAGTCACAGCAGCTACGGATCCGAGCTATACCACAGCTCCTGGCAACACTGGATCCTTAACCCACTGAGCAAGGCCAGGATCAAACCCACATCCGCATGGATGCTAGTCGGGTCCGTTAATCGCTGAGCCACAACAAGAAGTCCTGCAGAACGTACTTTTAACCCAGAGTAACCATAACCAAGTTTAAGAGCTATGCTAGGACTCTGAGTGATGAGCAGATGAGCCACTCTCTGAAAGGGCTTATAGATTATGAATAAGGTGAACACCTAGACTCAAGAAATATATAATTGGACCCTGACCATTGAAGCCTTACCCATTATGCATGTTACTTAGAAGCAGAGGGTTTGACTTCCTTTTGAGATTTAGAGCAGTAAGTAATTCCCCAGTCTGATCTTAGGACCACTTTAGGAATGGTTTTCGTGAAGTTCATGCTGATGACTAAGTAGAGGAATGGAGCAGATGGGCAAGAGAAGTAGAAGAGACAATGGCTCCATGAGAGAAGAAAGTCCTCATGTGCTAACACCTTGTTCCCTGATGGCAGTTGTCTGTGTAGGCTTACAGTAAAGCTATGTAAACCATACATAGCTGGTTTGTTTGGGGTTTGGGGGCCTTGTTTTTGCAGCCAAATGCACCATGACTATAAACATAGGGTTTACAGGACCTATTGGACAGGAGCTGTCCTTTCTGACATTCTGTAATTTATTCAGTTGTACGAAAGACTTGCCGTCATTTTGGTGAATGAATAATATAAGGATACTGGAAGTGGAAAGTTGTTCAGTTCTTTAGAAAAATCTATGAACCCTGGAGTTCCCGTCATGTCTCAGTGGTTAACGAATCCGACTAGGAACCACGAGGTTGCAGGTTTGATCCTGGCCTTGCTCAGTGGGTTAAGGATCCAGCGTTGCTGCAAGCTGCGGTATAGGTCTCAGATGCGGCTCGGATCCCGCGTTGCTGTGGCTGTGGTGTAGGCTGGCAGCTACAGGTCCAATTCGACCTCCAGCCTGGGAACCTCCATATGCCACGGGTGCAGCTCCAAAAAGCAAAATAAATAAATAAATAAAAATACATTAACCTGCTTATTCAATTGATGGCTATCATGATAAAGGTAATATTACCTTTTGGGATTTTTTTTTCTTTTTTGGTCACCCTACATACAGGGTGCAGAGTTATCAGTCCAGGGATCAGATCCGAGCTGCATTTGCCACCTGTGCTGCAGCTGCAACAACACCGGATCCTTTAACCCACTGTTCCGGGCCAGGGATTGAACCTGCATCCTGGCGCTGCAGGGATACTGCCAGTCCTGTTGTGCCACAGCACAACTCTACCTTTTGTGACTTTTATTGGCCAGTTTTTAACATCTAGATCACTGTATACAACGTCATTATCCTAAAAGGATATTAAAAACTTGTCTAGACCCCCACCAGTAGCCGTTTTCTATTGAGATGTTTTTCTTCCTTCTCCACATAAACTTTTAGATATTTGACCCCACTGTGAAAGGAAAAGATAGTCTAAAAATCGATTTCTCCACAGATAGAAAAAGTCAAGAAGAAAGGCAAGCAAATATTCCTCTGTCTTCTGGTTATAGTACAGTATCATCGGATTCAACTCCCAGAATCTCAACTGCTAATTACTGTGGTTTGAAAGAGATTTCAGAGGTAAGAAGAACTGACAACTGCTTAGATGATTTCCTTTGTAAGGTCAGGAGAACAAGCAAGCATTAGATTTAGTTGTAGGTGCCACTGGCAAGAAAAGTAGCGAAACTATAAATCTTAATCTTGTAAAAATTCTTTTGTGATAAATGAATAGTACTTAATGCAAAGTTTTAGACTGTGCTTTATATGTTCATGGTCCATCTTTAACTGTGGTTTACTTTGAGAAAACACTTAAACTTGTTGCTTTTTAAATTAAAGGAAACAACAATCCAGAAAATGGAAAGGATGAAAAAAATGTAAGTAACAGAGGCAACAGAAATTCATTTCTCTGTAGGGAATTCTGTCAGATTACAGTATATATAGAATGTGCGTGTGCGTTTCAAACCTTGAAGGTCTATCCATCAGGTGTGGAATTTCCTTCAGGACTCGGGTGGATAATAAATCCACCTACAGTTATGTGTTTGTGAGATGAGTAACTGTTTTTGTTTCCAACAAGTGATGTAAAACATCATTAATAGAATTAATTGCAGATTAAAGTGTGCAGTGATAGTTAAGAAATTATCTATTTTTAGTAACTCACAATATTAAATGATATATGTAGATGGATGGTTTGGGGGCATTTAAGTACTGTTAAAGTATTGCTAACCTTTTTCAGAAAGTTACTAAATATGATGCTTTCATCTAGTACAAATATGAAATTACATGATTGTTTTAAAGAGCAGGTGAAAGAAAATAGATGAAATTATGTAAGATTATCAGGCAGTCTACTACTTTAAAAGACTTTTTTTTTTTGAAATTTGAGATGTGTCGAAATACCTTATGAGCCAAAATTAAAGACTCATAATGGACTGTACTTGTTTTTCCTCCCTACATAGTATACAGTAATTGTACCTATAAATAAGCACCAAGGGAGTACCCGTTGTGGCACAGTGGAAATTAATCTGACTAGTATCCATGAGGATATGAGTTCAATCCCTGCCCTTACTCAGTGGGTCGGGGATCCAGCATTGCTGTGAGCTGTGGTGTAGGTCACAGTCGTGGCTCAGATCCTGAGTTGCTGTGGCTGTGGTGTGGGCTAGCAGCTATAGCTCTGTTTTGACCCCTAGCCTGGGAACTTCCATATGTCACTGTTGCGGCCCTAAAAAGCAAGGGAAAAAAAAAGCCCTGAGATTTACTTAAGGCTCAAAAGCATAATTTCAACAGCCTAAATCCTATGCCTTACAGTGAATTAGTTATTTACTTAATGTATTATTTATTTATTATATTTCAGGTTTGAAGAAACTGCAGAGTTACTGAAATGTCCAAATCACTCATTATAAAATTTTCTGCATGAACTCCTCTAGGACTTTGGCTACTGTACATATTATATATTTTAAGAGTTCTTGATGAAATTTCAATATACGGGAGATATTTTTATTAGAATTTGAATTCCACTTGGTATATTAGCTTTTTCATTCGGCATTGAATAAATACTTAAGTATTTTTATGCTCTGATTAGACTGCTTTACTGTTTCACTGTATTTCTTAGGAAAACCTATGTGCCAGGACATTTCTTTTACAGCATGAAGTCATTCCAGCACTGTATTTTTGTGTTGACATTTGTTGGCAGTGTGCTAAGTAGTATGTTTTTTAAAGTACAGGCTTGAGGACCATGGTTTCCATCCTGTCGGAAACACTCCACCTGGGACTTGCATATTGTCCCCAGGAGGCTCTCCTACATACCATCCTGCCATCTGCACTGACCAATCCGGTGTAATGAAAAGTTAAAGACGCTCACTGAAAAGTTAACTGAAGCCAAAATACAACTCTTTCATGCTCAGCCACACATTTTCAGTTAATGTTGAGGAAGTGAGGGCCTGATTCTCCTTTTGTATTTGGAAGCAGGTTGGACAGTTGTGAAAACGTGTTGAGTACTTTAGTACTCTGTTCCACAACACATTTAAGACCAGCAGCTCAGACACAGATGGTGGCCGTCCTGTGTTACCAGATACATAGTGAGTTTTTTCTTTCTTTCCTTTTTTTTTAAAGTGACAGGAAGTTATGTTATTTTTCTAGAGAAAAAGCCTGAGATGAAGTTAAATCAAGAGAAAAATGAAATTCATTTTAAATTACTAGATAAAATCTCTTGGGAGTTCCCGTCATGGCACAGTGGAAACGAATCTGACTAGGAACCATGAGGTTGTGGGTTCCATCCCTGGCCTCCTTCAGTGGGTTAAGGATCCGGTGTTGTTGTGAGCTGTGGTGTGGGTTGCAGACGTGGCTCAGATCTGGCTGCTCGCATTTAGTGTTGCTGTGGCTGCGGAGGCTGTAGCTCTGATTAGACCCCTAGCCTGGGAACTCGTATATGCCACAGGTGCGGCCCCAAAAAAAAAAAGGACAAAAAAAGTCTTAGTTATTCATATGTTTATATAAACATAATTTGATTTCTGTCACATATATGAAGCAATACTGGCAGATTAAAATTCTAAGTAGAAATATCTTTGAAGAAAGCATTTTAGTATTTTAATACAGGTACTTGTGTAGTCATCATACTTTAAAATTAGGAACTTTTGTTGAAGTTAGCTTACAACTTTGAATTTAGTAATTTCAGGAAATATTTCTAAAATTAATCCAGTTAGCTTTATTTTTTTTAATTACAAAAAATAAATAAATCAGGGAATTACAGTTGTGAAAGAAACTACTTAAATAGAAACTAATTAAGCCTCTCAAAAATTCAGTGTCAGTATGGAATTGTAGCACCACCTTGTGGTTTATATGCCAGTATTTTACCTTTCATTGAAATATCTGATTTCCCATGAAACATAGGATCCTGTTTTCCCTTTTGAGAAACTGAATTCCAGTTTTAAAAAGTAGCATTTTAAGTTTTCTTGTGCAAGATAGAAGAAAAAGTCACCTGTTTCTCTTTCTCATTGTCCCTCTTCCCTTCCTCTCCTTTTTCGGTTATGTACTGTCCATACACACCAATTAGATGGTTTTAAATATCTTAAATTTCCTGGTTTATATTAAGTGTGCAAAATATTAAGTACCTATTGAAAATATAGTCAAAGATGTCTTATATTATCTAGTGGAAATTTGGGATCCAAATTTTTTCATAATTTTCTCTAACAATGTAAACGGGAATTAATGAAATCAATTCATTACAACACTATACATTTATACATACAAAGAATCTCACTGTACTACTTTAGGATAATCTTTGGGGGACAAAGAAAGCAAATTTGACTTCATCGAAGTTATTGAAGAGCAAGTATTTTTCCCAACTCTCATAGAAATAGTAGAAAAAAGTTTTCTCTCTGAGGCAATTTGGTAAGTAGCTATGAAATTAACAGCCCCCTTTGATTAATTTGAAGTTCTTGAGAAAGTAAGGGGGGGAGTCCTGAAGAGATTATCTGGTGCTACATATTTAAACCCGTAGTGCTAACTCCATCCCCTTAATTTTTCCAGAAGCTGGATGAGAGGTATTTATTATGCTCCCCTCAAAGGCATCAGCAGCTGATGCAGCCATCTGCACTGCTCTGTGCATAGGCCTGAGTAGAGACCACGAAGAAGCGTGGTGCGGAAGGTGAAGGAAGACGTAATGTCAGCTGTGTGTGACTTCTAGGCAGAGCTAAGGATTAAGTTGGAAAAATAGTTCCATATTTGTTGGTTTGTTTTATTCTAACACCTGTAATATGATGTTTTAGCATGTACTATATTCCCTAAAAAATAAAACCTCAAGCTTTACACACTGCCTTTCACGCTCCTCATTCCTTACAGCTTTACATTATTGACAGGCACTCAGGGAAGCATTAAAGAGTAAAAGAACCTTGTCCGTTTTACAAACTACAACACTTTTTGAGCTCAAATAACATTATAGATTTAATTTTTACTTTTTAATAAGCCCCAGGTTTGTCTGAAAATGCCAGGTTTCTTATACTGCTCACTCCAAGAGGGAAGAAAAACAGCAATAGCAGCACTGAGAACATGCAGAGTTATTGGGGTGGGAGGGGATTTTTTATTTTTTATTTATTTTTTTTGTCTTTTTAGGGCCACACTCAGCATATGGAGGTTTCCAGGCTAGGGGTCCAATCGGAGCTGTAGCCACAGACATATGCCAGAGCCATAACAAAGCCAGATCCGAGCCGCATCTGCAAGCTACACCACAGCTCACTGCAATATTGAATCCTTAACCCACTGAGCTAGGCTAAGGATCAAACCCGTGTCCTCATGGATGCTAGTTGGGTTCATTAACCGCTGAGCCACGACAGGAACTCTGGGAGGGGATTTAAAAAAAAATCCCTACTCATTTTATCATGATTTTATTTATATCTAATACTTGTAGGTATGGGGACTGTATGGTATAGTAGTCATGTCTTATTTTTTCTCTGAAGTCCATTAAATCACTAATAAAAATCATTTGATGTTAAAAACAATTTTAATGCAAAGTATTCACCTCAACATTTTAAAATTAAGAACAGAGCACTTAAATATCCCAAAAGTATAAATTATTTGAATTATATTTTATGGTTGAGTATTAACGTCAAGAAGAGATTCATGATTTTAATTACCCAGAAAAACTGAAAGGTGGGAATTAGAGTGATAGAGAGGCTGAATATTGAGATAAATCATAAATTTGTAGGTGCGATCCTTTGGTTCACTGCAGTTGCTGTGTACTTGGAGTGTAATCAACTTATTAAATTGAGGGGTGGAGCTCATCAGTTCATTTGGTGTTGAAATCCTGAAAGACATGTGTTGAGCCACACCAGAATTATTGTATGCCTGGTTTTTCAATGTCTTGATTGTCTGTGTGAATTAGCCTCTCTTGCACGCTGTTTCTTTTGCTGAGGATGACTTTCCTTTCCATCTGGAAAATTCCTCTAAGACACTGTACCTTCCTTGGAAATACTTTTCACAGCTGCAGAAGCCAAACTATATATCAGGGTTTCCTGATAAGTATGATTGTATCAAGTTGAAAGCCATGATCTAGTCAGCCATGCAATATCCTTTCTATGGAAGGAGTGTATCGACAGATATAATCAGTATACATTCTAGAAAAGAGTTATACCTTATGTGTGTGCTAATAATTGACGAGTTTAGAATGAATGAAGCTTGAAGTGTCTACTAGGTGCTGATCAGTGTGCCGGGCACTGGCCATAAGCAGAGTACAAGATGAACGTAATTCTTGTCCTCACTGAACTAACAGCTGAGCAGGAAAGACAGCAATAGCACTATCCAGTAAGTTCTAAAAGGGAAGTATGATGCATTTGAGGAATCTGGAATGGATGGAAGACTTGTAAGAGGAAGTGGTGTAACCTAAGTCCTAAAGGATGAATGGGGGTGGGAGAGATGGCCAGGGACGAAGGTTTAATTAAAAGTCTAGCAGGAGCAAAAGCAGTGGCTGCAGAGGAAGGTCATTTGGAAGAAATTCACTGGGGCTGGAGGTGTGGGAAGAGGGTACAGTGGCTCAAGGTCAGTGAATACAGGGGCCAGCAGAATATCAACCAGATTTTTATTTTTTTGAAGGATTTGTTTTAGTGCCTTAGTAGAAGAGAATAGGTGGCAAAGACTAGAGACAGAATAACCATTTTAGGGGATTAATGCAGTAATCTAAGATATAATCAAAGGGTGAGTCAAAGTAAGATGACAATGGAGATGGAAGGAAATAATGGCTATTATTTGAGAGAATTTATTTCTTCCCTTTAAACTGTCTTAAGGGAGTTCCCACTGTGGTGCAGCAGGTTGAGGACCCAGCATTGTCACAGCTGTGGTATAGTTTGCAGCTACCGCTTAGATTCCATCCCTGGCCCAGGAACTTCCATATGCTGAGGATGCTCTCTTAAATAAAAGGTCAGTAAGTCCAATTTAAGGATTATATGATTTAGTATCTGCGTTGGGAGGTTGGGAGGAAGCTAAACTGGTATTTAGTTTAATACCTCGCCTAATTAGTTCTGGACGTGCAATCTTATTAGAAACACAAAATCTTGAGCCTCTTTCCTGACCGAGTCAAATTCTGCAGTGCACCAAGAACCCAAAGTAATTTGTAGGGACCTTAAATTTGAGAAACACTAATTTACATATCTCTTGCTTTATATCATAAAAAAAGTTTACTTAAAGTCTTCAAATTCAGATTCTTTTGAGTTGCTTTCATCTAAATATTCCTTTTTATAATCCATGTTCAATATCTTGGACACGTCGAATGATTTTAGGCTTTTGAATGTATTTAGTTAAGTGACTTTTTTTAAACTCAGCTGAATTACATATGACTAGGAGTTAAAACATCCTTTCTCTAGGGGGAGGAGTTCCCTGGTTGTCTAATGGTTGAGACTCTGCACTTTCACCCCGGTGGCCAGGGTTCAATCCCTGGTCTGGGAACTGAGATGCCATATCAAGCTGCAAAAGACAAAACATCCTTTCTCTAAAAATTAGGTATAAACTTTGCGCAAATTAGTGTTCGGTATTTCATCAGTAGTGGTCCTTAACTAAGCATGCACAGGGCATACGGTGTCTTCTGTCTGAAATATCTGCGTGTATGCTAAGAAATTTCCTAGTTTTTTACCTTAACTATGTTGCCCAAAGTGTAATGGGAGGTCTTCTGCGTACACAGAAATTTTTAAGTATTATGTCACAGACTCATCTTTTTGATTATGCAAAGTGATTGTTGGGAGTCTGTATTTTATATGTAAATTAATATTCAGTGATGTATGGTCTTAGTAACATTAAAAAAAACATTAAGTACAGCCCAATTTGAGAGTGTTAAAATGAGAGAGGAAGGAGTTCCCTTCGAGGCTCAGTGGTTAGCGAATCCGACTAGGAACCATGAGGTTGCGGGTTCGATCCCTGGCCTTGCTCAGTGGGTTAAGGATCCGGCGTTGCCGTGAGCTGTGGTGAAGGTTGTAGACGCGGCTCGGATCCCGCGTTGCTGTGGTGAAGGCCGGCAGCTACAGCTCCTGTTAGACCCCTAGCCTGGGAACCTCCATGTGCCGCGGGTGCGGCTCTACATAAAAAAGGCAAAAAAAAAGACAAAAAAAATGAGAGAGGAAAAAGGTACATCTTAAATTTAAGGAAATATATTTAAGAAGCAGTTTCAATAGATGTATTGGTCAGAGGAGAAGAAAGGGAAGGCAGAAACCCCTGAGTTCAACTCGACTTGACTGTGTCCTCTTACTAGTCTAGAATCTCATTTGTGTTTTCAAATCTGGTATGTGTTACTCAGTATTCAAACTAGAAAACTAAATACCAAGCTGAAGACTTTAGTGAGTTTTTAACATTTAAAGCATCTCAATATTTCATTATTCTTTGCTCAGATTTGTAACCTTTTGTGATCACTGTTCTCTTCCACTTTCCCTCTTCACATGCTGAGCTGGGCTTTCTGTGCAGCACTGTCCCATCCACCTAAAATGTACCTTCTCCCCACTCTCTTTCCTGTCCTCTGCACCATCTGTAGCCTGCCTCTCATCCCGCAGCTTTCAGATGAACAGAACTTCCTTTGCGTCCTGTTACACAGTTAAAGCACCCTGCAATTTTCCTACATTTCGGTGTGTACATTATTAAAGCCCTTATTTTCAGTTATTGTACTAGGTCTGCCCTCCATGCTGTACTACAGGCTTCATGTGAGAAGAGATGTGAGTTTTGTTTACTGATGTACCTGCCGTGCTTAGCACACACCTGCTACATAGGACATTCTCAATTCACAACTTTGGTTTGATAAACACTTTAAGATCCCATCTAACCCCCCATGTTTATATAATTTGACATTGTGGGCAACTTTTACTGATTTCTAAATCTAGCATCTTAAACTTCAGTATCAAATATTTTCTTTGCTGTACAGCAGAAATTGGCACATTATAAATCAACTATACTTTAATAAAAATACAAAAAAAATATCAACTCTTTAGATGTTATAATACCTTGCTATATCTGGTAACATTTAAATGTGGAAAATAATATGTCATTCATTTCTAAGTTAATAGCTTTTAACATAATTTCTGATACTTTAATCATTAATATTTTTGAGACTTAATACAGTGAGTGTCTTCCTATAAAAAGGGGGAGCAAATTTTAAGAACTACCATATATTTAAAAGTTTGCCCCAAAGCACTTAAGTCTCATTTAAAGCAATAAAAGTCAGAAAATGAGATTACTGCTTGCAACAATATGGCAGACAAGATATTAAAAAAATTTTAAACTCCTGCAATAGATCATCAGATATCCTAGAGAAAGTGCAATATTTATCACAAGAAATTAAAAAATTCCTAAGGGCCAAAAGAAGAGGAAGCAGAAATTCAAAGTATTAAGCTTGCCTGAAACAGCAGCTCCCCTCAGATAATTTGCTGATATTAGGAACCTAGGGCTATGAGGGTTTTTCCCTCATGTCAGCCCTATTGTGGAATAATTTACGTATTCACATATAAAATTCCCCAGTTTACATGTATAATTCAGAATGTATTTATTTTACCACCACATGTATTTATATAACCACCTCCCTAATCAAGATTTATATAACCACCTCCCTAATCAATCCATCCTTGGCCCCTAACAACCACTAATTTGCATTGTCACTTTAATGACATGATTTTTCTAAAATTTCATGTAAATGTAATCATATAGTATTTCCCTTTTGAGATTCACCCATGTTGTATTAAGTTCATTCCTTCATATTGCTGAGCCTTATTTCATTATGTGGAAATGCCACAGTTTCTTTGCGACTCATCAGTTGATGGACATTGGGTTATTTCTGGTTTGGGGATGTTATGAAGAAAGCTGGCAAGGTCATTAGGATGCAAGTCTATTTAAACACAGACTTTGGCCTTTCTTGTGTAAATCCCTACCAGTAAGATGGCTGGGTCATGTGATAGGTTATATTTAACTATGAGAAACTGCTACACTGTTTCCAAAGTGGCTGTGCCCTGTACTTTTCCCACTGGCCCATTTGAAAACTCCCCTTGCATCCTCACCAGCACTTGGTTGTCAGTCTTTTAGTGGGTGTGTGTGGTGAAAGACTAGAAGTTCAGGGTTAATATTATGAGCTGCCTTAACATCTGGCAAACTGGGGGCAAGGGTTCTCGCGTGGCCTAACCACAAGTTCCCCTCCACAGTTCTGCTTCCATGGGTAAGTGAATAAGGTTCTCCAGTGAAACAGCCCTCCTTATCAGGGGTCAGGCACAGTTCCTGCTTGTCCCTGAGTAGCTGGTTTTAGTTCTATGCCAACCACAGAATTATTCAAAGAAATGAATCGCATCCTCCTGCAGCAACCAGAGGTCACCTCACCTTCACGGTGCTACAGCTGCCTCCCACAGCCCACAGGTGGTCACTGTGACCCTGCATTGTCATGCGCCCTCCTTCCACACACAGGCTATGGCTTCCTGTAACTTCTAAACTGTTAAGGGATCTCATCTGTCCTGTGTTGGTTCACCTGGGACTCTCCTCACCAATACAGTGATAGGAGGTGACAGTGTGTAACAGCATCTCATGGTCACTTTAGTTTACATTTCTCTAAGATGTTGAGTATCGTGTCCTTATTCACTATCTGTATATCTTCTTTGGTGAAGATTTGTTCAGTGCTATTCCATATTTTTTGATTTGGGTTGTCTGTATTCCTATCAAGTTGTAAGAGTCTCTTGTTAAATACATGTATTGCAAAGATTTTCTCCTCCTCTTTGGCTTCACTTTTATTTCCCTAACTGTACTTTAAAGAGCAGAAATTTAAAACATCCAGTCGATCTATATATTAGTTGTTGAAAGAAGGATGTTGAAATCTCCAACTAAGAGATTGGAGGCTACAAAAAAAAAAAAATCTAGTTTCTTTCAGTCCTGTCATGTATTTTGAATCTGTTATTACCTGCATAAACATTTTGGGACTATTATTTCCCTCATAATAAGTTCACTGCTTTACTATTATGAAAGGGCCCTCTTTATTCTAGTAATATTCGCTCTTCTGAAATCTGCTTTGTCTGATGTTAATATAGCAGCCACTCCAGCTTATAGAAAGTGTTATTATGGTATTACTTCCCATCTTTTTACTTTTAATGTGTCTGTGTCTATTTGAAGTGGGTTTCCTGAAGATAATATATACTTTGGCCTTGCTCTCTCTTTCATCCAATCTGAAAATCTCTGGAGCGTTTAGGTCATTTGATTTAATTTGATTATGAATATGGTTGGGTTTAAAGCTTTATTTGTTTTCTTTTTCCCATTTGTTCTTAGTTCTTTTAACTTATTTTTCTGCATTATTTTGCATTAGGTGAGTATTTTTTATATTTCTATTTTATCTCTTTTATTGGCTTATTAAGTATATCTTTTATTCATAAACTGTGTGGTTGCTACAAGTTTGTAGTAATAGATCCTTAACTTACCACAGTTTATCTTTTTTTTTTTTTGTCTTTTACCTTTTTAGGGCCGTACCCGTGGCATATGGAGCTTCCCAGGCTCAATGTCGAATCAGAGCTGCAGCTGTCAGCCTATACCACAGCCATTGCCGCGTCTGATACAAGCCACATCTGCTACCTACACTATAGCTTATGGCAATACCGGATCCTTAACCTCCTGAGCAAGGCCAGGGATCGAACCTGTATCCTCATGGATACTAGTCAGGTTCGTTAACCGCTGAGCCATGACAGGTTATCTTTAAGTAATATTAAGTAATATTATATAGTATTATAAGTATAGTACAAGAGCATTATAAGATTGTATTTCCATTCCCCCCAAGCCTTTTTTGTTACGCATTTTACCTCTACTTTTTACTTCTACCCATGTTATAGCATCACAAAACATCGTCATATTTTTACTTTAAGCATGCCTTTATTTTTTAAAGAGATTTCCTATTAGATATTTGAAATTATTTTAAAACTGTAGTAATTGTAGCAGTAATTGTAATTGTTAAAGCAATTGGAGCAGAGGAGAGAGCATCCTAACAGACTCTAATAGAATAAGTGTGTGATAAACACTGCATTACTGGTTAGCAGGGAAAGGCTGGGTTATTCAGCAAATTGTTCTAGGAATACCTGGTCACCAAATGGGGGAAACTAAACTAGAACCTCCTTTTACACCAGTCATTATCAGGTAGATAAAGACATAAATATGGAAATAGAAATGAAGGTGAGGTGTGGGAGCAGCAGCACCAGCATCATCTGAGAGCTAGGTCTGTACTGAAAACACGCATGTGAATATTGGGGAAGCACTGGTAAAGGAGATAATCTTTATAACATTGGGTTGGGAAGTAGTTCTTAACTCAAAATGCACAAGCCATTAAAGGGAAAATTTGACACACACTACTTCAGTTACTGGCTAGCAAGGTGGTGGCTTCCTGGCAGGCTGGTGGTTCTCACAGAAGGTAACCCTTCCTGCAGTATGCTGGCTGGAAGGCACTTGGAGAGCATCTCCAGCATCCTGCGTCTGTGTGCGAATGGCTTAAATACGAAAGAGCATTGATTGGCTCATCGATGTGATGGGCAAAAGGAACCACAGACGTGGCGGAGCCCAGCAGTATCCCCTGGAGGAAGAGGAGCTAACACTTGTGGCCATGTAGGTATTCCAATCAGAAAGGGAATGAGGCACTGGGAACAGGCGCTGCGGCTCAGACCAATGTGGGCAGCCATAGTGTGTGTGAAGAAGATGCAGCAAGGGCTCGTGACTGCCCCACCCCTGCACCTCCACCCACACCAACCACAGGACACCTGCCTATACCTCCAGGTACGTATGCTGAGGGACAACTGTCTGGACCTGTCCAAGAAAATGCTGTCAATGTGAGTGCAGTTTTAACAGCTCCAAAACCAACACTCTTTGTGTTTCTCAAGATGATTTAGTTGTTCATACAGACAAAACACAGGATGAATTGAAAAGGCATAAGTTAGTGCTGGTGGCTCTGGCTTGACTGTCAAGCCTGACTTCCAACTCTTGAGAGCTGTTCAGCTGCTACCATGAACTGGAGATGGTCTCCTTTTCTACCTGCAACCTGGAAAGCCTGTTCACCGTCAGCTGACAGAAGATCAAACTGCCTGCCCTGGAGAATGGCCAGATCATTTCACATCTCTATTTTCTACTTGACCCTGATCCACATCTGCCGCACTGTCTGTGAGCCTGATCTTCTCCAACAGAGCACATGAAGAAGATGGTTCCAGTGCTCATATTTCTTCTTTGGTGTCACTTATGCCCACAGTGGAGACTGAGAAGGTGAGCTGGCAGCTTGGATGCCAAGGGTGCAAGGTCAGCTAGGGAGTAGCACTGGCTGAAGCCCTCAAGTTGCGTATCTGTGGGGCCAAACTACTGGAGTGGCCATATTGGACAAGGAGGCCAGTCCTCTGAGGTCGAGACTTCCATCTGAGCCCCCAGCCACTCCAGCCTATCTCCCCTTCCTTTCCTCCCTGATAGCAGTGGTGGAAGAGGTCACCAGCAGGCTTTCTTCCCCCACAGGAAAGTTTGCCCAGGGCACTAGTTCTCAAACTGGGTACCATGGAATCTTTGGAGGCTGCATAAGTTCCTGGAGGACTTTGGTAGAAGCATGGAAGTAGAGGAAGCCCGGTGGCTCTGAGCCTTCATGCCCCATGGCTCCTAGCTAATGCCTCACTCTCTCTGTGAATTTTATTTTTATGTGACCTATTCCCAGGCGACCTCATCACTGAAATAAATATGAGAATCCTTTTAAAATTTTTGAGTCTGAAATTTTAAAAAAATGTTTTAAAAATTTCAATCAAACAAAGAAAAGGTGAGATGATAAAGCAGAAGTTTTTTCCAGTAGAAATAACCGATAGACTAGTATTCAGAATATACAAAGAACATCTATAAATGTTCCAATAGAAAGGGTACAAAAGATAACGGTTACTGAGACAAGGAGTCCTGAATGAGCAGCATACAATGAAAACATAGGGATGAGATACCCACTAGATATACAAATTTTTTTTGGCCATGCCTGGAGCACATGACGTTCCCCAGCCAGGGACTGAACCCAAGCCACAGCAGTGATGACCCAGATCCTTAACCGCTAAGCCAGCAGAGAGCTCCAGTATACAAAAATTTTATAGTCTTCTTTAAGTTTTGCTAAGGTTGCAGTCAACGGGAGGTCTTAAATACTTCTGCAATCAGTACAACTTTGTGAATCGTTTGGCAAAATCTCAAAAGTGAAGATGTGCATATCCTAAGAAGCAGCATCACCAGACTTCAACATATACTTTAGATAAATTCCTTCATGAGTATTGGCAGGACATATAAGGATGTAGTATTTATAGTAGCATTGCATGAAATTGGTAGAAAAAATTGTCAGTGACCACTGGTGAGAATTAAGGCTGAAAAGGTAGAATCTTGTCTGTCATCCTAAGGAGCTTTATCTTGTGAAACACTGGGAAGCCATGGGGACCAGGATTTCATTTTATAAAGATGACCTTAGTAGCATTTTAAAGGAGGACAAAACTGGGGGCAGCGGGACTGGTTAGGAAAATGAGGCTCAAGGTAAAGAAAGCTTTGGAGATAAAGGGGAGACAAATACTGACTGGATAAAGACAGGAAAAAGAAGAGTGTTTCTGTCTTGGATGGATGATGGTCACCAGAGAAGGCTGACAGTAGTCCTGTAGAGTCACTTTAAAGAGCCCTATCTTCAAATGGGCCCAATGGGATAAATAATCTCCAGGCTATAATTTCAGAAAAATACCTTGGTTTGGATAGGCTTGTTTATATGTGATCAATATGAATTTTGTACAGTGTCTACCTTAATGATTTAGTTGCTTCATAGTATCAATCAATTTTCTAACAGTGGTTTTATAAAGTTCTTCTAAAGGACTCAGATACAGCCCGTTTTCTTAATACTATGTAAAAAAAACAAAATTAAAATGAATTTTAAAATCTGAAGTTATATAGAAAAATTTACAGCAAACCATTAGCATATAAGATTAGGATGTAAAGAGTAATGGCAACTACATTTTCCTGTTTTATTAGTGAATCAAGATGAGTGGGAAAATACATAGGAAAGCACTTTGCTCAGACACACAAAAAATTACGTTTTAGACCATAGACCATAATGGGGGATTAAAAAATAATAGTAATAGGAGCTGGTCATTAAGAATTTTCAGAAAAGTCACTACCTCTTCCTCTCTTAGTACACTTTTAGTTGATTTTAAGTTGTAAAAGCTAAAGGTAAAGTAGACATGTGTTTTTAAAATGTTTTTGCTATATCTTCAAAGTTATAAAAGTTATAAAGTAGTCAATGTTAAAATATATTTGGTAGTTTAACAATAACATTTTGCCTCCAGGATAATGTTCTCACATTTTATAGGTTTAAGAATGTACTTGACTCCTGGGAACTAAGACTATGTTATGAGAAACTGAAGGGGAAAAGTTCAAAAGCTAGTCTGATTTTTTTTCTTAGGTTTAGAAAAAGGATAAGACTGTTTGGATTAAGTTGTTCTCTGATTTAGTAAAAAAAATGCTAATGAATATATGTTAACCTTCAGGTTATCAACATTCTTGCTCAAAATAGATTTATGGTAAAAATAGACTACTGAACTGTCTTGTTAAATTTTAAAAGATGAGTTTGGATGAGTTGCAAATAACATCCTCTACCCTGAGGTCAAAGAGACTATGTAAACTCAAATTTTTTAGATAAGAATACTTAGTATAGTTTCAACTTTCATACTTCCTATTAAAATGGCTATGTAAGAATATACAGTCTTTTATGATTTTAGTCTGAATATATAATGTTCCTTTTTTAACATATTCAAAGTAACGCATGTTCATTTTATTTTCATTTTGGACATTCTTAAAATATGAAGAGTGCATTGCACCCAGAAACAACCTTTTGTTCATTTTAGTGTTATCCTTTTTTTTTCCTACCTATGTGCATTTTCATGTGGATTGTGTGGGTTATTTAAAAAAATGGAGATAATATTATAGATATAATTTTTACTTTTTCGTGGATCCCATGGGCATTTCACAAGTCATTATATACATTTTCAAATGCAAAATCTGGATTTTTAACAGCTACTCAATGTTCTCTCCTAGAAGTTTAACAAACATTTGACCCACTTCAGTGTGCCAGGCATAACACCATAACGTTTTATTTTACTTTATGTTTTGCTTTTTAGGGCCGCACTCGTGGCACATGGAGGTTCCCAGGCAAGGGGACCAATTGGAGCTACAGTTGCCAGCAAGGTGGGATCCGAGCTGCATCTGCAGTCTACACTGCAGCTCACAGCAATGCCTGATCCTTCACCCACTAAGCAAGGCCAGGGATCGAACTGGCAACCTCATGGTTCCTAGTCAAATTCGTTTCCACTGTGCCACGATGGAAACTCCCCGTAACTTTTTAAATACTTTCTCTATTGTGCATTTTACTGGTTTATAACATTCCTAAGTACAAAAAGTGCCCTGATAAACATTTCAACACGTGAATGTTGATGATATGTATTATTTATGACTTAGGCTCTGTTTTTAGGGTATGTAGTAATTAAGGTGATTGGTCTCTATTTCTGACTTCATGTCCGTGAAAGTTACACTCCTTTATAGAAGTCCCTAAGTATACACTTGCCACAACTGAAAATATTTTGTAAATCCTAATTAGTACCTAAATTATTTTGTCAATGTACTTATTGCTAATTTTTTTTATTAAATTAAGACAATTGCTGAGGTTTCTTATCCCCGTGGCTCTTCACCTGAGCCCCATGCCCAGAGGAAAAAGAAACCTTGACCACTTTGACAGTCCATATGGTCTAACTGTATTTCTGAGTGATGTGCTTAGTTTCCACTTGTCTTTTACTTTAGGCATTATCTCTGTACTCTCTGTCCTGCAGGGGGAAGAAATAACAGACTAAATCCTCTCTGCCCATCCTACTAATCTCTTTATTCCCAGGCTACGTGAGTCTATTGTATAGTTTTCTTCCTAAAAGCTTCCCACACGGGAGGAGTGTCCCATCCTCTTGTTCCAACCCAGGCCGGCTGCACTCCAGGCCAGCTCCATCCTGTTCCTGCTGGACTCTCCTGGGCCCCTCTGCTGGGTTGGGTCTTCATATCCAGGACCCATCTCCCTTCCTTGCTACCCTTGGCTGTTTTAGTGGCGCTCACCCACTACACTCTCTTCAGCTCCAGCTCTCTCACTGGGTGAGACATATCCTCGTGACTTTCCCTTCCTGCCGCGTCACATCGCAACCTGATCCATCTGACTTCTATTTCCCACCAATTAAAACCTCTGCAGACAGCCCCTCACTCACACCCTTTTGGGTGGGTTTATACTTTCACAGCCCTTTGTCATGGAAAATGAGGGCTATAGAGGGTGGGGAAAATATGTGCTTTGTTTAAATAGAAGACCTCTTCAGTAATTTAAATACTTTGTGATCTTAGAAAAAATACAAAATTAGAACAAGACCAGTAAAGGAATATTCTGATGTTACCAGGACAGCCCGTCCTTACTTTCCTCCCAGCACACAAAGGGAACAATAATATGGGCTGCACTATCTCATCAGTAAAAGCTAGAGACAGAGAGAGAGAGAGAAAGAGAGAGAGAGGCCAGATAGGAAGGGGCCAAATAGGACACAGGCTTCGGTAGGCTTGGTAGCCCAAAGGCACAGCACGTAAGTTAGAGCAACGAGAAAACACGTTGAGTCCCTTTACATCCTCTGAGCTGTACCATGTCACTCATTTCAGTGGAGCCAGAGGAAGCAGTGGCAAAGAAAAGAAGGGAAAATAATGGGGGCAGCATTTGCTTATACTGTGAGCAGACAGCACTGGCAACGCAATTAATTGCATCAACCACATTTTGTAAGCACACTTCCACAGACCGCATGTAACCAGCCTTGGCTCCATTCAGCCCATTTATTGACTCCTCAAATTGCTAATGTGTAATTTTTTTCCACATCATTTTCATCAAGTAAAATTCACTTTCATTTTTATGACCATATTTGAGAAAGAAAATATCTCCGCGCTTAGTCTGGGTCTCAAAGTGGCAGGGATTTTATGTGCTTCCCATTTGAACTGCCAAAGATCTCTGGTGATGTATGCATTCATCAAGGCCACTTAGTGTCTGGTTCAGCCGTTTTCTCAGGGCACAGGGCTGCAACCAGAGCCACTCCGCCTAAGGAGAACATTATTCAAGTTGAGCATATCCATAAACTCTGTCTTAAGCAGTGTATTTGGGGGGTACTAAACACAATTTTGTTCCTAATTGGAGGGAAATAATGCTTAGGCTTGAACCTGTTGCCTTCCTGGAACTGAAATCTAGAACATGGAGACATCCATCTCTGACTAATACATCTGCTAATAGAAACATTCCACCAGGACGTCAAGCCAATATTTCTTGTGAGGGCAGAGTTCCCTGGAATTTACAGAAAGTGAAAAATTGATTACATTGGGCATAAAGGACATCTATATTTATAGAAATATTTTTGATAAGACTCTTAAAAGCCAGAAATCACTTTTAGGGAGACTTCAGAAAAACATGATCTCTCTTTTTTTTTAATTTTTAATAGTCATAAAAAGGATTGTTATGTTGATATTGACAGAGATTAGGTGATTAATTGAAGATCTTAACTTAAAAAGCTGAATTGCTCAAACATTGGTTTAGAATTTTTCTGTACTATATACAGTTCAATTTTGTGGTCTGGCAAATGCCCAATCGCCATTTATCTAGCACACATACCTTTCCACAGCTGGATTTTCAAATATGATTATAAAGTTCATATGACAGAACTGTCCTGAAAATAAATATGTCAGCAGACTTTGCTTTATTTTATGCATTTATTCTGGCTGTAATTTAACTTGATACAAACAGAGAAGACACTCTAAGACCTTTTGCCAGAGCTATTCAAGTCAAGCATGGTTTGAAATCATGGAAGGTGATTTAGAAACACCTGGGTTGAGTATTTCTATCCATGCCTTAAATCCTAAAAGCCTTGCAGTTTTATAGTCCTTCGGGGAAAGACAGGAACCACATTAACACTTGTTAGTGTAACAGTTAATGCACTGCTGAGAAAGACTTTATGAAAATTATGCAAAAAAAAAATGGAAGGGAAGATGGCTTAGGAATATTTTCCAGAATATATTTTTTAGAAATATGTATCTAATGCTTGGGGCTTGGAAACATGCAGAGAACATGCACTAGAATAAAACTCCAAATATTAACATTCAAATGAGAATCATTGTTTGTGGTAACATGAATGGAATGGAGCTAAGATCCCAGCTAATGATAATGAGATTGTTCTGCTCAAGTTGCTCTGTGTGGTCCTCTGGGAACCTCTGTCTTGTCATTTTCATGCTCTCCTCCCTCCCTCCCCTTACATCTGTTTGGTCCAGCTTGATGCTACACAAGACAAAAAGCTCACTTAATTTGTTAGAAGAGCATGAGATGATAGATTAATAGGAAGAAGAACCGTAAAGTTTCTTCCGTTTATTGGCAAACTATTCATGTTAGCAAAGTACTCACATTCACAGCCATCATCTAGAGAAGCACCTCCAGCTTCCTTGTCAGGAAAGAATAATTTCAGCCTGTGGAGTAGGAGGGCAGCACTGCAGCTCATGATGTAAATATTTTTCCAGAGTGGGAAGTTTCATAGGCTATGAGATAACATATTAGCCATATGAAGTGCTAGACTTTTGAAAGATTATTGATAATATAAAATAACAATTATTGATAATAACACTAGTTATTGCTAACATATTTGAGTACTCACTCTGACCAGGCAGAGTGAGTATATTACCTTTTTTTTTTGTTTTGTTTGTTTATGTGGCCAGGCCAGGGGTCAAACCCAAGCCACAGCAGTGACAGCCATCCTTAACTGCTAAACCACCAGGGAACTCCCATATATTATCTCATTTAAATCTCCCAGTAATCCTATTAGGTGTATATTTGGATTATCCAATCTCACTGTCTGAGATATCTCTCAATTTTCTATTGTGATTAACAAACTACCTCCAAAATTATCTGCTTAAACTATCACCCTGAATGAGATTCTGTGGGTAGTGGTTTGGCTCCTAGCCTGTAGCTCCGATTAGACCCTAGCCTGGGAACCTCCATATGCTGCAGGTGCGGCCCTAAAAAGCAAAAAAAAAGAACGAGTGAACGGAAAGTGGTTGAGAACACAGCATAACTCTAGAGATCTAAGGATATAGCTTAAAGTGGTCCAAGCGTTTTATTTAAAAATTTTCAGTTCCCTGGTGGCTCAGTAGGTTAAGGATCATGTGTTGTCACTGCTGTAGCTTGGGTGCTACTGTGGCTCGAGTTCAATCCCTGGCCTGGGAATTTCTGAATATGGTGGGCACAGCCAAAAAAATATCTAAAAATGAATTTTGCATTCTATTTAAGTAATCTTACTTACCTTCACACAAAAATAATGCCTCACATAAGAGAGAGTTTATCTAATGCTCCAGGATGAAAACTCACATTTATACACACATTCAGAACATAACTCTAGACCGAGAGTCAACGATCTGAATGGCCTCAGAAACTAACGTTATTACTCATACTGGGTATCAGTACAAGTAAAAGTGATAAGGCTACAATTAAAAGGAGAAATTGAGACCTATCTCTATAGACTCTGTCTTAATCTCTTCCGATCATTGACTGTATTATTAGCTTTCTGTGTAGATTCAACTATTCAACTGCTTATATATGTCTAAGCTACTAAAAATCCTTCCTGAATGAATAGCAGATGAACAAAGGAACATAAATGAAAACAGATGCTTCAAAGAAGAGGATCCAGAATTGTCATCAGCTCTTCACAGTCACTTCATGTTTTCTCTAACAAGCTCATATGCCCCACAGCACATTGCCAAACTTTATTGACTTATTCCAAAATTCCTGTGCAAAATTATGATTATGATCTCAGAGTTCAGGACTGTTGGCTAAAAAGCATGCCTCCCTAGGATGTTTTTTCAAAGACACTGGTACTCCAGGAGCGCTGGGGGAAGGAGGCACACATATGTACTGGAGGATGTCACTAGCCTAAACCTTGCCGTATGTATGATCTCAGACTCTTCCAAAGTTTGACTCCTTTCAAATCTCAGAATCTGGAGTCACTTCATGATCCAGAGACTCAAGGCAAACAGAAAAGGAAACCGACGGACCTGATATTTGATATCCACACTCTTGTGCCTTTAAAGTATATGTTTTTAGATTTAACCTATTGAAATATCAGTATTCCTCAGAATATACGCACATACGTGCACAATAAATGCATTCAGGATATATAAGATAGGTTCTTACACAACATAAAACATAAAATAACATGAAACAATGGTTTCTGCTCTACAGGTATTTGCTTTAGATTTCATATCTTTTTTTTTTTATCTTTTTGTCATTTTAGGGCCACACCCTAGCATATGGAGGTTCCCAGGCTAGGAGTCGAATCAGAGCTACAGCTGCTGGCCTGCGGCACAGCAACGTGGGATTCGAGCTGCCTCTGCAACCTACACCACAGCTCACGGCAACGCTGGATCCTTAACCCACTGAGCAAGGCCAAGGATCAAACCTGCAACCTCATGGTTCCTAGTCAGATTCGTTTCCGCTGCACCACAATGGGAACTCATATTTAAATGTATGTATGAAATACATTTAAGAAGTGATAATAGGTTAGATGATCAATAACCAAATGTGGCAGCTAGGACCAAGACACATTACTGAGTTCTTATCCTCGTTGGACAAATACTAGAAAGTTCACTTCAAACCTCATTGCTACACACACATCAGATCAATCTACTTAAACAGCTGCTGGAGCACTTGCAGACGGGAGTGGCGGTGGTGAAGGAGGCAGGGGATTGTGAGAAGCACCCGTCATGTTTTTTCTTTTTGCAGTAGAAGCAGATATGTGTTAAAATATATGCCTATTATAAAAAAAAAAAAAAAAAACTGCTGGAGTTCCCTTCGTGGTGCAGCAGGTTAAGGATCCAGCATTGTTTCCAAGGCAGCTCCAGGTTCGATTGCCAGCCAGGCGCAGTGGATTAGAAGGATTTGGCATTGCCACAGCTGCAACCTGGGACTCAGTCCCTGACCTGGGAATTTCCATATGCCAAGGGTGTGGCCAAAGAACTACTAAAATTATGGTTCATTTTGATAGAAAAATGCCTAGCTAAAAATATAATTTCAGGCAACTCTTCACCAAGCAGAAATAAGAACTACCTCATCTCCTTATCTGTGTGCTTTTTTTTTTTTTTTTTTTGACTGCCCTATGGCTTATGGAGTTCTAGGGCCAGGAATCAGATCTGAGCGACCTAAGCCACTGCTGTGGCAATGCTGGATCCCCAGCCCTCTGTGCTGGACCGGGGGATGGAACCTGTGTCCCAGCGTTCTCGAGATGCCTCTGATCCTGTTGTGCCACATCGGGAACTCCTTATCTGTGCTTTTTATGCACGTATTTTCTGACTGGTTGTGCTAGTTATAGTAAGCATTCACTAGCACTCTACAAAATGTGTCACACGTGACTTGAACAAAGGCAAGTTGTTAGTATTTGAAATTTCTGAGTGCTTATTCCTTCCTTTGCAGTGATTCCCAGCTTCATTTTTTTTTTTATGCCATTGGTTTTGGCATTAAGTGGCTCACCAGGTTTGCAATAAAGTTATTCAAGTTTATGTATTATGTAAGAATATATTATTATTGCTTAAAAATCTTAAAGCACTAGATTTCTTTGAAAAATCACCATAAATTTAAAAGTAGTACTTTTTAAATTAAGCATAAGCACATTTGGAAATATCCTTAATTCTAAAAGAATGCACAACATAAACGGTTAGATATTTTGTAAGAATTAGAATTTACTTCATTTTTTCCCAACTTAAAATATAGTAGAGTTCTAATTCCCAAAGACAACCTCTTTTACTACACGTTCCCTTTGAGATTTTTTTTTTTTTAGTGACCGTGCCCTTGGCATATGGAGGTTCCTGGGTCAGGAATTAAATCCGAGCCACAGCTTCGACCTACCCCAGACCCTTTAGACCACTGTGCCACAGCAGGAACTCCCCTTCTAGGCTTTTGCTGGATACACTTTCACATAACTGGGACCATATCTATACAGTTTCCACCTGCATTTTAAACTTTTAAACATGTTTTTTTCTTATAATGTTACTAAAATTTCATGCATAAAATTCCATCATGCAACTGTGCCATAATTACTTTAGTTGAATCCATAATATTGCACATATAAGTTTACTTTTATAAAAATGCTCTCGTGATCACCTTATTACATGAAACTTTCACAAATTTCAGGTTATTTTTTTTAGGGTATCAGTCAGGACTCACGTGGAGAAGCAGAAGCAGTAGGAGATGGACGCTGTGAGATTTATCACTACAAAATCTGCCCCAAGGGGGAGTTCCCTTTGTGGCTTAGTGGTTAACGAATCCGACTAGGAACCATGAGGTTGTGGGTTCGATCCCTGGCCTTGCCCAGTGGGTTAAGGATCTGGCGTTGCCATGAGCTGTGGTGTATGTTGCAGACGCGTCTCGGATCCCGCGTTGCTGTGGCTGTGGCGTCGACCAGCAGCTACAGCTCTGATTAGACCCCTAGCCTGGGAACCTCCACATGCCATGGGTGC
>PVHT021183556.1:6325968-6379930 GCA_004024745.2 Catagonus wagneri
AGGCCAGGGATCGAACCCGCAACCTCATGGTTCTCAGTCGGATTCGTTAACCACTGAGCCTCGAAGCGAACTCCCAATTGATTATTTACTTTAATTGCATCTCAAAAAATATCTTCCTGGCAACACCTAGATAAGTGTTTGTGAATACTGAGGACTCTGGTTGTCAGAAGTTGACACATCGGCGTTCCTGTTGTGGTGCAGTGGAAACGAATCTGACTAGGAACCATGAGGTTGCTGGTTCGATCCCTGGCCTTGCTCAGTGGGTTAAGGAATCTGGTATTGCCGTGAGCTGTGGTGTAGATTGCACATGCGGCTTGGATCCCGCATTGCCGTTTGCTGTGGCTGTGATGTAGGCCAGCAGCAACAGCTCCAATTAGATCCCTAGACTGGGAACCTCCATAGGCTGTGGGTGCAGCCCTAAAAGGACAAAAGACAAAAAATAAAAAACTTTTTAAAAAGGAGCTCCCTGGTAGCTCAGCAAGCTGAGGATTCAGCATTGCCATTGCTTTGGCACAGCTTTGATCCCTGGCCCTGGAACTTGTGAATGCCAAAACTGAACACATATGTATGTATTGGCCACACCCCCAGCATGTGGAAGTCCCCAGGCCAGGGATCAAAACTTCACCACAACAGTGACCCGAGCTGCTGCAGTGACAATGCCTGATCCTTAACTTGCTGCATCACAAGGGAATTCCAGCTATGTATATTTAAAATCTCTTTTCTAAAGGTTCATCACCATCTTCTGTGCTTTGCCACTCTATCCTTGTTTTCTCTTGGGGTAGATACCAGACAGCCTACCCTATAATACTGTGAATCAGTAACAGTTGAGAGTGCCTCTAAAATAAAATAGCACTTGTGTCTCAAGATAAACACACTTTCCTGGCAGTAAGTGTGTAAGGACCCTGCTTTCCCAGGACAGTTAGTCTGCCTTCTGCCTGAGCCCTGTATGAGCCTCACTGAGCAACAGCCCAGATCTATTTATAGGTGAGAATATGGGAATATAGACTACCATGTATAATTTACCTGTTATAGGAAATAAATGTGTTAGATATTTTGAGGCCATTAACCTTGTCCTCAGCCTAAAGTCCAGACTAATTTTCAAAAAAATATTTGATGATATTGTATCTATCAATACAATTGATAAAGTTAATTTTTAGGTATCTCTCTGGGAAACAGGGCTAATCACATCTTTAAACTCTGCCTAACTAGGGAGTTTCCATTGTGGCACAGCAGGAAACAAATCTGACTAGTAACCGTGAGGTTGCTGGTTCCATCCCTGGCCTCGATCAGTGGGGTTAGGGATTCGGTGTTGCCGTGAGCTGTGGTGTAGGTCGCGGATGTGGCTCGGATCTGGCATTGCTGTGGCTGTGGTGTAATCAATCCAGAAGCTGCAGCTCCAGTTTGACACCTAGCCTGGGAAACTCCATATGCCACAGGTGCAGCCCTGAATAAAGAAAAAAAAAAAGTGAGTGCACAGAGGGTCCCCAAGCTGCAGGAGAGGAGGAGGGGTCTGTGGATCCCTAACAGAGGGACCTGAATGTTTAGTGGCAGAGCCTGCAAAACTGGGATGACCCCCAAAGGAGGGCCGGGGCAGAGCCGCGCTCACAGGGTAGGGAGCAGGATCACATGACAGGACTTCCTATGTGACCTCACGATTCTGACAACAAGGATATAGTATCTTCTAGGTGATTTCACTCTACTGTTCAAAAATCCCATTGCCTTTGGTGCAGCTTTTTCAATTTCCCTCTCCTGGTTTTGTTGTGGTTTGTGTGTACGTTTGTTTTGTTTTAAATCTGATCTTCTGTTCTCAGGTGAGGGAACACTGTACATAAAGGCATAGAAATCGAGCGATTCCCTGGCCCCCTCCCCAGGTCCTCAGGATTTGGAGTCTATTTGATGGCTTCTTTCGCTAAAATTAGCCCCCGCCCCTTTTTCAGATTTAATTTATTAAAACAAATATTGGGGGGGGGGGCGGGAGGCAGCTTTACTCCAGGTGTGAAAATACATTAGTTTTCAAAAATGGGAACTGCGATTTGCTCTCTGCAAATCAGCTGGAGGGTAGTTTTGCCTATACTGTTGACTCTTTGCAAGTGCCTCCGTGTGTGCTTGCAGCTTGATGTTAAACTGGTCAATAACTGTATCAAAGCATCTAATTTAATTCAGTAGCTTAAAAACCTAATGCAGTTTCAACTGGTAATTTAACTTTCACAGAGGGAATCAGGTGCTTTGTTTCTCCTGTGAAATGAAATTAAAGAGTTAAGTCAAAATAGATAATTTCGATGATCAGTAAAGCAGCTTGGAATTTTTTGATTAATGTCTAACAAAACAAAATGAACTAATAATCTTTGAGTGATCCTTTTATGTCATCATGGGGTATTTGATATTCCTTGATTACTTCCACAGATTCACTTTATAGGATATGGAGGAAACCACATCTGCAAAGCCAGAAGCGGAGAGTGACTCCTTAAGTGTAATCTTCATTGTCATTGAAAGTGACAGATTTTTGACAAAACTCAGTGTTCGCTCTGGCTATTTTAGCCATTTATTTTCCAACAGCAAGTAATTCCAACGCAACACAACGGTTAGTGCGGACATGTAGTTCATGAGCTAAATCTTCTAACTCCCTGACTGTTCAGTGCACTTACTTCACATAAGGGAAAACTCAAGGTCAACCTGCAGGTCAGTGGCTGCCATACTTTGAACTTCAGATAAGTGAGAGACGTAAAATTGATGTGTTTCTGATGTTCCATCTCAAGTTAATAACAATGGGTCTATTCTTAAGGAAGTTCCTAAAACTGAAGCTATGGGAGCGGCAGCATCTATGGAGACAGTTCGAGGTGCCGATGTGCCGCCCATGTGTCTGGGGCCAAAACGGTGACCCTGAGACCGGGTAACACAGCACTTACTTCCTCGCAGACCACAGAAGTATCCTCTTCTGTTCATCCAAGACAGAAAGAACCTCATCCCACAGGCCTCTTCACTTGCCTCCCTGCCTCCCTCAGTGGCCAGGCATTGTTAAACAGCTATAGTAAATGTGCCTTCTCTGAGCAGATCCAAGTTTTCCCTACTATGGTGGTGTATCTATTATGATTATTCTGATGCAAGAGAAGAATCAACCTTTCTGTATCTTAAAAAAAAAATATGGGTAGGAGTTCCCATTGTGGTTCAGTGGAAACGAATCTGACTGGGAACATGAGGTTGTGGGTTCGATCCCTGGCCTCACTCAGTAGGTTAAGGATCCAGCGTTGCCATGAGCTGTGGTGTAGGTCGCAGACATGGCTTGGATCTGGTGTTGCTGTGGCTGTGGCATAGGGAGGCAGCTGTAGCTCCAATTCAACCCCTAGCCTGGGAATCTTCATATGCTGCAAGTGTGGCCCTAGAAAGCAAAAATTAAAAAAAATAAAATAAAATAAAGGAAAGAAAAAAAAGGGTAGAGATGAAACTGACTAAGGTTGTGTGTATGGGAAGGAGTGTACATTCTCTCTTTTCCTGGAGAAGCCTTGGGTCATGGTTGTCTTTTCCAGCCTTGGAAAGGGGTCATCAAACTCAGTGATAAACAACATCAGCCCAGAATCCTGCTCTGATTCATTCCCTCCCAGTCATCCTCTGGGAGGGGTGTATCTGCTGGACACCATGTACACCCAGGGAGCACACACGGAGCCTCTGAGAAAGCAGTGATGCTGGAAGACTGAACTCTGCCTCGATCCCATGTTGTGAAGTGGGGGTGAAGGTTCTGATCAACAGCCTTGGAGTTCCCACTGTGGTGCATTAAGTTAAGTATCCAGAGTTGCTGCAGCTGTGGCTCAGATTTGATCACTGACCTGGTAACTTTCATACGCCTCAGTTTGGCCATAGAAAAGTAAAAGAAGTAAACCAGCCTTTCCATTTTCATCACTTGCTCTGCAACCTTTGCAATTTATCTCAGAAAACCAGATGAGGAGAAGAGAGCTTCTTTGATCTTGTTTGCAAGCATCAGGATGATCCAGGTTTACCAGGCTTCCAAGTCCCCCCTCTGATGAACTCAGTACCAACAGCCTCCCCACGACAGAGGGAGACCTACCGGCAAGTGTTCACTGGTGAGAAGCCTGAAGTCAAAATTAAGGAAAGTAGCAGCAATTTAAAATAAGCTAGTGAGGAGTTCCCTTCGTGGCTCAGTGGTTAACGAATCTGACTAAGAACCATGAGGTTGCGGGTTCGATCCCTGGCCTTGCTCAGTGGGTTAAGGATCCATCGTTGCCCTGAGCTGTGTAGGTTGCAGACGCAGCTCAGATCCCGCGTTGCTGTGGCTGTGGTGAAGGCCGGCAGCTACAGCTCCTGTTAGATCCCTTGCCTGGGAACCTCCATATGCCACGGGTGCGGCTCCACATAAAAGGCAAAAAGACAAAAAAATAAATAAGTAAAATAAAATGAAATAAAATAAAATAAAATAAGCTAGTGAAGAGTTCCTGTTGTGGTGCAGCGGAAAAGAATCTGACTGGGAACCATGAAGGTGGCGGGTTCTATCAGTGGGTTAAGGATCCTGCGTTGCTGTGGCTGTGGTGTGGGCCAGCAGCTACAGCACCGATTCGACCCCTAGCCTGGGAAGCATCATATGTTGCGGGCACGACCCTAGAAAGCAAAAAGCAAAAATAAATAAATAAATAAATAAGCTGGTGAAAGTGTCGGGGTGGGGGGAAGACCCAGATAGATAATGGGTATGTTTTGGGAAAAAAAATTATTCAGAGAAGTACCGCCCCCCTTCTGCATAGCTGGTCAACGATTTTGAATTGATTCTGATTGATGTTGACGTTCTCATCACTGTTTCTTCGAGGATAAGGCCCCTGGCTTAAATGAATGAAAAAGTGTGTGTATTTTTAGTACTTAGTCCAGTCGTGCTTTAACTTGTTCATTTATTCATTCAGTGCATCCTACATTCCCGGTACTCTGGCCGGCACCAGGGACGCTCTTCCTAGAAAACCTGAGCATTATTTTGATCACAATAGTGATGAATTAGGCAGCCCACTTTACTTCTCTGAGCTTCACATCAATCAAGGAAATTGTTGTGAAAATAAATTACTCTGACCCAACCATCGTTGAAAACTTCTGTGGCCATGGGAGCATGTGACAGAATATTAGAGAAAAACTCTTACTAAATAATAAGGGCTTACATTCTTTGGGGATAAACTGATAAAACTTAAGAAAGCAGGAGGGAGTTCCCGTCATGGCTTAGTGGTTAAAGAACCTGACTAGTATACATGAGGACGTGGGTTCGATCCTGGCCTTGCTCAGTGGGTTAAGGATCCGGCGTTGCCGTGAGCTGTGGTGTAGGTCACAGACACGGCTCAGATCCCTTGTTGCTGTGACTGTGGTGAAGGCCGGAAGCTACAGCTCCTGTTAGACCCCTAGCCTGGGAACCTCCATATGTCGTGGGTGTGGCCCTAAAAAGACAAAAAAAAAAAAAAAAAAACTTAAGGAAAGAGGAATGTAGGACTCTGAGATAGAAATCTTCCTCCATTTGGTGACAGATGTTAATAACCATGACTCAAGATCAACACATGCTGGTTCATTCAACCAATACTTTGGATGGATGTTAAGCTATAGAAGAAAACTGAGGACATTTCTTCAGTAATTTCACTAAAATAGGATTGACACTTATTTCATTATTCCACAATTTTTTTTTTGGTCATGCCTGCGGCATATGGAAGTTCCCGGGGTAGGGATCAAACCAGCACCACAGCAGTGACAATTCTGAATCCTTCACCACTAGGCTACCAGGGAACTCTCACAAATATTTTTGGTAAAAACAATTGTGCTAGAAGTTTACAGTCTAGTGGAAGAAGATGTCTAAACCAGTAAGTGGAATACAATGTATAAATCCTGAAACAGAAAGTTTGAAGGCTACAGGTTGGGGACATAATAGGCATATTAAAAGCCCAAGTATGTTCTAGGTAACTGGTGATACAGTTTTTTTTTTTTGGCTTTTTGCCTTATCTAGGGCCGCACCTGCAGCCTATGGAGGTTCCCAGTCTAGGGGCCTAACAGGAGCTGTAGCTGCCGGCCTTCGCCACAGCCACAGCAACGCGGGATCCGAGCCGCGTCTGCAGCCTACACCACAGCTCACGGCAACGCCGGATCCTTAACCCACTGAGGGAGGCCAGGGGTCGAACCCGCAACCTCATGGTTCCTAGTCAGATTCGTTAACCACTGAGTCACGAAGGGAACTCCTGGTGATATAATATTTTTAACCTTCCCTTAAACACTCCCTCTTCTTTCCCTTTTCCCAGCCAAAAAAGAAAACAGAAAAATGAAGTAGCATTAGAAATCACCGTTGAGTGGTTAGCTAGTTAGAGCTCTTATCTTAAACCCGGTTTTCTTTTGTTTTTCTTTCTTACTTTAGTCCTGTTTAACTAAACGGTTTTATTTGACTGATAACTTAGAAGGAGAGAGGGAGGGGTTTTAATGTGCCTCTAGATATAAGGGTTAAAGTAGGCAGACTTGGGACAAAGCCCCAAGCAACAAGGAGAAAATGAGATTTTCTGATTTATGTGTGTCAAACTGCATTTCAGGGCATTTTGCTCAAGGTTAATCCAGAGTGATGATGCTTCCAAATATTTTGCTCTATTATTTATTCATCTTGTTTTAATCCTGATTCCTGATGGTTTCAGGGTCATCCTGAGAAAATTTCCCAATGTTTTGCTGCCTTAGACCTTTCATCTGTAAAGTGAGGATAAAGACACCTCTGTTGTCTGTGAAGAAGATCAGGACACGCCACCCCCAAATGTGCCACCTTGCCATATTGATTATTTCAAGCTGAAGGCAATTGAGAAACAGCACTTGCAAGACAAGCCCTCTCAGAGTTTCCTGATGGCTCAGTGTGTTAAGGGTCTGGTGTTGTCACTGCAGAGGCTCGGGTCACTGCTGTGGCTTGGGTTCCATCCCTGTCTTGGGAACTTCCACGTGCCACAGGCATGACCAAAAATAAAAATTAAAAAAGAAGAGCCCTCTGCCCTCACCTAAAAGCAGGGCATAGGAGTTCCCATTATGGCGCAGCTGAAATGAATCCAACTAGTATCCATGAGGATGCAGGTTCAATCCCTGGCCTTGCTCAGTGGGTCGGGGATCGGGCGTTGCCGTGAGCTGTGGTGTAGGTCACAGACACGGCTTGGATCCCACGATGCTGTAGCTGTGGTGTAGTCTGGCAGCTGTAACTCCCGATTCGACCCCTAGCCTGGGAACTTCCCTATGCCATGGGTGTGGCCCTAAAAAGTAAGTAAGTAAGAAAATAAATAAATAAATAGTGGGCATAAACTTTTCTCTTCTGTGCCACAATGAGGAGAGCAGCCATGTCACGAGAGTAGGAGAGGTGGCACCAAGGTGAGTCCACATAAAGAACCCTTATCTTCCATTTGTTCCTCCCATACATTTTCTGTCACTCATGTAAGAATTTATCAGCCCTTTGAAGCCCAGACTCCCCTTTCTTTGTCTAGTCACTTCTCCGCCATTTACTGGCCCTTCGTAAAACATGGTATAAAGCCCTCTAAGTCTAACCACCTCTTGGTGTATTTCACTGCTTTTCTGTAACACCCCTGTGCACATAAAAATACTAACATCAGTAACATAATACTAACACCATAAATTGTGTGTTTCTTTTTTTCTTGTTAATCTGTCTTCTGTCTGTGTAATTCACAGTTTCTCTGTTCCTGAGCTTAAGAGGGTAGAGGAAAAGTTTTTCCTCTTATTAAGGATTAAATGAGATAAACTTCCTCTGCTAATTTTATTTTTTTTAAATTTCATAATTACATAATTTTTAAATGAGATAAGCTTTTGAGAAGTCACCCATTCCATTCTAAATGATCTCCAACATAATCATATCAAATTTCTTTTATTCAAATATAGGTATAACATAATAGAATTAAAAAATACTATCCTGGGTGTTCCCGTTGTGGCTCAGTGTGTTAAGAACCTAACTAGTATCCATGAGGATGCAGGTTCAAACCCTGGCCTTGCTCAGTGAGTTGAGGATCCAGTATTGCAGTGAGCTGTGGTGTAGGTAGCAGACACGACTCGGATCTTGCATTGCTGTGGCTGAGGCTTCGGCAGGCAGCTGTATCTCCAATTCAATTCCTAGCTTGGGAAACTCCATATGCCGCAGATGCTGTCCTAAAAAGCCAAGAAAAAAAGAAAAAATGTTATCATAACATTTGGGCTAGATTTCTTCTCGATGGACAGTTTCTGCTCAGAGAACATGTTCATAAATGCTGGGAGTGTATCAACGAGTGGTTTCAGAGAAGAGGAAAGCTCTGCAGGAGCCAAAAAGAGGAGTATGTTGTTTGACTGTGGAGAAGGACGGGAAGGGGAGGGGACGACAGGAGACGAGGCAGCGAAACAGAAGAAACAGAAGAGCAGGTGCTGCAGAGAAAGAGCCGGGAGAGAAACTTCTGGTGGTGAGTGGGAAAATGGCCCTGAGAACAGACCAACATGATAAGTGATGTGTTTTTGGCCCCATCTCCAACCTCTCCAATCATAGGTAAAACCACACATATTTACAAATGCTTTGGTTCAGTTTTTGAGGAAGAATAATAAAGGAGCTCTTTGAAATCCAGGTTAATAGCAGGCAGCACCTGGTCGGCCAAGAACCCAAGGAGCCGAGCAAGTCACAAGATGATAAATGTCCAGAAATTCACCGTTTCAGGTTCTAGAAAGCCTTTGGACTTCGGCGGGAAATATGGGGTTCAGGCCAGGTTTACCCAGCCAAGGGTCAGGTGAGCTCCCGTGCAGTGCACGATTTACACCAGTCTGTGGAGACACCAGGAGAGAGTTTACCTTGTTTCAAAGTCGGTTCCATTAGTGAAAGTTGTTTTTAACATCTAATGAAATTCTCCAGGTTAAATCCTTCCATTTAAACCAGCAATATTCCACATTTTCTTTGTTCACCTGTGCTACCTCAACCTTGACTTTCCCTAAACCAAATATGTTCCCGTGGATTTATGACTCTCACCCACATGGTCTTCGGAACAGAAAAGTAAAATTGCTCTACTGGAGAATCATGACATAATATTCTTTATTTGGCCGACACCATGAGGAATTTCCCATGTTGGGGCTCGAACCTGAACCTCTACAGCAACCCAAGCTGCTACAGTCAGATTCTTATCCCACTGGGCCACAGTGGGAGCACCTCAGTTCTTTTTATTATCATTATTATTTTTTCATTTTGTACACTTTTATTGAAGGATAGTTGATTTACATTGTTGTGATAATTTCTGCCATTTGATACTATTTTTTTAAATTTTTAATTGAAGTATAGTTGATTTACAATGTTATGTTAGATTCAAATGTACAGCAAAGTGATTCAGTTTTATGTGTGTATGTATATATGTATATGCTTTACATATATAAATATATAATAAATATATAACATTTATATATTACATATATACAATAAATATATATAAATAAATATATATATATTTTTTGCTTTTTAGGGCCGCAACCGTGGCATATGGAGGTTTCCAGGCTAGGGGTCGAATCGGAGCTACAGCTGCCGGCCTTCGCCACAGCCACAGCAATGCCAGATCTGAGATGCGTCTGCAACCTACACCACAGCTCACGGCAACGCCGGATTGTTAACCCACTGAGCAAGGCCAGAGATTGAACCCACAACCTCATCGTTCCTAGTTGGATTTGTTAACCACTGGGCCACGAAGGGAACTCCCTTCCCTTTTTTTTTTAATGACCATACCCGAGGCAAATGGAAGTTCCTGGGACAGGGATCGAACAGGAGCTGCAGCTGCAGGCCTACACCACAGCCACAGCAATGCCAGATCAAGCCTCATCTTTGACCAATGCTGCAGTGACACTGGATCCTTAACCCACTGATCAAGGCCAGAGATCTGACCTGCATCCTCATGAATACTAGTCAGATTCTTAATCTGCTGAGTCACAGTGAGTACCCCCATAACACCTTCTGCCGTGCAATAAATATGCTACTTTGCTTTGGTTAGACGCTCACAGATTTACAACTCTCCATGAGCCACATGGATTTGAGCTCTTTTCTGGAGCCTGTTTCTTTTCTATCCTCTCACTGTAGTGAGGAAGATCCAGGGAGTTTCCTTCATGGCTCAGTGGTAAGGAACCCAACTAGTATCCATGAAGATGCGGGTTTGATCTCTGGCCTGGGTTGCTGTGGCTGTGGTGCAGACCGGCAGCTGTAGCCTGGGAACTTCCATATGCCACACATTCAACCCTAAAAAGCAAAGAAAAAGAAAGATCCATTGGTCAGAACTCTTTGATCTTTAGCACAATATGGGCCCAGACTGCCTGCACTGTAAGTGTGAAAAGGGAGACACAGAATGTGTGGTTTAAGCTTAAACAGAGAAAGAAACACCTTTACACTGTTTCCACCGTCACATCCTGGAGAATTCAGCGGGTATCTTGCCATGGACAATGCGGTGGGCAGCACAGATTAAACAGACGCCCAGGCCTCTATGAAAAGGACGATCAGAAAAAGGCTGCTGTTAGTACTGGGAGCAGGGAAAGGCAAGCTGTTCTTGCAGACAGAGATAATACCAGTGTTTGGTGAAGAAGCCTCAGAAGACACTTCAATGTCCGCAAGTGATTATAGCAAAGAAGTATTAGGCGAGTTTGTGATTACCACCAACAGTCTTTTTTTAAATTACTCATTACCTAAAAATTAATGCATCTCTAGGTAGCATGTGGTGGTGTCCCGTATTGGAAGTAACTCAAGACTAAACTGATGGTAGTTTGTTCAAATCACCATCACATACTGGCTGGACCTTGGATAAGCTGCTTCTGTTTCCAAGGCTTCACTTTCTTAGTAAAAGAGGCAATTCAGGAAGTCTGTGTACATCAAATGTGAATAATTTGACTGACTCCTGAAATGTAGGGCCATCTAGAAATTTCTAGGGAAGGTTTTCTTCTGATATATTTACAGTAAAATGTTCATTGTGATTTTTTTTTAACTTCTAATAAGTATTTATTTGAGTAATTCGGAGATGGGACCAAAACCAAGGGAGCATGGCTGTCATAGTTTTCCAGCTTCCTCTGGAATTTGCTTGAAGGCCAGGCCAAATATCCTGATAGCAAAAGAACACCTCTTTCTTTCCTCTGTTCCTGGTAGAGGCCATCGTACAGCAAATACATCCAGGGTTAATACAATTATCAAATACTTAGGACATCGACCTTGGGCGGTTTCTGCAGTGCCCACCTCACAGGGTTGTTCCAAGCAGTAAATGAAGCCCTCAGCCACGGCCGGTATGTTGTAAGTGTGCAGTGAGTGTGCGTTATGACCAGCATGAACCCTGGGCACTTCCACTCCTCTGCAGAAGGGTGGACATTTACCTCCACACGGCAGACTTGTCACTCTAGCTTCCGAACCAATCTTCCTGTCTCCAGCTTTGCCCCTCCCTAATTTAGCCTCATATCAAGGTTAGGTTAATCATCCCAAACAATTCCTTTGGGAATTCCATATCACTTTCCTGTTAAAAGCCATCAATGATTTCCCATTGGTTATGATCACACTTCCTCAGATTTGTGAACTATATTTAGGTGTGAAAGGGAAAAGATGGGCTGTCACTATTAAAAAAAACAGATGGGAGTTCCAGTCATGGTTCAGCAGTTAACAAACCCGACTAGTATACACGAGGATGCGTGTTCAATCCTTGGCTTTGCTCGGTGGGTTAAGGATCCAGCATTGCTGTGAGCTGTGGTGTAGGTCACAGATGCAGCTCGGATCCCGCGTTGCTATGGCTGTGGCGAAGGCCGGCAGCTACAGCTACGATTTGACCCCTAGCCTGGGAAATTCCATATGCCGTAGGTATGGCCCTAAAAAGACAAAAAGAAAAAAGAAAAGAAATAGACCCACGGGCATTTCAGGTCACTCCCAAAGAGGTTCGGGATGGTTCAGAGTTTACACTGTGCCAGTCAGTGAATTCTCTTTCCTGCTCCCAGGCCAGAAACGGTTCAGCTCCACTGAGCCATTCAGGTCTTGCCTATATTACTGGGATCGTCCAAAGCATGCAGGTGTTCATCATGGCCAGGGATTGAACCCACACCACAGCAATGACAACATCAGATCCTTAATCCACTGATTAAAACGCCTGGGGCTTTTTTGTTGTTGTTGTTGTTGTCCCACCTCATATGTAGTTCCTGGGCCAGGGGTCACATCTGAGCTGCAGTTGTGACCCATGCCACAGCTGCAGCAACACCGGATCCTTAACCTACTATGCCAGGCCGGGGACTGAATCTGTTTTGAAAGCTGCAGAAATGACCGATCCCATTGTGCAACAGTGGAAACTCCCTGGGTCTCTCTCTCTCTCTCTTTTTTTTTTTTTTGAAAAAGTATGGCATGTTCCTGAAAATAAGTAAATAAATAAATAAATATATTACAATTCTAAGATTTATTGTCTCCAAAATATTCAATACACAACAAAGTAATCCATAGGAAAGCATACAAGGTTGTTACTGTTTTTCAAAACAAGTTGACAGACTAGGAGGGAGAGAATGGTCACGGGGTCAAGAGGAGACTTGGATCTCCAGGTTGAAATTACACACTTATTGCATGAATATGAACAACGAACAATTTTTTTTTTTTTTCCCAGCTAAACTTACTAAGCGGCTTATGATCTTGTTGC
Source organism: Catagonus wagneri (assembly GCA_004024745.2). Classification (NCBI taxonomy): domain Eukaryota; kingdom Metazoa; phylum Chordata; class Mammalia; order Artiodactyla; family Tayassuidae; genus Catagonus; species Catagonus wagneri. The sequence continues at coordinate 6,338,598 of PVHT021183556.1, forward strand.
AGTCACTACTTCCCTGGGCAGGCTGTGGCTTGGCTTATAATGAGTTCACTTGGCTTCTTTGAGTCATCTGGCTTCTCTAGACAAGGGCGGTATCTGCTATCAGTGAAGCAGGCTGAATCAACAAGGTGTCACTCTCTACTTGCTGAAAATCAGTGTGTTGTCAGGAGGTGGCAGGGCTGTGGGCAGTGACTTGGATCATCCTAAGATGTTAAGAGATTCCAGGAACTGGTGGACAAGCAGCCTGTTATACTTTTTGTTCAAAATAATGATTCGTTGAGTTCAAGTTGTGGCTCAGACTGTGAAGACCCTGACTAGTATCCATGAGGATGCAGGTTTGATCCCTGACCCCGCTCAGTGGGTTAAGGATCTGATGTGGCAGCAAACTGCGGTGTAAATTGCAGGCGTGGCTCAGCCTTTGCTGCGGCTTAGTTCTGCAGCTGCAGCTCCAGTTTGACCCCTAGCTGGAAACTTCAATATGCCGCAGGTGCGGCCCTAAAGAAAAAAAAAAAGGGAAAGAAACATTTAAAAATAGTACTATAAATTATATCATGAGCTTCATGAGAAATAATATGCCATATGATTTAGTACGCCATATGGAATTTTCTTTGTCAATGATCAATTCCTATGTATGCTAATTAAGTTGATCAAACTCTGCTGCCCTTCATCTGCTGAAGACATCCTTCATCTATGTTTCTTTCTCTTAGGATATCAGAGGAACTTCATTTTCATGAGTTTGTTCAGTCTTGGCCTTATCTTTAAAAACTAGGTCAATAGAGTTGTTGGAGTTGAAATTCCCCAGCCCTCCAACTGCATTTGGGCTTTACGGATAGTGAAGCTGGTTAGTTTCAGAAGCCTCTGGGAGCTGTAGTTTCCCTCCCTTTTTTATTGTGAATGGCCTACTTTTGCTGGTGGACTGAAAGATGCAATCTAGCATAAAGTCTGCTTTTATTGCTTTTTAACCCTAGTAGCCAACAGTACTTTGTACCTACCAGGGCTCCAAAAACACTTGATATTATTGATGACGGTAACTAGTATTTTTAATTAAATTAAATTAATTAATTAATTTATCTTTCTCTCTATTTATTACTATTATTATTATTATTATTATTATTATTTTGTCTTTTGTCATTTTTGGGCCACACCCATGGCACATGGAGGTTCCCAGGTCAGGGGTCTAATTGGAGCTACAGCTGCTGGCCTGTGCCACAGCCACAGCAATGCAGAATCTGAGCCATGTTTGTGACCCACACCACAGCTCACGGCAACACCAGATCCTTAACCCACTGAGCAAGGCCCGGGATCGAACCTGTATTCTCATGGATCCTAGACGGGTTCCTTAACCACTGAGCCATGAAGGGAACTCCTCCCTTTTCATTTTTATAATATTATCTTTTTAATTTTTTGGTATCAGTTTCACCAAAAGATTGTTTTTGGGATTCCTCATGCAATGTATTTAACTATAAAGCAAAATTACACAGACACTTCGACTGATTTTTTATAAAAATACAGAAACTATTCAATGGAGGAAGGAAAGTTTTTTCTGCAAATGGTGCTGGAACAGTTGAACATGCTAAAAAGTGAACCTGAAATTAAAAAAATATATAAACGAGAAAAAAAATGAACTTCAATCAGAACTTCACACCTTATTCAACAATTAACTCAAAATGGATCAGAGATTTAAATATAAAAATGTAAGACTATAAAACATTTAGAAAAAAGCAAAGGAGAATATCTTCAGGACATAAGACTGGGCAGAGCTCTTGGACGTGGCTATCAAACATATAAAAACTGTGTGATAATTTGGATTTTATCAAAATGGAAAAACAAACAAACAAACTTGTTCTGTGAAAGACCGTGTTAATAGAATGAAAAGACGACGTGGGAGTCCCTGTTGTGGCTCAGTGGTAACGAACCCGACTAGTAACCATGAGGACACAGGTTTGATCCCTAGCCTCGCTCAGCGAGTTGAGGATCCGGTGTTGCCATGAGCTGTGGTGTAGGTTTGCAGATGCAGCTTGGATCTGGCATTGCTGTGGCTGTGGTACAGCCTGGCAGCTGCAGTTTCAACTTGACCTCTAGCCTGGGAACTTCCATATGCCATGGGTGTGGCCTAAAATAAAATAAAATAAGACAAATAAAATATTGCCCCAAAAGAAGATGTGGATAGTGTGGGTAGTACATAAGCACACAAAAAGACATTCAGTACCATTAGCCATTAGGGAAATGCACCCTAAAACCACAATGAGACATTACTATATACCTATCAAAATGGCTAAAATAAAAAAAAAAACAATAGTAAGATCAAATGCTGGCAAGGGTGCTGAGCGCCTGAATTTCTCATACATTGCTGTGGGAATCTAAAATGATACAACCAACTCCAAAAACAGTTTGGAGGGTTTTCCATTGGAATCTATATGCTATTTTTGCAAATTCACGTGAATCTCTATTTCACACTAAAAAGTTAGAGGAGTCACATGTCCAACACAGGTAAGATGGAATTGGGCTATTACTGCATTCATTATTTTGATAAAATGGTAAAAATGATATAATAATTAATATAATAGACATCTATAATTTTTTAAAGTTTTTATCTCTAGTTGTTTCATATTAAAATATCTAAAATATTCTAGCAATTTAGGAGAAAAAATCTTTTAAAAATACTAGTCATGGCTTGCTGCACTAGAGATGTTTTCTTTAAAAAAATCAGAGGTACCACTGGATGGCAGTAGAGGTTTGCATGTTTTGTTCACTTTTTAGTTTTTTGGGGACAGCGGGGGCAGGCTGAGAAAATAAGGGACAAATCTGGTTCTGATCTCAGCAAATAAAAATCTGTAATGATTGACGTTATTGGTGATTAGCAAGGTTTAAGCTGCAAATACAATCATTAAAAAAAAAAAAGGAAACCCTTTGGTGTAAGTTAAGTAAAACCGGCAATAATAACACATTGTGAAAGACCATAAGCAGAGTAAACTTTGTAAAACAAATGTTGGGCTAATAGTCTGGAAGAAAATGAACAATTTTATTTTATCGTATTTTGGCTGCGCCTATGGCATGTGGCATGTGAAATTCCTGGTCCAGGGACCCAGTCCTTGCTGCTGCAGTGACCACGCTGGATCCTTAACCCACTTGTGCCACAAGGGAACTCCTGTTCCTCATTTCTTGACTGTGAAAAAGCCTTCCGTTTTCAGATTTACAAATTTAAGCAATGAGGCAGGGGAACAAAGTTCTGTTTTTGTGAGATCACATTTCAAAATACTCATTATCTTTCCATCTTGGTAAAACTGAGAGAAAATCTTTATATCACCTGCTGGATTTTCTGTGAAATTTACCTGCTTGGGAAAAATTGAAAAATTGACTTAATATCAAGGTTCAAAATATTCTGTGCTTTTTCTTTTCTTTCTTTCTTTCTTTTTGTTTTTTTTGCCTTTTAGGGCCACACCCGAGGCATATGGAGGTTCCCAGGCTAGGGGGTCAAATCGGAACTGCAGCTGCTGGCCTACACCACAGCCACAGCAATGGGGGATCTGAGCAGAGTCTGTGACCCACACCACAGCTCAAGGCAACGCTGGTATCCTTAACTCACTGAGCAAGGCCAGGGATCCTAGTCGGGTTCATTAACCACTGAGCCATGAAGGGAACTCCCCTATGCTTTTTCTTAATAGAGGTTGCTTGATGTGGTTAATGCATTCATGTCTCTCATTATAATTTTATACTGTCATCAAGAATATTTTTCTTGCTTGCTTGCTTGCTTGCTTTCTTGCTTGCTTTCTTGCTTGCTTGCTTGCTTACTTGCTTTTCGGAGCCGTACCTGTGGCATAAGGAGGTTCCCAGGCTAGGGGTCAAATTGGAACTACATCTGCCAGCCTACACCACAGCCACAGACACAGAAATGCCAGATCCAGGCCGCGTCTGCAAACTACACCACAGCTCATGGCAATGCCGGGTCCTTTACCCACTGATCGAGGCCAGGGATAGAACCTTCAACCTCATAGTTCCTAGTCAGATTTGTTTCCACTGTGCCACAGCAGGAACTCCTCCACTTGAAAACTCTTTCCTTGATGCAAGTGAACCTTTTGAGGGACATATGTAAGACAGAGAGCAACAGATAGGGATTCAGAGAATTTGGCCCCAAATAGGTGTTATGTTTTATGATGATGAAGATATCGGAGACCTGTCTGAGTTCAATGTCATCATATCCAGATAAAGCTTTGACCTTACTGCATTGATTGGAAGTTGGATTTTTATTCTGGACGTTGGGCTTTAGGACCTCCTAGCAAACGTTCTTAAGTGACTTGTTTTAAATACTTTTAGGAAAAGTACTTTAGGAACAGATTAATGTTTTACTCTAGGAGTTAATTTGATTCATGGGCTCAGCATCGGCAACCCAAAGCAGCACATTCCTGAGAAATTGCCTGAATCCTTCTATGAAAGAAATTATCCACTGCATCATAAAGAGGAGGCCCCTCAGAACTAATCTCACTGCAAATCTCAATATTTAATGCTTTAAAATAGTGACAGGAAAGTCAGAATATTCTCCTCCAAACAGGCTCATATAGAGTGACCTGACCGCTACAACTTGTTAAGGTGGAAACTATCTTTAAATGCTTAGATTGGGTCTTAAACAGCATTACACTCATTCTCATCTCTGCCTTCTCAGCAAGGTAGCGAGAGGCAGTTACTCCATTTTCATTAATGCCAACATTAAAGTACAGAGTTGGACTATGCCGGCATTGATGGTTTTCAAACCCTTGAGAAGCCTTTGGCTATACAGACCGAGTGCCATTTACTTCTGTGAGAAGATGATTTGTCTATGCTCCGAAATCCACAATGCAGTAGAAATTGGGCAAGGTAGCAAAACAAAACAGAGAGAGAGAGGAAGGAAGGAAGGAAGGAAGGAAGGAAGGAAGGAAGGAAGGAAAGAGAGAAAGAAAGAGAGAGAGAAAGAGAGAAAGAGAAAGAAAGAAAGAGGAAGGAAGAAAGATCCAAAATTGTTTTAATACCTGGTACTTGATTGGCATTGTGCTAAGCACTATAAAAAAGTTTTATCATCAAATCTTTACAACCCTATGATGAAATTTTCTTTTTACACACAAGGAAATTGCAATTCAGAAAGGTGAGCTGACTTGGTTTTCATGGCTTGAAACAGATAGAACATGGTTTTAGGCCCTGATGTGTCTGCCTCAAGGCCCAGCCGTTTTGGAGACCCGTGTGCCAAAAACGGGACTGTAAATTGGTACCACAGTTACAGGAAGCGGTGGAAATACCTCAGAAAACCGAAAATAGAACTAGCCACATGATCCCGCAGTCCTGCTTTGGGTTGTAACCCCAAAGGGAATCGGATCAATGTCTCGAAGAACTATCTGCACTCCCATGTTCAGTGTAGCTTTATTCAAAAATAGCCGATATACAGAGTTCCCACTGTGGTCCAATGGGATCGGCACCGCCTCTGCAGCACCAGGACGTGGGTTCGATCCCCACCCGGCACAGTGGTTAAGGATCCAGCGTTGCCACAGCTGTGGCGTGGGTCGCCACTGTGGCTCAGATCCGATCCCTGGCGCAGGAACTCCACATGCCTCGGGGGGGAGGGGGGGTGTCAAAAAAAAATCCAATATATGAAAACTACGTCTGCATCTGTTGACAGAGGAATGAAAATACTGTGATATGAGAAAACGTATCTGAAGTACTTAGCACAGTACTCACCATGGAGAAAATAAATCACTGCCTTCTACACAGTGCACTGATTTTGAGGTATTTGCTGTGTTAACGAACACAAACTCAACTGAGTACCTTTGAAGATCTCATCAGCTTTATGCAACGATTCACAAATCAGGCAGGACCCATCTAGCAAATAGAAAGGAGCCCTGAGGAACTGTACGGAATAGAAGGCTTTTATAGGCAAAAGGGGAGGGAAAAAGGAAGCTTCTAACAAAGAGTGGATTGTTCCAGGCAAGGTCACCTTCCTTTGGGGGAAGGGCGGGGTTCTCTCCTGCAGATGACTTCACCAGGATTGCTCAGGTAAATCCAGATCAACTGGTTAAAGGTCATATTTCTGGGAGAGGCTGAAACTGTAATTAGGTTGGGTATTAAATATTTGTTTGCTGTTGTGGACCAAGTGACCCCATTCTGGGCTTCTTTTCCTTTTTTTTTTTTTGTCTTTTTGCCTTTTCTAGGGCCGCACCCACAGCATATGGAGGTTCCCAGGCTAGGGGTCTAACAGGAGCTGTAGCCGCCGACCCTCGCCACAGCCACAGCAACGCAGGATCCGAGCCGCGTCTGCAACCTACACCACAGCTCAGGGCAACGCCAGATCCTTAACCCACTGAGCGAGGCCAGGGATCGAATCCGCAACCTCATGGTTCTTAGTCGGATTCGTTAACCACTGAGCCATAAAGGTAACTCCTTTCTTTTCCTTTTATTTTCTTTTTCCTTTGGCAACTCCCCCCTTGTGATTAGACTCTCAGCTTAAATGAGAGATGTGATCAAATTGTAAGGCATTTAGGGCCATTTCCCGATTTCTGAAGTTCTTGCAGTTTTTGTTGATCTTTGTGAGGTATTTGTAGGTCATGCTGCTTTTTGCTTAATTTCTGTGAAATTCACAGGCCAGGGCTTCAGGTTCACTTTTGTTGTTGCTGCATGGCACATGGAGTTCCGGGGCAGTGATCAGATCTGAGTCAGAGTTGTGACCTACGCTGAAGCTGTGGCAACATCAGATCCTTTAACCCGCTGCCCCTGGCCAGGGCCGGAACCTGCATCCTGGTGCAGCAGAGACACTGCTTATCCTGTCGAGACACAGCAGGAACTCCAGCTTCACAATTTTTAAGCCAGTCTTTCTCTTCATTCTTTTTTTGATGTTCCAGTCTTAGGGAGATCATTTTCTGGGTGGTTAGTGACTGTAGACCTGCATTTAAAACCTTCAAGAGGGAGTTCCCATCGTGGCTCAGTGGTTAACGAATCCGACTAAGAACTGTGAGGTTGCGGGTTCAATCCTGGCCTTGCTCAGTGGGTTAAGGATCCGGCATTGCCATGAGCTGTGGTGTAGGTTGCAGATGCAGCTCGGATCCCGCATTGCTGTGGCTGTGGCGAAGGCCGGCGGCTACAGCTCCTGTTAGACCCCTAGCCTGGGAACCTCCATATGCCGCAGGTGCGGCCCTAGAAAAGGCAAAAAAAAAAAAAAAAGACAATAAAATAAAATAAAATAAAATAAAACCTTCAAGATAATACAGCATTCCAGGGAGACTATGGGAATTCAAGTCCCCTTCAAGGAGCCCAGACAGAAATTACCAGATTCTTATCATCAACCCTCCCATCTCATCGTAATGCCCACCCCCCACACACACACCTTGAGAAACCTGGCCTACTCCTTCCTGTTCTCTACTAGGAAATGTGTGTGGCCCACTCCTCAGCCCACCCCAACTATCCAGCAAGTGTATCGTAAGATGCCCTCTTTTTCCAGCAAATCAGCAGGTCAGCAGGTGTGCTGAAAGACCTCTCCTCTCTCCCTGGGCTTTGAGAACAGATACGACTACTATGTGCTTGGGGTCGGCTCTCCCTAATTATCACGAAGTCATTCTGTTGTGCCAACAGCATCTCTCATCTCAACAAACTCTTCTTTCTCCACCTTGCTATAACCTTGGAAAATTCTTTTTCCAACCCATGAGCATGAACCACGACTGAGACTGCTAGGACACTTAAAAATAGGATAATTCCAATGTCTGGAGCTCATATTGGAGCCAAGATCTCTGAGACACTCAGGACTTCTCAGGGTATTAATTTTAATTGCTTAATTTAAATACATTTTAGCTTCCAAGTCCAATGTTTAAACATTTAATGTTTAAATATTTAAACATTTGAATTCTTCTGTTAATCACACATTTTAAGGAGCAGAGTCAATACTTGTAGCCATTATGTTGTCTCAAAAAAGCAGTGCACCCTAAAATCAATTAGGCTTATCCCATTTGAATATTCAAATTTTATGATCATATAAAAATTAATCTCTCAAAAACAGCTTTTTGACAATAATCAGGCCTTACTAAAATTATCTTTTAAGAAAATAATTGCCTGAAGATATAGTATAAAAGGAAGAAACTCATATTACCCAGAACAATCCACCCTCTCTCTTTGCTTTGATTTTCTGAGATTGCAGCCACTATTAACACTCAAGAATTATGGATGTAATTGGTCCAGTTTTCAGTGCTTCAAACAGTAGATTTTAGGGTCCCCACCATCTTTCCACTCTACCATCTGAGGTCCCAATCAAAATCAAAACAGCCAGTGAAGATATAATACTTGCAAATACCCCACTGATATAAAATATTTCTTCAGCAGTTTTATTCAAGCTAAACCAGCTGGAACTAATTTTTTTAAAAGCTATTAAGTAGGGCTTTCTCTTCTGGCATCCTGTGACATTTGCGGTGTTGCCCCCTCTATTCATTGTGCCAAATGTATTTACTAATTCAGAAAACTCCATGTGCAAAGTATTAATATGGGAAATAGAGCACATTTAATACTATTAATTCTTCTTCACATTTTTTTTTTTTTTTTGGTCATGCCTGTGGCATGTGTAAGTTCTCGGGCCAGGAACTGAACCTCTGCCAGAGCAGTGACTCAGCCACAGCACAGTGACAACACCAGATCCCTAACTTCTGGGCAAACAGGGAACTCCTGGAGCCTGTATTTTAAATAACCGTCCCTGAAATAAAAATGTCCAGAGCCAAAGCCCCCCCCACAAAAGAGAGAGATTTGTATGTTTGAGCTGCCACATTTGAGAATCTTCAATTTTGAATTTTCCTTATGACATATAGCATGCTTCTGAGTTTTAAAAAGACTCAAACTGTTAGACATGAAAAATGCAACACTTGAGTATCTTACGAACACAAACCCTTAATACATAATCTTCCCTCTGGAACACTCCTCTCCCACTTCATTTGCTAAGAGCTCTTCTTTCTTTGATTGCACCCCCATCATCATTTCCTTCGCCTGATCTACATACTAGATGACATCCTGCAGATGCATGATGCTATGGCTCCAAATACCATCTGTGTACCATCCTGATCACAAACATAATTTTACATTATTCAGGTGATTATGTGTAAATCCCTGTCTCTATCACTCTCGCAAGCGCCGTGATGACATGAGTCATGTCTGACTTTGTGTACCTTTATCTCCAGTGCCCCTCGTGGTGCTAGGCACTTAAAAAGGATTTAAGCCTTGTGGAAAGAAGGGAAGGAAAGAAAGAAGAGAGGAAAGACACCTGTATCTTTCAGGACTCTCCAGGCAGTAGACTCTCCAGGGCCAATTGTATGGATCCAATTTAAATAATACTAATAGACCCTTCTCTTTTTGCCCTTTCATGTACAAATGTGTATGTGTCAGCTTAAGGCACCGTCTACCTGGGGGTGGGACGTGACCGTCAAGGGACAAAGAAGCAACCGTAGTGTATGTTAAAGGGACAAAATGGTACTAAGACCTGGGGGACTCAGAGAGCCCAGCGTGGAGCAAAGACTGCCCAGTGTATGGGGACCGAGAGTGGTTGAGGCTAGCGAATAACCTGTGAAGGAGGTAGATGAGAGCAGAGCACTTATTTCCTGTGCTGGCAGAGTCCCAGAACAGCCACTTCATGGCAGATACCAGCCAGGACCTGAAGAACCTGGAAGGGCTTGAAACAACCTTATCCCTAGTTCCCCTTTAACCCTGATGTGTCATGAGTGACCTCGATTCCCACATAAACTTGATTGTCACCGAGGAGGCAGGTTGAGAAAAGACATAAAGTCCAGTTTAACACTTGGCTGGCTTATCTAAACAATCTGAGTTGCCTAGAAATGGCTTGAATGAATACCAAAATTTCTCCATCACTTAACTTTTCATACTTTTTCCTTTGTTAGCTCTCAGGATGAGCGGGTTTGTTGTTGTTGCTGTTGTTTTGTCTTTTTAGGGTTGCACCCACGGCATATGGGCATATAAAATTTCCCAGACTGGTGGTCGAACCTGAGCTGCAGCTGCAGGCCTACACCACAGCCACAGCAATGCCAGATCTAAGCCACTTCTGCAACCTACCCTGCAGCTTAGGGCAACACCGGATCCTTAACCAGCTGAGTTTGGCCAGGGTTCAAACCCACATCCTCATGGATACTAGTTGGGTTCGTTACCACTTAAAAACTCCAGGATGAGAGTTTTTAAGTAAGATCAGAGCAATGAATAGAAAACAAAAGATTTTCTTCTTCTTCTTTTTATTTTTTAAACACATCTGAATGTACATGAGTAAATCTGCAATGACAAAGTTAAGAATCTATTTTAACAATGGGAAGCCAATTAAATTTTTTTAAAGCACATTTGATGAAAGGGCCACATTTATATTGGTGTTTTGTTTCAAAAATTCATCTCAGGAGGTCCTGTCGTGGCTCATGGTTATTGAATCAGACTAGGAACTATGAGGTTGCAGGTTCGATCCCTGGCCTTGCTCAGTGTGTTAACGATCCGGTGTTGCCATGAGCTGTGGTGTAGGTCGCAGATGTGGCTTGGATCTGGCATTGCTGTGGCTGTGGTGTAGGCCGGCGGCTACAGCTCCAATTAGACCCCTAGCCTGGGAACCTCCATATGCCGCGGGTGCGGCCCTAGAAAAGGGCAAAAAAAAAAAAAAAAAAAACACCTCTCAGCCAATGTGAAGGACTGGGAAGCTTAGAGACCTTTCAGAGATTCTTACAGTACTGAATGCAAAACCTGATTGAGAAACAATCAGGTGTCAGCAAAATATTTTTATTGTAATCCTACTACATATATATCTGGAGATTCTATCCTAAGGTGCTTAGATGACTGGGCTACTAATAAAATATTGTCAGAAAGGCAAGCCTCATTTTCCATAAATGCTAAGCCATTTGACATCAAACTACTCTTTTAAAAAAATTTGGTGTTCCATTTGTAGCTCAGTGGTTAACGAACCCAACTAGGATCTGTGAGGATTCAGCTTCAATCCCTGGCCTAGCCCAGTGGCCTGGAGATCTGATGTTGCCCTGAGCTGTGGTGTAGGTCGCAGACGTGGCTTAGATATGGTGTGGCTGTGGTGCAGGCCGGCAACAGCAGCTCCAATTCGATTACTAGTCTGGGAACTTCCATATGCCGTGGGTGCAGCCCTAAAAAGCAATAAACAAACAAACAAATAAATACATTCATCTCTTCTTAGTGAAAGAACCACCTATCCCAAGAAATTTTTTGAAATTACCACACACATCAGGCCACACATTGTCTAAGGCCATGTACTTTTTTTTTTTTTTTTTTTTTTGCTTTTTAGGGCTGCATCCATGGCATATGGAGTTTCCCAGGCTAGGGGTCAAATCACAGCTACAGCTGCCCACCTACACCACAGCTCACGGCAACGCCGGATCCTTAACACACTGAGTGAGGCCACGGATCAAACCTGCAACCTCATGGTTCCTAGTTGGATTTATTTCCGCTGTGCTGCGATGGGAACTCCAAGGCCATGTACACTTAAGGAAGTGAAAATCCATTAAAATAACTGTAACAAGAGACAGATCACCATTCTTCTTCGGGCTTCAGGACCACTCTTATCTCAAACTTGCTCAAAAGTCCAAACCCACTGTTGACAGCTGAAGCAATTTATGGAGTTCTTTGAATTAACTGTTTTGGGATGGTTGGCAATTCCCAATGATAAGCTTGAGTCCTTGAATTAATCAGTAGCTGCATGATGTGGCTAATTTCTCATAATTTCTTTCTTTTTTTTTAAGATTAACCGTTTTATTTTTTTATTTTTTTTACTTAATAGATTTTATTTCAATTATAGGTGTACATAAATCATCACAAGTCAGTTTTATAGACTTTTGTGTCCCAAACCCACAGTGCATCCCCCCACCCCCCAGATTGTCTTATTTGAAAAACCAAGGTTTTCCAAAGTCTGTGAGTCATTCTCTGTTCTGCAAAGATGTTCATTGTGTCTTTTTAGTTTCCACATGTAAACGGTAGCATTGGGTGTTGCTGTCTAATTGTCTGACTGGTTTTACTTCGCATGATAATTTCTAGGTCTCTCGTAATTTCTTGAATCCTTACTGGATTCAATCTTGTAAATCTTACTTTTGCCAAAGGCAGACCTTTTAACTTTGCTCTTAGTTACCAATAAGCATTTTTTTTTCATGTATTCATTGCAGAAAGGAAATTGAGGTTTCAACATTTTTGAAGTACTTTTCCATCTTTAAAAAACAAAACCTGATTTCTGCTTGAATCCATCATTCCGTCTTTTAATTTAAGTGGATTTAAATCTGGTGGGTTTATTTTCTCTCTTTCTTTTCTGTTATACAGGTAATATAGGAGCGAGATGACTGAAATTCTAATTCTTCTCATTTTTTCAAATGTCCCAAACACAGCACTCTTACAAATAATGTTGCAGAAATGGCTACGTGTTTGCACACATTGTGAATATTTCCTTTGGATTAATTGGGAAATTTGTAATAAATTAGGGTGTCTTAACAGAACTGGCCCCTGTTGCCACTTCCCTGATCATGGAAAAGAGTAGAATACATAAGTTACTTTCCCACCTCCAGCATAGAAAAGTATGACAGAATGCTACTACAGTGAGACCCTGCTGAGAGCTGCTTTGCATCATCAGACTCCCAGTAGGACTAATTAGGTCTGCACGGGCTGCTCCACCATGCAGGTCCATTTGGGAGAAATGAACTGCTAATGAGCAAATGACTCATTGAAACATAATACGTCAGAACCAGCTGGAAAAATAACAAGAACACTCAACTTTAAATTTATTGGAAAAAGCGATGATTATTTATAGGAAAAATAACTAAATTCTGTACATAGCCCTGAATTGTGATTAATTTGGTGGTGGCGGGGATTCTGAGCGGAGCAACCGTTAAGCAGCCAGTGACCAGATTGCTCCTGGAGATTCAAGAATAAAACCCCGGGCAGAGGAGCTAATGACTGAAATCTCAGAGGAGGGATTCTTGGAGACCAGGGCTGCTGAGATTCTATTTTTTCGTTCCCTTTCCTATGAGAAGAAAAGAGGGAGTTCCCACTGTGGCTCAGTGGATTAAGGACCTGATGTTGGTCTCTATGGGGATGAGAGTTTGATCCCTGAACTCACTCAGTGGGTTACGGATCTGGTGTTGCAATGAGCAGTGGTGTAGGCTGCAGACATGGCTCAAATCCCATGGTGCTGTGGCTGTGGTGTAGGTCAGCAGCTGCAGCTCAGATTTTTTTGTGTGTGTCTTTTTTGTCTTTTAGGGCCGCACTCACACCATATGGAGGTTTCCAGGTCAGGGGGCGAATTGGAGCTCTAGCCGCTGGCCTATGCCAGCAGCTACAGCAACGCATCTTTAACTGATCCTCAACCCACTGAGAAAGGCCAGGGATCAAATCTGCATCCTCATGGATGCTAGCTGGGTTCGTTAACCCCTGAGCCATGACGCAAACTCCTGCAGCTCAGATTTGACCCCTACCTCAGGAACTTCCATATGCCGCAAGTGTGGCTATAAAAAGAAAAGAAAAGAAAAAAAGATAGAAAAGGGGACAGAGAGGGAGAGAAAGGGGAGAGAAAGAAGAGAGGGGCAAAGAAGGATGAGAAGATCGAAAGGATTGGCTTGGCCCTGGAAGGAGAATTTCTAGTTGTTTCATTTTTAGACTATGTGCCCTTGGCTCTTAGAGAAGCACCTGGCGCCAGCGATTTAGAAAGTAAGCCCACTAGGCAATGAGCTTCAGGCTGTGCATTTAGAGCTCCTCAGGCTATAAGTGGTTGCACAGTAACTGTAAGTGCACAGCGGAAAACTAAGACACACGTATCAGGGTCCAGGTTTGTCTCTGTAAGTCAGAAAGATGGAGAAAATGAGCAGTTGAATTCAAAAGCAAAGAGTGTTTTTGTTTGTTTTCTTTTCTGCCACATTCACAGTGTATGGAATTCCCCAGCTAGGGATCAAACCTTTGCCTCCACAGTGGCCAGAGCCTCTGTAGTCAGATACTTAACCCACTGCACCAGAGTGGGAACTCCTGGATTAGGTTTTTAAATTTCAATCTGCAAATCTTTGTCCTTTGACAAAGTCAGTCCATTGGTTTTTATTAAGATTATGCATATATTTTGAATTTTCCTCTCTAAATGAACATTTTTTATTTTTTTTTATTTTTTGTCTTTTTTTGGTCTTTTTAGGGCCAAACCTAGGGCATATGGGGATTCCCAGGCTAGGGGTCTAATTGGAGCTGTAGCAGCAGACCTATGCCACAGCAATGGCAACGCCAGATCCCAGCCGCGTCTGCAACCTACACCACAGCTCACGGCAACGCCGGATCCTTAACCCACTGAGCAAGGCCAGGGATCGAACCCGCAACCTCATGGTTCCTGGATGGATTTGTTTCTTCTGCACCACAACAGGAACTCCAAATGCATACTTTTTAAAACTTGCTTGATATCTTCTTTCCTTACTGCTTATGGAATAATGAGTTTTTTAAAATTCAGTTTTACCCATTAGCAGATACAGGCTTTAACTTTTTAGTGATTACCTATAAAATGTCCACATAGATAGCTGGTTAAACACAATTTAAAATTAATCTTTAAACAATACAAAGAATCAGAAATGCTCAGGGCCACCAGCCCATTTCATTTATCTTTCTAGTTTCCTTTCCCCACTTGTTATTGGTTGCTGATGATCTCCTTTGCTTTTTTTTTTTTCCCCACAGCTTAGTTTTTAGCTTTGCATTTCAAAAGGTGTTTGTTGCATTTTATTCTATTCTGCATTTCTAGGTATTTGTAGCCTTAGATTTTCTCCCCTCCTTTTCTTCCTAAGATAGGTTAAATACCTTATTGTTGGAAACAAAGTCTGCTCTGACTTTCAGTTTCATGAAGTTCATCAGTGGCCATCCTTTTCTTAAATGCTAGTGGTTTTTTGCTTGGCCAGAGGAAAGTGTGAACTACTAAAAGCTTCAGAGGAACAGAGCCTTCAGGGTGACGAGAGAAGCCAGGAGAGGAGGTTGGGTGATGCTGAAGGCAGATTTCCCCTTCACAGCTCTCCCTGAACTTGACCTTACCCACGGTTGTAATAAAATAAAGGAACATTCATTTCTCCAAGGGATTTACCGTTGCTTTTATAAGAAGCAAACACACTATTGACTTAGAGTAATGGAGTATTTTTTCCCTTTGAGTTCAGAGTATTCTGTGCAAGTGTTCTCCTGGGAGGGTGAAGGGAAACTTTCTTTTCTATAGCTACTGGAAAGCTATATGTTCCTAAAAGTTGTTTTATGACACTTCAAAAGTAGAGTCCTTGGGCTCCTGCTGGGACCAGCATGAGAGTAAAATTACAATAGACACCTTGCTCAGAAAATTCTAGAAAGTTAGGTCCCTTGGTGCTAGGTCTTTATCTTTTATATGTTCCAGTTCAAGGTGTGATTTCAAGAGAAATACTTTTTTTTTTTTAGTTTGGCACCCAAGGTATATGGAGGTTCCCAGGCCAGGGGTCCAATTGGAGCTGTAGCCGCCAGCCTTCGCCACAGCCACAGCAACGTGGGATCTGAGCTGTGTCTGCAACCTACACCACAGCTCATGGCAACACTGGATCCTTAACCCACTGAGCGAGGCCAGGGATCCAACCCGCAACCTTACGGTCCCTAGTCGGATTCATTAACCACTGAGCCACGACAGGAACTCCCTGGTTTGCGATCTTAGCACCTGGTCTGTGTTCTTTCCTCTTAGGGTGTTATTTTGGTGCTATGAATGGATATGGAATGTGTGCTAAGTCATTAGTTTAGAACTGGCCCTAGGCTCCCTGGGGTCCTTCCCAGCTGAATCTTTTTCCTTATGACATTGGCTTTGGGAATTCTTAAGCAATTCATAGAGAGGAGACACCAAGGAAAAGAATTCATAAAGCACTGGAAAAATGCTGAGGCTGCAGGGGCTAGGGCTGGTTGGACAAGAGAGGGACGGAGATGTGGGAACGTTTGGGGCAGCTGGTCACTTCGATTCCTTTTGGTCTGACTGCCTTCCACGTAGACCCTGAGCACCTGGAAGAGCCCCATGATGCCTTAGTCACCTTTGTGTCTGCAGTGAGTAGAACAGGTGTTCAGTCAAATCTGAATTGAAACCAACATTTACAACCCACACTTCAGAAGGTCAAAGAGTAAAAAGAAATTAGAAATACAGATTTTCTCACATTTTCCCACATTTTTTGGCCATGCCCACAGCATGTAATAGTTCCGGGGCCAGGGTTTGAACCTGCACCACAGCAGCAACCTGAGCCACAGCAGTGACAATGCTGGATATTTAACCTGCTGAGCCACCAGGGAACTCGTAATATTCAGTGGTGGAAAAAAAATAAAGATCTGTATTGTGATAGTCTCAAACAGTTATTTTGGGGATGGCTCTTTTTCGTTCTATGTAATAGTCCTTTATACTAAAAGTATATTTACAAAATCACTAACCTGTGGCCTCATGGCCTATTCAGAAACTTGTAAGTGATAATATGTCAACTTTAGCATAGCTATATGGGGAAGGGAAGCACTGGGAGTTTGGGATTAGCAGATGCGAACTAGTATATGTAGAATGGGTATATACACATTTCTCTCTTTCTTTCTTTCCTCCCTTCCTCCCCCTCCTTCTTCCTTCCTTTCTTCTTTCCTTCCTTCCTTCTTTCCTTCCTTCCTCGCTTCCTTCCTTTCTTCCTTCCTAAGGGCTACACCCATGGCATATGGAAATTCCCAGGTTAGGGGTTGAATCGGAGCTGTAGCCACCGGCCTACAGCCACAGCCTCAGCAAGGCCAGATCCAAGCTGCATCTGCAACCTACACTACAGCTCATGGCAACGCTGGACTCTTAACCCACTGAGTGAGACCAGGGATCAAACTGGTGTCCTCATGGATTCTAGTGTTGGTTCCTGCTGAGCCACAGTGGGAACTCCTCCCAGGGCTCTCTAAACCTAAGGACGCTTGCTTCTATCTCACAGCAGCAACGACCATGATTAATATTCTGTGCCTAACATTCCACAGCTCTGAGAGTAAGGGGGACAGACTTCAGATCCATTTATGCCTGCCACTCATTTTGTAGCTTTGAGCTCCTCATTAAAATTGTATGGGCCTCAGATTTTTAAATTACTAACGAGTGCAGTTAGTTTGCCTAGAGGAACTTGATGGCCACCTGCAACTCCAAAGCATGATTTCTTTTAACTCTGAGGATTGTCTCTGCCCCCACTGAACCCGACTCTTGATTCTTGTACATGTTATGTATTTGCTGTCTATCTGAAATTTGGTGGAAATTTATTTTGCTTTTAAAGTAATGAAACTATTAAAATGAATAGATGTAGTTGAAATGTTGCAGTGAAATATTGCCCACTTCATTTAAAAAGGAAGTCATCAAATAAAATAAAATTTAAAAATAAATAAAAATTAAAAGGAAGCCATCGGTATTAGGTGTTAGTTAACGATTACATGAAAACACAAAAATACTGATAACAGTCAGTTATATAAGATAACTAGCTCTCTCTAGAGAAGGTAAGAATATTCTGATGGTGAAGATGTGGAGAAGTAGAAAAGAATGTCTCTATTTTATTTAAAAAAAAAAAAAACTTTCTTCCTCCATCCATCTAAACAAAAACAGCTTCCCAAATTTCCATCTTCTTCCTTGCCAGCCTGTTTCAGGGTCAGTTTTTTAGGGGGTATTTGCTAACTGCTAAAGGCACATTTGTCAGTTCAACTCTCTTCAGACTTGGTCAGTAATAAAAAAGGCAGACAGATGAACAGAAAAAAAGGCAGAAGCAGGAAAGGCTCTAAGATGAGAGGGAGGAGTTTCCATCGTGGCTCAGAGGAAACGAATCCAACTAGGAACCATGAGGTTGCGGGTTTGATCCCTGGCCTTGCTCACTGAGTTAAGGATCCAGCGTTGCCATGAACTGTGGTAAGGGTGCAGATGTGGCTCAGATCCCACATTGCTGTGGCTGTGGCTGTGGTGCAGGCTGGCAGCTGTAGCTCCGATTAGACCCCTAGCCTGGGAGCCTCACATGCCACTGGTGCGGCCCTAAAATGACAAAAGACAAAATTAAATAAATAAATAAGATGAGAGGGAAAGAAAGGAAAAACATGTGCACACATGTCAAGTTGATGACAGCATTCCAAGACCGGCTGTACCTTTTTATTTTATTTTTTAGCAAACAATCTTTGACCTCACAAAACACCTACTGAATGTGTTTCTGTTCATCTTGACTCAACTGAAGAACAGAAAATTGAACTCAAGTTTGACTGCAAATACCCACTATAAGCAAGTTCTATTTGAGGTTCTTCATAACAGGATGCCGTTTTTCTTGAAGGTGTTTTTTGAAGGTAAGTTTACACAGCCCCTTGTCTTTTTCAAATAATGCACTGGTGAGCAGATATTTGCAGATAATTTTTGTTTTTCTACAGCTGGAAGATTAAGTTATAAAAAAGTGGCACAGTAGTTTAATTTTGAAAGTAAATATTTGTTTTTCTTTTTAGGGCCACCCATGTGGCATATGGAGGTTCCCAGACAAGGGGTCGAATTGGAGGTGCAGATAACAGCCTATACCACAGCCACAGCAGCACCAGATCCAATCCGCATCTGCGACCCACACCATAGCTTGTGGCAACACCTGGTCTTTAACCCACTGAGCAAAGCCAGGGATCGAGGCTGATTCCTCATGGATACTAGTTGGGTTCATTATCGATGAGACATGACAGGAACTCCTTGAAAGTAAATTTTTTTTTTTGTCTTTTTGCCTTTATGTAGAGCCGCACCTGCGGCATATGGAGGTTCCCAGGCTAGGGGTCTAACAGGAGCTGTAGCTGCTGGCCTTCGCCACAGCCACAGCAACGCGGGATCCGAGCTGCGTCTGCAACCTACACCACAGCTCACAGCAACGCTGGATCCTTAACCCACTGAGTAAGGCCAGGAATCGAACCTGCAACCTCATGGTTCTTAGTCGGGTTCGTTAACCACTGAGCCACGACGGGAACTCCGAAAGTAAATATTTTTTAAACCAAGTCACCTGGAGGATGGTTTGTTGTATAATAACCAAATTATATATAACATCGTCTTACTCCTTCTCTATATAAATATAAGGCGCCCAAATGCAAGTGGCACTTTGCCACATCACATTCCTTTGATTCCTTCCCTACGGCAAACAGGCTGCTCCTTATTTGGTGAAAAGGTTGTGACTTTACGAATATTCATTAGGTTCCTTTGATAGTTTGCTGTCTTGACAGAAAAAAATCATTAGTGTTCTCTCACTTGCCAATCAAGACAAGTTTCTGAGTTCCCTTCATGGTGCAGTGGTTAACGAATCCGACTAAGAACCATGAGGTTGCGGGTTCAATCCCTGGCCTTGCTCAGTGGGTTAAGGATCCGGCGTTGCCGTGAGCTGTGGTGTAGGTTGCAGACGTGGCTCGGATCCCGCGTTGCTGTGGCTGTGGCGAAGGCCGGCAGTTACAGCTCCTGTTAGACCCCTATCCTGGGAACCTCCATATGCCGCGAGTGCGGTCCTAGAAAAGGCAAAAAGACAAAAAAAAAAAGGTAAATTTCAATACACAGAATCAGCATTTTGTTTTGGAAAGAAGATTGATTCATGATCTTATAGTATGTAGAAACAATAATAAATAACAGTTCACCCATCTGTGCCTCAGGGCCCTGGTCCAAAAGGGGGGCAGTGCACACAGTTTAGCATGACCAGCTCTAAAATTTTATGACTGGGGGAAAACCAGAGAGAAATGAGATGAATTATCACCTGGAAATTCTCTGGTACAGATTCTCAAGTCCTGTAAGGATAGAGCTGTCTTGACTGTCAGCTGACTGATGGCACATTGTTGCCATGTGAGGTCAGCAAAAAGCTACCAATTTATTTGACTTCTGTGAACCGGGACAAGCATTCGTTGTTAAGAACAGGGACACACATCACATCCTGGTGTTCCTTAGCCGGTGTGGCAATGTTTGTAGACTGAGCTGTAACACGACTTAGGGAGTTATACATTAGCAGATTGAAAACATGTATTCAAACAGGATTCGGGGATTTAAAATGTTTGTTGATTGTATTTTTTATTTTATTTTATTTTTATTTTTGCTGCTGTACCGTGGCATATACAAGTTCCCAGGCTAGGGGTCAGACTGGAGCTGCATCTGTGACCTACAGCACAGCCCACAGCAATGCCAGATCCTTAACCCCCTGAGCAATGCCAGGAATCAAACCCACATCCTCATGGATCCTAGTTGGGTTCCTTAACTGCTGAACCACGAAGGGAACTCCCTGTTGACTGTATTCTTTTCTCTCTCTCTCTCTCTCTCTTTTTTTTTTCCTGCAACTTTGACATGTGGAAATTCCCTGGCCGGGAAATGAACCCGTGCCACAGCTGTAACCAGGGCTGCAGCAGTGACAACACCAGATCCTTAACCTGCTGAGCCACGAGGGAACCCTGGATTGTATTATTTTTTTATTATTGCTCTAACAGTTTACTTCACCAATAGCAAATTTTTTTTTTTTTTTGGTCTTTTTAGGGCCGCACCTAGGGCATAGGAGGTTCCCAGTCTGGGAGCTGTAGCCGCTGGCCTAGGCCACAACTATAGCAATGCATGATCCGAGCCGTGTCAGCAACCTACACCACAGCTCATGGCAACTCCAGATTCTTAACCCACTGAGTGGGGCCAGGAATCGAACCTGTGTTCTCATGGATACTGGTCAGATTCATTTTTACTGAGCCACAGTGGGAACTCCCACAAATAATAATTTTCTAGTTGCAAGTTCAAAAGTCAAAATGGGTCTCAACTGGGCTGAAGTCAATGTGTTGTTAGGCTTGTGTTCCTTCCTGGAGGCTTTAGGAGAGAATCTATTTCCTTGCCTTTTCCAGTTTTAGAGGTGCCTGCATCCTTGGCTCATGGCCTCTTCCATCTTCCCAGCCAGCTGTGACCGGTCAAGTCCTTGTCACATCACATTGCACTGACATTCACTATCCTGACTCCCTCCTTCACTTGTAAGGACCCTTATTATTACTTCGAGCCCACCCAGATAATCCAGGCCAGTCTCCCATCTTGGAGTCAGTTTATTAATTCCACCTGCAACTTTAATCCCCCCTTGCCTGTAACACAACACAGTTACAGGATCTGGGAACTAGGATGTGGCCACCCCTTAGAGGCCACTGTTCTGCCTACTACAGTGATGCGTCTGCAAATACTGATTTTTTAAATCACTTTTAGGAGCAATTCCAGTTCATCTTACTCACACTGCCGTCACTATGGAACTATGCCCTTGGTTTGAAGTTCATGCAGGGACTTTGAAGTCCTCCACTAGGCCAATAGGAATCTTTGAAAATTTGTCCAGACACAAGGACACCTGGGTTGGAATATCTCTGACATCACTTTTCTGGGAGCTGTGAACCCATATTCCCATCACCCATTTAAAATTCTAGTTTGTTCTGGCCACGTGTTTCTTTAGTATGTACAACTCGAAGGGAATGATGTTTTATGAGTGCCATCTGTTTATTACAGACCGTGAGTCATCAGTTGGCTCCCAGGACAGTAAAGTCTTAGATAGTCTAACATTAATTCATAGGCATTTTAATGGTATACAAAGAATACCGAAAAATCTTTTTTTAACCAAGAATACACTGTAGTTAAAATTCATTCATGCCCTTCATTATTAAATATAATTCTTTAAATAATTTTTGAAATAATTTATTTTTTATTAAAGTACAGTTAATGTACAATGTTGTGTTAATTTCTGCTGTGTAGCAAAAGTAATTCATTTATATACACTTTTTAAAATTCTTTTTAAGGCTGCACCTGCAGCATATGGAAGTTCCCAGAGTAGGGGTCTAATCGGAGCTGCACCTGCTGGCCTACACCACAGCCACAGCTATGCCAGATCCGAGCCATGTCTGTGACCTACACCCCAGCTCACAGCAATGTTGGATCCTTAACCCACTGAGTGAGGTCAGGGATTGAACTCACATCCTCATGGATATTAGCCAGGGTCACTCCGCTGCGCCACAGTGAGAACTCCAGTAAGCTCTCTTTTTTAAATATTCTTTTCCATTATGGTTTATCATAGGACACTGAATACTGTTCTCTGTGCTATACAGTAGACCTTGTTATTTATTAAATATAATTCTTGCATATATGTATAACCAAATCACTTTGTTGAGTCATTAACACACCATTGTACATCAAATGGTGCTTGGAAGACCCCAGGGCCCTGAGAGGGTATCTAGGGTCAGGGTTAGAGGGCACCTCCCCCCCTGCCCACCTGCCTGCCTTGGGGCCTGGCTGGGTGAGCTGGTGCAAGTGCGTGGACTTCACGTGATCCTGGTCTTCTCGCCCCTGGGCAGCAGCAAGAGCCTAGGTGAGAGGTTACAGGTGCAGATGGGGGTGTTGGAAAAGGTGTGCCAAGGGTTCCTCTCAAGTAACCTGGAGACTCGGAGCCACTGACTGAGCAGATGGTGCTCTGGGGACCAGCCGCTGCCAGCAAGGAAATAGCGCTTAAGGAGCCTTGTTCCAGGGAGGTCAGTGCCTCTGTAAGTAAAAGAACATGCTGGAGCAATGACGGTCGTCCTGGTGGGACCTCTGAAAACCATGGGACGTCCCAAGAAGAGCAAAATTGGGTCTGGAATAGTCAGTCCCCAAGAGAATGATGGTGCCCTTGACCAGGACAAGAGAATCCTGTGGAGATACTGACATTTCCCAGAAAAGGAAAATGAATCATTTGCCTTTAACTTGCTTGACTGTGATCATGAGGTGACATCCCGCAGCAGGTATTAAAAAAACATAAATCAATGAAAAATTAATGTTTGAAGGGACTTTAGAGGGTACTGTGTTGAAATTTCTTAGCTGAGAGATAGTGGAAGGTAAGAGTTAGAGAACTTCATATGATTTCACAAACATCACCATAAAGTTTGTTATAGAAGTGGGGTGAGAAAATCTAGTCCTTTCACAAAGGTTAATACTTTTGACTTAGCCACCTGGGAGGCACTAGGAATCCTGAGTTCTCATCCCTGGTTCTCTGGTCCCTGTGGGTTTTGCCTCATCCCCTCTCTAAGGCGAATGTTGGGCACAGTAACCTCCACCACCCCTTCTAGCTCTGATGTTCTGTTTCTCTCTAATGCCCCCCAGGAGGGCTCTCTGGGTAAAGGAAGGGATTTGTTAAATCTGAGAATGTTTAGGGTTCCTGAGTTCAATGCTTCCTTTCTGTGGTTACAAGAAAGTGCTGGTGCCTGGTGTTCATCCCTAAGGGACATCAGAAAACTATGCGCCAGCAAATCAAGAGAGATTCTAGATGAGCCTAGAATAGCTCATTCCTGAGACATGTTTCCATTGACTAGAACATGAAAATCCCAAGGAGAAACTGACATGGAGAAACTGACAGGAAAGCTGGTGGGGAAATGGAGGGCAAAGACTAAGCTTCATGGTATGTATGAGCGCCTTGATTCATGATGTGGGAAGATGGGGAGAAACCATGAAGGAAACCCAGAGAGAAGTGGCTAGAGAAATAGGAGAGGGGTAGGAAAACCCTGGGGCAGAAGCAGGGGGAGGGAATGAAGAAAGTCTGTTTAAAAATGACAAATGTGTGGAGTTCCCGTCGTGGCTCAGTGGTTAACGAATCCAACTAGGAACCATGAGGTTGCAGGTTCGATCCCTGGCCTTACTCAGTGGGTTAAGGATCCGGCGTTGCCGTGAGCTGTGGTGTAGGTTGCAGATGCGGCTCGGGTCCCCTGTTGCTGTGGCTGAGGTATAGGCCGGCAGCTACAGCTCTGATTCGACCACTAGCCTAGGTAGCTCCATATGCCATGAGTGCAGCCCTAGAAAAGGCAAAAAGACAAAAAAAAAAAGACAAATGTGGAGTTATGGCTATGGCACAGTGGGTTAATGATCCAGCCTGTCTCTGCAGAGGTGCTGATTCAGTCCCCAGCCCAGTGCAGTGGGTTAAGGATCTGGCTTTGCTGAAGCTATGGCATAGGTTGCAGCTCTGGCTCAGATTCCATCCTTGGCCAGGGAATTTCCATATCCCACAGGGGTGGCCATAAAAAAAAAAAAAATGGCAAATGCCACAGATATGGAGGTGAGGATTGACAAATGACCATGAGATTTAGCAACAAAAACTTTACATATAAAAGAGTTAAAAATACAGTGGGTAAAAGCTTGAGGAGCAAATTATTTATGAGGAAATGTATACAGGAATTCCTTGGTGGCTCAGTGGGTTAAGGATCCAGCATTGTCACTGCTGTGGCACAGGTTCCACCCCTGGTCCAGCAAAGTCTGATTGCTGCAGAACGGTCAGTCATAGGAAGGGTGTGCTGCTGTGAGGTCAACTGCCAGGCGGCAACCCTAGATGGCAAGGGTTTCGGTGGTCCTGTATGCATAGTCGTATGGCTTCTCCTTTACCGTTTGGGGGCAAAGAGTAGGAAAGCAGAAAGCAGGTTTCCCAGGGCAGGGGATGGGCAGGACTGGAAATTAAAGACTAGCAGGTGTCCGGCACTGTGACTAAGGCAGTGTAAATTTGCTGATCAGTGTTTCAGGCTGAGCAGCTGAGGATGAAGTCATAAAGGCACTGGTGAGCTAGATAAAGCAGAGGGATTAAGGGGCTAGCCATGGTGCTAGGGGAAGAACAGACCAGCAGTGGGAGAGAATGGAAAATGCCAGATCAGAATGTCATGGTGGGAGAGCGAGATGGTCGTGTTGAAAGGAGAAGCAGAGGATGGTTTATGAAGATGACAGATCCCGCCCTTGTGGAGCACAGAACCTAGCAGGGCGAGACCCTCAGAAAGCCACGACCACACCAAATGAGTTATTTTCTCAGGAGCTTGAGAAATGAAACAAGGAGAGAAAAGTAAGGGAGACTGGGGTGCAAGGGGTGGGTAGGAGGGGACCCAGGTGTTCGTGAAGGGTTGAGGTGTGCTTAGAGTAAAGATTGATGGAGGAGAAAGAATGCAACATGAAGAGATGTGAGAACACTGTTCTAGGTGACGGGTCAGGGAGGCAAAGTCTCTCCAGAAGCGAGAAGGTCACAGGAAGACAGGGGGCTGTCTATTTCTCACCCCTCTTTTGTGCTGCCCCACCTGTGACTCTTCTGAGCCACTGAGCTGTGAAGCCCAGCGTACACGTCATGGTCAAAGCTAAGGATGGCACTCACACCGCTCTCCAGATTTCTTTCCTCTCTGTTATAGCAGCTCCATCTTGGTCATTTTGGTGCATTATTTCCACAGTTTTTTGTTTTGTTTTGTTTTGTTTTGTTTTGGCTGTACTTGCAGCAGGTGGAAGTTCCCGGGCCCAGACAGAACCTGCACCACAGCAGCAACCAGAGCCACTGCAGTGACAATACCTGATCCTTAACCCACTGCACCACCAGAGAACTACCTGTGCCTTCCCTGAAAAATAAAAAAGTCTGCATTGTAAGCATTAGCTGTGCAAGTTTTTGACTGTGGAAAGATTAATTTTTACCTCTTTGGATCCTAGATTTTCAAGAAGGAACTCAGAAATGAAGCAAAAGAAACTTTCTTTCACACTTTTGGGATATGGATATTCAGGAGGATGGATTCCTCTCTATGAAATGTTTCACTAGGGTTTTAAGTCTTCACAGGATGGTCGAAGTGACACATAAGGACTGATGATAAATAGAGTCACCCAAAGAATTTCAGTCACAGGATTTCCTGTTGTGGCACAGCAGAAACGAATCTGACTAGTATATGTGAAGATGAGGGTTCGATCCCTGGCCTTGCTCAGTGGGTCAGGGATCCGGTGTTGCCGTGGTGTAGATCACAGACGTGGCTCAGATCTTGTGTTGTTGTGGCTGTGGCGTAGGTCAGCAGCTGTAGCTCTGATTCTACCCCAAGCCTGAGAACTTCCATATGCTGAGAGTGTGGCCCTGAAAAGTGAAAAAAAAAAAAAAAAAAGAATTTCAGTAACAAAAGGTATTCCTGGTAGCTGATGGGAGAATTCTTCTAAGGGGGAAATCCAGATTTTATACTAAAACACTGGGCTGGATGAGTCCTTGAAAATTCACCAGTTTTGATGAAGGCTATTAAATTTGGGGTTTGAGTCAAGATTGTTTACCTCTTTGGGAGTCTGGTGAACTTAGCTTGGATCAGGGTTGTGGAGGAGTTGTGGGTAGAGTTAAAAGGGGAAGGATATTGTGAACACTGGTTGTTTGTTAATTATAAGATCGCACATTTTTTATTAAGCATTATTGACATAGACCTGACATGAAATGATTCCTAAAGTACAGGAGCTCTTTGGTAGATGTTTCCTGAGTTTCTATAGTAATGAAACAAAACAGAAGTTACAAGGATCACAACAAGCCTTTTAATCAACAATTAATCCCAGGAAAAAAAATTGTATAACTGAATTCATTACAGGAAAGCCCCCTTCACTTGATCACTAACAAATGAACTATTTGCAATAGAGTTTGAGGAAATTTATAATCAAAGACAAGGACAAAGCTCAGAAGCCAGGGTGTGAGTGGCAGTGTCATTCGATAAAGCGCCCTGGGATTTCTGTCGTCATATACTTGCTGGGTAAGAGAAGCTCAGCTAAGAAAGTTTAATTTATCAAAGAGACTTATCTTTTCAAGGCTTTTTTATAAACAACATAAAGACCACATTATCTAAGATGAACTCCTGCCCAAACATAGTTAGGAATTGACACGATAGTTTTTCAAGCCGTATGGCTAGTAAAGTTAGAATCTGATCATTTCCACTAGCTAGTGACTGTGCCAGGAGGTTATAAAGACGTATGATGCTGGGTAATATAAGTGCTCTTAGCCCCTGCAAGAAAGTCTTTGATTCTCACTCATCTGCTGTATGTTAGGATGGCAGTTTAGAAGTCTAATGTGTTTGCTGGATTCCTGTGAATTAGAAGAGAAGAGAAAAGGAAAGAAAAGAAAAGGGGATAAACGAATGTCTTAGACCGAACAACCTCATTAAAGGGAGACTGCAAAAATCAAACCAGCTGCCACCTTGAGTGCCAGATGTTCAGGAGAGAAGTCTTTTCAACCTGGACCATGTGGATGGAAAAGAGACATCCCCAGCCATTGAGTTAGGGCAGAAGGAACTCGTTTTTACCTTCAACCTGTCTAGAAATTGTATCATGGAGGTGGTGCTAATGAGAAGGTGGACAGTATAGAGGTTGGGGGTAGATCGGTCCATTCATTTATCTAAAGAGGGTCTGAGAAGAGAAATGGGAAAGATCCTTATTCAAGCGAAATGGAACTTCCAAGGAGGTACAAGGGCATATGTCTAGAATGCTTTCGTTAGAAATGGGCTCTGGTGTTGGGAATGCGTTTGCTGACAAAATACCATCTTTCAATGATCTGGTCAGTTAGTCATCGGCCGCTACACCCAGGCGATGACTCTGGGCAACCACGCTGGTGAAGAGTAATGTGATCCTACAAGTGCCATAAATGAATACTGAAGACTTTGGCAGTGAACCCTCCAAAGTGTTTTCACCCACACCGTAACTCCTGGTCATAGCAGTCCCTTTAGTCATACCACACAGCCAGGAAGAAAATGTGCATCAGGAAAGTACTCCTTTGGGGATTCAATGACCTCAACGTCGGCCAAGTTAATTAGAAGTTGACTATTCATATATTGCATAACTAAACTGGCTAGGATGGTGGTGCGTGTAGTAATGGGCAAGATTCTTGGTAGTATAGCCTCTTCTGTGCACAGAGTTAGTTTTTATTTTATTCTATTCCATAGCAGGCATTGAAAAATGTGGGAGTAGCCACCTGATAAGGTCATGTCTGGCATGAAGGCTGCAGGTGCTGATCCTCCTCAAGCGTCTTGCATTTCAGGGCTTTCCCTTCATTCACCCTTTTCACGGCAGGCAGTGTTGTGCACAGCCCAAGTAAAAACAACTTATGTATCTCTTTTCTGCTCTTTGCTCCTCTTTTACTTCCAAGGAGTTCCTTTGATGATCACAGACTTTCTCAGGTCTCTTTCCCTTCCAAATCTTTTTTTTTCTTTTTTTCTTTTTTGGCTGCACCCAAAGCATGTGGAAGTTCCTGAGCCAGGGACTGAAGCCGAATCACAGCAGTGACAACACCAGATCCTTATCTGCCAGCCCATCAGGGAACTCTATCCCTTCCAATTCTTAAGGAAATACTTGTGACAGGGATATCACAGAAAACAGCTGTTTGCCTATTGTAGCGTATGTTGTCAGGGGACATCATACCCAGCTCCTGGGCTGCTGAGTGTTTGAGGTCCACCTTGTCATCTGGAGAGGACTGGTCCTTCCACAGCACTTTTCCACCAATACTGCAAGTACCAAAAATGTGATCCCATGTGAGAGAAAGTGCAAAGTTAGCAGACATAAGTTGCAGCTTGGTTTCCTGCTTGGAAGACAGAATTTTGGACTCCAGGAACAAAGAAACTTGGAATGGAATGAAATCCTCTAAAACTGACATTGTCAGACACTCAGAGATTTTCCAAGAGTTATACATATCTTTTTATTTTAAACTAAAAATCAAGATCCTTACCTTGTTTGTTTACTTGTTTGTTTTCTTTTTCTTTTTTGTCTTATTAGGGCCGCACCCACAGCATACAGAGGTTCCCAGGCTAGGGGTCGAATCGGAACTGTAGCCGCCGGCCTACACCACAGCCACAGCAACAGGGGATCCGAGCCGCATCTGCGAACTACACCACAGCTGATGACAATGCCGGATCTTTAACCCACTGAGCGAGGCCAAGGATCGAACCTGCAACCTCGTGGTTCCTAGTCGGATTCGTTTCCACTGTGCCACAACAAGGAACTCCGAGATCCTTACCTTGTTTTAACCTCAGCTTTTTCTGTTCCAAATAATAAAAGGTGAAATATTAGGTAACTATCTATTTCCATTGCTACCAGCTAGAGAAACGAAACAGACTTTTATCTGGTGATCTTACTTCCAAAGCTGTTTCCTTTTATTTTTCATGTAGGGAAGCAAATGATTAAAAAAAATTTGAGAGGTGTCATGTCATGCCACTCCCCTGAATAAATGCTTCAGTGGTTCCAGGACTCCATGCTTCAAAGTATTCAATTTCACTTGATAGAACTTTCCTCAGTCAAGTGTGACTATTTATTTAATCTATGGGTTTATTTGTGTAATAGCTATTCCTTCTGTTGAACTACTAACTTCATGAGGACAGAGACTATGTCAGTTTATCCATCATTATTTTTTTATTTCTACAGCATGAACAAGATAAAAATATTTCCTGGTCCCATGAACCTTATGGTTTAGTAGGAAAATTTTTTAAAAATCGAACAGGTAATAGCATAAGGTATGATATGCAGTTTTGGAGAAAATAATGCCGTGTGAGTGCACAGCAAGTATAGCCATAGCCAGTAGGAGGAACTGGGCAAGGTCAGAAAAGAATACCTGGTGGAAGTAACACATAAGGTGAAACTTAAAAGACAAATGGGGGCCTTCCCGTTATGGTGTAGTGGAGACGAATCCGACTGGTATCCATGAGGATGTGGGTTTGATCCCTGGCCTCGCTTGGTGGGTCAGGAATCTGGCATTGCCATGAGCTGTGGTGTAGGTCACAGATGCGGCTCAGATCCCGCGTTGCTGTCGCTGTGGCGTAGGCCGGCAGCTACGGCTCCTGTTAGATCCCTAGCCTGGGAGCTTACGTTTGCCGCAGGTGTGGCCCTAAAAGTCAGAAAAAAAAAGATCAATGGAAGCTAACCAGGTGTTGAAGATGGCTAAAAAATGTTTCTGGAGGAGGGGAGAGATGGTAAAAAGAATTGTACCGTGTTTGCCTGTGATATGGTTTAATGGGCATGGTTCTTGGTGGGTCGTGTGAAGTGAGGGGCAAAAAAGAGGGTTAGACAGATGGGGTGTTGTGAACCATCCCCAAGCTCTTAAGAGCATCAGCAAGCCATTGAAGTGTTATAAACCCGGATTCAGAGGATCACAGAAACCCATTCAGGCTCTTGGGCTTCTTTGTTGAGAATGGCCTGGGGGAAAAGATGGGAAGTTAGAAGACAGTTTCAGGAACCCAAGTGAGTAACTAGGGAGACTGGGAGTAGGATGGAGCAGGGCCACTGGAAAATAGAAAAATCTAAATACTATTAGAAGGTAGGTTAAAGAAGATTTGATTTTTTTTTTTTTTAATTTAGGGCCGCACCCGTGGCATACAGATGTTCCCAGGCTAGGGATCGAATCAGAGCTGTAGCTGCCAGCCTATGCCACAGCCACAGCATCATCGGATCCGAGCCAGTCTGTGACCTACACCACAGCTCACGGCAACGCCGGATCCTTAACCCACTGAGTAAGGCCAGGGATCAAACCCGCATCTTCATGGATACTAGGCTGGTTCGTTTCCACTGAGCCACAGTGGAACACCAAACAGGGTTTGATTTTTTTTGACTAAAGTCAGGAATGAAGGAAAGAAAAGAGTCAAAGGAAGCTCTGAAGTTTCTGGCATGGGCGGTGGGGAACAGGTGGGGAAAAGCTGGTTAGAGGAAAGATAAAGATGATGAGTTCAGTTTTGGAGACACTGAGCTTAAAATACCCAGAAGATGTCAAAATGGCAATGTCCAATAGGCAGGCGTGCATGCAGGCCAGAGGCTTCACAGAGAGATTGGGCACAAAGATTTAAGTTTTATAACCACAGAGTTGATAAAAATCACATGCAAAGCAACAGAAGATGGCCTTGGTAACATTAAACTGTGAGGAAATATTTCAGATGTAAAGGCAAGCAGAGAAAAGGACTTTTAAAAAATATCCAAGAGGAGGGAGTTCCCATCGTGGCTCAGCAGAAAGGAATCTGAGTAGCATCCATGAGGATGCAGGTTTGATCCCTGGCCTCATTCATTGGGTTAAGGATCCGGTGTTGCCGTGAGCTGTGGTGTAGGTTGCACATGCAGCTTGGATTCTGCTTTGCTGTGGCTGTGGTGTAGGCCGGCAGCTCCAGCTCCCATTCGACCCCTAGTCTGGGAGCCTCCATATGCCGCAGGAAAAGAGGTCAGGATTATAGAAGTAGATGGAAGAAAGTGTTTCAAGAAAGGAATGGTCGACAAGTGGTGAAAAGTGCCCAGATTTGTCAAAAAGAAATTCACCAGTCTCCTTGACAGTGGTGTTTTCTGTGGTGTGGTAGGGGCGAAAGCTGGACTGCAGCAGGATGCAAGGGAATGGGGATTAAAATAGATCATTTTTACCAGCTGCTTAGTGGAAGAGGTGGAGGATAGCAGGAAGGGAATGTGCAGTTAGCAATTTTAAAACTTTTTAATGTAGGAGGTGCTTATTCATGCTACACACTTCTGCAAAACCATCAGTGGAAAGTGAGTGGTTGAAGGCAACAATGGAATTGAAGAAAATGTTCAATCTTTTTTTTTGTTTTTCTTTTTTTATGGCTGCACCCGCAGCATGTGGAGGTTCCCAGGCTAGGGTTTTAATCGGAGCTGTAACCACGGACCTACGCCAGAGCCACAGCACCGCAGTATCCGAGCCGCAACTGCAACCTACACCACAGCTCACGGCAACGCTGGATCCTTAACCCACTGAGCGAGGCCAGGGATCAAACCCACATCCTCATGGTTCCTAGTCGGATTCATTTCCGCTGAGCCACGAGGGAAACTCCAAATGTTCAAATCTTCATATTCTTGAAAGAGATGTGATTTTTGAATATGTGGATAGAATCAAATATCAGGAAATTACACTAAGTATGCCAACAGTATTCTACTTGCGTGCACTTTCCATTATCTTGTCAAACACTGTAGAATATTTAAGCTAGGCATGAAATTTATCTTGGCTCCTAATGTCCTTAATATAATCTTAGTTTGGATTTCATTGTTGACAAAGATGTTGAAAACTGGACATTTTGGAGCATATCCATTCATTTGCTACGCATTTCATGGCAAAATTCTTCAACTTTCTGAGTAACAGTGTTGAGCATTATGTTGAACAGCCAAAGGCAGCAAAGCTATGCAAATTTCTAGTTCTGGGCAAAGTAAAAAAGTTTGTGGTATAAACTAGTTAGATATGTTACACTAATGAGAACAAAATTAGTCTTGACACATTTCTGGCAGGTCTAGAAAAATATGAGATGTATTCTCTACCACACACAGAATATTGCGTCAGAGTAACAAAGAGTATCATTGTTGTGCTTAGAAAGGGCTAGGAACATGCTGCGCTTGGTCACATCCTGCCTCCCAGCAGGATCACAGTAGAAACCTCAATGACTCTCCTGGTTGAACCACTTCGGAGATTTTGGAACTATCTAGAGCTTCAGACCGGAAAGCTAGGGGCTGCCATGGAAGATCTCAAGAGGAGACAATTCCTCCAGGATGCGCAACTGATCAAGGCCTTCCATGTGAGTAAACACTAATCAGCTCCCATACAAGGTGAATAAAAACCTTGGAATTCTTAGGAGAAGCATTAGAAGAGAGTTGAATGTTACTTTCATT
Source organism: Catagonus wagneri (assembly GCA_004024745.2). Classification (NCBI taxonomy): domain Eukaryota; kingdom Metazoa; phylum Chordata; class Mammalia; order Artiodactyla; family Tayassuidae; genus Catagonus; species Catagonus wagneri. The sequence goes on from PVHT021183556.1 coordinate 6,370,963, forward strand.
TTGTCCCCTTTCTTTTCCTTCCTTCCTTCCTCTTCCTTCCTTCCTTCCTTCCTTCCTCTTTCTTTCTTTCTTTTTCTTTCTCCTTCCTCCTCCCTCCCTCCTTTTTCCTTCCTTTCTTTTCTCTTTTTGGCTTTGCCCAAGGCATGTGGAAGTTCCTGGGCCAGGGATCAAACCAGCATCACAGCAGCGACCCTGAGCGGATGCAGTGACCACGTTGGATCCTTAACCTGCTGCTCCACAAGGGAACTCCTCATCCACGCAGCTTCTTTTCCCTTCCTATAGATAAAGTTGTGGGAATCATTCCAGAAAGCAAAAGGAAGAATGCAAGTGTTTGTTGTCAACCCAGTAATAAAAATTTTTCTGACGAAATTTTTGGAAAGTCTGAAAACAGAAAGAGGGTTCATTTCAGACAGCATAAACAAATCGACCCACCACCTGTTTTTGTTTCATAAAGTTTTATTTAGAACACAGCTTCACCCATTTATTTATGTCTTGGCGATGGCTAGGGCAGGATTTGGTAATTGTAACAGAGATCTTCAAAGATTGCAAAGCTGCAGATATTTAATATTTTGAGCTTGAGAAAAAAAGCTGGCCAGCCTTCTAGTTCAGGAAATCAGCTTAATTTAAAAAAATTTTCTTTCTATAGGTTCCCTTTTCCCTTGCCTATGAAAATATGCTGAAGCAAATAGCAAATGCAACATGTTTAATTTTTAGTCGTGTATATGAGACTAGACTACCTCTCAATCAGTCTTCTCTAATTTCAGTGGAAACTGATGGGGAGCAATACAAGAAAGGCGAGTGTGTAAAGATGAAGAGCGACAGGGAACTAACTGTATTCAATATCCTGTGATAAACCATAATGGAAAAGAATATGTTGTGAGCTACACGGGAAGTCCTATAATGGAAAAGAATACGAAAAGGAATGTGTGTGTGTGTGTGTGTGTGTGTGTGTGTGTGTGTGTTTGTGTGTGTAACTGAACCACTTTGCTGTACAGCAAAAATTCACACAACATTGTAAATCAACTATACATCAATAAAATTTTTTTAAAAGAAAAAAAGATAAGAGGGACAGCAATAACTAAGGAAGCATTGATTCCTAAGGTCAAATGCACTTCCAAAGAAAATATTTTAATGTAATTTCAATTCCCCCCAATTTTTTTTAGGGCCACACCTGCAGCATATGGAAGTTCCCAGATTAGGGGTCGAATTGGAGCTACAGCTGCCAGCCACAGCCACAGCAACACTGGATCTGAGCCTCATCTGTGACCTACCCCACAGCTTGTGGCAATGCCAGATCCTTAACCCACTGAATATGGCCAGGAGTCAAATCCACATCCTCATGGATACCAACTAGTATTGTTATTGCTGAGCCACAAAGGGAACTCTCCAAATTAATTTTTGACTAGGTGTTTCAAGGGTTTAAAAATAAATCAAATCAAATTGATTTCATTGTTCCTGCTTATCTTGTCCTAATCAAGGGGTAATATCTTTATTAGGAAGGAAGCAAATTAGAGAAAGAAAACATGGTGTGTATAGAAGTGGCTTTTCTCTACTTGGTAGGAGTGAAATAAAAATTCTTCAAATAAAAACTAAAATGCTATTTCCTATTATTTTCTCTGTCTAACTTGGGCTCTTTCATTTCCATGCTTCTCAGAGATTTTTCTGTGGTATATTGTCTTAGAATTTGATAAGTGAAGTTGAAGTTTATAGCCAACGTTTTTTTTGTTTTGGGTTTTTTTTTTTTTTTGTCTTTTTGTCTTTCTAGGGCCATAACTACAGCACATGGAGGTTCCCAGGCTAGGGATCGAATTGGAGCTGTAGTCGCTGGCCACCACAGCCATAGCAACACCAGATCCAAGCTATGTCTGCGACCTACATCACAGCTCACAGCAACACTGGATCCTTAACCCACTGAGCAAGGCCAGGGATCAAACCCGCATCCTCATGGATGCTAGTTGGGTTCTTTAACCACTGAGCCATGACAGGAACTCCCCAGGTTATAGCCAAATATTTAAATATAGAAGGCAACACAGAGCATCTTTATAATAAATAAGCATCAAAAAAAATCTCTAAAATGATCCATAATAGAAGATTTGGTTTAATAAATTATGGTGTGTACATTAAAGGATTTACTTACAGCTATTGAATGATATTGTAGGTAAATATTTTTTTAACATGAAAAATGTTCATAATGACATCGAAGTGAAGGAAAGAGGATACTGCATGGTATGTATATTTTGGTCCAGTTATTATTTAAAACTAAATCTTTATACCTATATCCCAGTTTTTAATCTAAAGTTTAATTTTTATATGGTTTGATTTAGAAACATACACATCATCTCAGAAGCTAGTGTAGTACAGTGGGTGTGTGTTGGAGAGGGTGAAATCCACTTGGGTTAGTCATGGATGGAATCCTTCCAAAGCCACTTTCTAAATGTGTGCTTTAACCTATTCTACATATCCGAGACATCAGAATAATAAAACCGATTTCCTGAATCATTTGTGACATTTATATGCATCGTGGGCGTCTCGTGTCTGTAGGTAACGGTCATTTTCAAAATGATTTTTCATCTCTCCTTTAGGAGTGTGTTCTTGGTTACCATATGTATACTTTCTTATTATCTCTCACATTCGTTTCCTTATCTCTTCCTGCTACTTACTGGCTGAGTGAGTTTCTCATGTCGATTATTTCACTAGTCTCCCGTCTCCTTGACTACAAGGGCGCCACACCCCCGCACCTCCTATCTGTCCTCCACACTGCAGGACAAGTGACAGGGTCAAAGGGCAAGCCTGATTCTATCACCTGGTTCCTTTAAATCCCTCAACTCTTAGCAAAGATTAAAGATGAACCCTAGTGTTGGTAACAATGCCAGAAAAGAGTGTTTCTACGTGACTAACTGGAGTGAAGGCTGCTATTTCTCCAGAAAGCAATTTTCCCTGTGGACCAAGCACTTTTCACCAGTACTTGTGGGTCCAGCAGCACTTACGTGGACTTAGTCTGAAAGAAAATGAGAAAATACACTCTGGATTTCTGGCCAAGAAGGCTTCTATGAGCAAACTTCTAAAACCCTCTCAACAAATGATCAATCAGTTAGGAGAAAAAGAAGAATAGGACATACTCATGAGAAAAGAAAGAAAACTATTAATAAGAAAGAAAACTATGATCATTAGTGCCACACGAGGAACATGGCGGCTACATGTCACAAAATCAAAGAAATGACTACAAAGTCTGAGGAGAATTAAATCTACCCCAAGGAACCAAAACTGAGAGAAGAATTCATGGTTGTGGAAAATAAGTGGAGAAAACTCTTCTGAGGAGTAGTGGATAGGCACAGACCGCAGGAGAATGGGGGACAATATGTACTGTCCACCGCCTCCAAAGATACCACCACAAGGCTATTAGAGGCAGGGCTGCGGTCTGAAATGTGTGTCAAGCTGCATGATTATTTAATGATAGGATGCAAAGTAGGTTTAATTTTTTTATTTTTATTTTATTATTTATTTATTTATTTATTTTGCTGTACCCATGGTCTGCAGAAGTTCTCAGGCCAGTGATCATACCCAGGCCACAGCAGTGTCAATGTCAGGTCCTTAACCCACTGAGCTACCAGGGAACTCCTAATTTTGTTCTTTATGTTTTCCCCATTGAAAAATGTTTATTAACGAAGGTGAATTGACAGCAAAAAAAACAATTTAAAGTAAAATAAAAATACGTCAGTGGTCCCTCAACACCTTTGATATACGTATCCTCCTTTTCATGATCAGGCTCTGCTGAGACATTTGTTTTCCAAAACATGGTATGCTCTTTTTCTCTCCTACACCTTTGCACGTGTTTTTCCTGCAACTATCTGCAGAGTTCCTTGTAGTCATTGGTTACTCAGCTAAAAGAGAGCTCTTTGATGAAATATTCTGTGGCATCACCGGGCAAAATATAATCTCCACTCTGGTGATCCTGTTAGTCCCTGGCAACACCTCAGTTCTGGTGTTTACACTTACACTGGTGTGTTATGAGTATGCATTTCTCTCTCCTGTACAGTCAGAACTCCAGGTACCCAGGGATTGTGTCACTTTAAACTTCGTGTGGAATTTTTTTTTTTTTTTTTTTTTTTTTGCTTTTTAGAGCTGCACCTGTGGCATATGGAGGTTCCCAGGCTAGGGGTCTAACCTGAGCTACAGCTGCTGGCCTACACCACAGCCACAGCAACACCAGATCTGAGCTACATCTGCAACATACACCACAGCTCACGGCAACGCTGGATCCCTGAGAGAGGCCAGGGACCGAACCCGCAACCTCATGGTTCCTAGTTTGATTTGTTTCCACTGTGCCACAATGGGAACTCCCTGTTGTGTGGAATTTTATCAGTGTTTGTGGAATCGACACCTAGGAAACGCTGCATTAATACTTCATTTTCTTCAGTCTCTTCCTTGGGTTTAATGGGGAAATTTCTCACAATATTGCCTAGAAGACATGGTAGCGTAAAGAAGTATTTTTCTTGCATATGGCTTTCTTTTTATATTTATTGTTAGCTATCCATTTCAAATGAGTATTTAATTTCCTTTGATTTGCTCTATGTTTGTTTATATACTGTTTATTCTTCCAGAACAAGGAGATGGCATTTTTTGTGTTTGAATTGCCTCACATACAGGATAAACTGTAGGCACATGAGTTCACTTAATTTATTGCACAACATGATGACCATATTTTTATTCATCAGGCAAAAAAGTGGTTACAATTACTAATTATGTTTCTTTCTCAAATGCAGATGTCACTGGCCCTACCATACACTGTGCAGAGGTGGTACATTTACAGAGATGCAAGGAAACGGACACATTGCTTTTATTCTTCTCTGTACTACTCTGCCAAGAAAAACTCTGAGCTGACTTTTAGCCTTTAGTAGATTAGATTTATGGAGATTAGAAATATGTTCCTATGCAAAAGTTTTTGTTAAAAGATTTTATGCTGATAGTTACAGGATTTTCAGCTTATTTAGGCTAAAATAGACCACTCAGTTCTTTCCAGAACCTCAACTAAACCCAATCTTTGGAGAAAAAAGAAGCAAACAACTTTAATTTTAGCAGGGGGGTTAATTGTTTTTTAAAAAGTGAATGATTAAAGATTTTGACTTTATTATAAAGTCATTAGTTTTCATTTAAAAAAAAACAAGATTGCTCTTTTCTGTAATTTAGACAAATGCTTTTATAGTCCTCCATCTCTTTGACAAATTAGAAGGGTCTAGATTGTCATAAAGTGGAGAACTCTGTCAAGACACTTCTAGGAATGCATTTTTCCTGGGTTCATGTCACAATGCCCATAAGTTATATTTAATTTTTAATGATTATTTAAAATTGCCTTGAAACAACTGGTTTCATGACAAAGGATTTTTTTCAAGGCAGGCAACATTTCACTCTCAAACTTTGCTGAAACCTGAAACCAGTGTGAGCTTTGACAGAAGAAAACCAGGAAAGAGAGGAAGAGAAGCACAGGACGAGGAAGGGTGAGGAGGGAGGCGATGAATTAAGCAGAGGACAGTATTAAGTCGATAAAGTGATTTTTGCATTTGACTAACTCCTATTTTACCAAAACCTACTTTTCCCGTTTTAATTGTGATTTGTGGTGTTATCGGTGGATCACAAGCCTGAGCACAGGCACACAGGGCTGAGGATTACAGTATAAATGACACAAATTGCATTTCCAGTCTTAGGAATTTCTGGTTTGGCAGTTTGCCCACCTTTTCAGAATCGGCGTTAAGGCAAAACACAATTTTTGCAAAAGCGTTGCTTTCAAAAACATGGTGCAGATTTGCATAGAGCCATCGAATATCCAAGTCAGACTGCTTACAAAATGCACATTTTTCTGTTCTGTGAAATTGGGATTTGGTGCTAACATGATTGGCCTGTATTTTTTCTCAGGTGTGTCCTGTAAGTGATGGGTTAAGAATGAGACAGGCTGTGGGCGTTTTACAGTGTGACTCTGGGACCGATGTGTTGGCAGTGGCCAAGTAAATAGAGCTACTGTGTGTGAAGGTCATGGGTGGCCAGCTACCTCCCTCATATTTCGATATGAAAACCAATTTTAAAGACTTTCAGAACCAAGAATATTTACAAGGATTTGACTTCTGGATCTTTGGATTCTTTAAATGAGATTTTTCATGATAATAGAATAAAAACCTAAACTTCAAAATCAAATATATAGTATTTGGGGTTTTTATTTCTCTGCCCTGGTCCATCATTTTAATTTTTCAAAGTTAATTACTCATCTATTTCTGGATTTCCTACATTGGAGATTCCTCTAGAATATTAGAAGTCTACTTTAAAATTATTTTTTTAAAAACAGCTGCCCTATTGCCAGGATATAGTTCAACATGATAAGATAAAAGAGCTGAATGAAAAGCAGATGATTTTCACTGTTTCAGGAACTCAGTCTTAGAGTTCCTGATTGGCGCAGGAATTAACAAACTCATTGGTTAATGAGTCCAACTAGTATCCATAAGGATTGAGCCCAATCCCTGCCTTTGCTCAATGGATTAAGGATCTGGTGTTGCCATGAGCTGTGGTATAGGTCGTAGATGCAACTGGGATCCTGCGTTGCTGTGGCTGTGGTGTAGGCCAGCAGCTACAGCTCTGATTCAACCTCTAGCCTGGGAACCTCCATATGCCACCAGTGTGACCCTAAAAAGACAAAAAAAAAAAGCAACAACCAAAAAAAAAAAAAAACTTGGAAAATACTTTTAACAGCTAGTGATTTTGAATAATTTCCCTTAAGAGACTTGACAAAATAATAGTCACTAGAGTTATTAATTTTACTGGAAACCCCATGTAAGACATGGAATACTAGAAAACAGATTGCTGTTCCAGTCTGCTTGACAAGGGTTTGAATCTTATTTCTGCCAGCTACAAACTGTGTGAAGTTAGGCAAGTTCTTCATACTCTGCGAGCCTGTTTCTCCTTTATAAATGGATAAAGAACTAATTAAACGTGAAGGATCTTTTTTTTTTCTTTTTAGAGCTGCATCTGAGGCGTATGGAGGTTCCCAGGTTAGGGGTCAAATCAGAGCTGCAGCTGAGGTCTATGCCACAGCCACACTTGATCCGAGCTACATCTGTGACCTATGCCGCAGCTTGTGGCAACACCAGGTCCTTCACACACTGAGCGAGGCCCAGGGATCGAACCCTCATCCTCATGGATAATAGTTGGGTTCTTAACTGCTGAGCCACAGTGGGAACTCCTTTGAACATGACCTTCCAGTCTTGGAGGGGAGAGGCACGGACAGACGTGCAAAATCATGATTGCTTGTGGTTATTGAAATTCCCAGTGGGTCATAGGAACATGCAGGGCCTTGAGTTAGTGAGGAAGTTCCATTTCCACGGGTGGCTCTGCTGCCCATTCTTTGTGTGACTTTTGTCACTCAGCCCCTCTGGGTTTCATCTGTGGATAAGGCGCTTGGGTCAAATCGGAGGTGATGACCACGGCCCCTCCCTTCCCTCCCAGCCATCGCATCATCCATGGACAGCTTTCAGGGAGTTAACAGAGCTAAACTTCTATAAGGCAGGTGAATCACGTGCAGTTTTCTAAGCAGAGAGTTCAGAGATAAGAGCAGATTTTCAAAGTCCATGATCAAAAATTACTGACAACAAACCCATCAGCAAACTTAGAGTACATAATTTCAAAGGCCCTCATTGAGCAAAATATCTGTGCATTTAATCCTAGTACTCTAGGATTAAATGTGATATGGAGTAAGAAAAGCCTTTTTCCATGTGTAATTCCTTCTCATTCCTCTTTTTTTTTTTAATTTTTTACTTTTTAGGGCTGTGCCCATGGCATATGGAAGTTCCCAGGCTAGGGGTCAAATTGGAGCCACAGGTGCCGGCCTGCATAATAGTCACAGTAATTTAAGATCCACAGCTCATGGCAACACGGGATCCTTAATCCGCTGAGCAAGGCCAGGGATCGAACCGGCATCCTCATGGATACTAGTCAGGTTTGCTACCATTGAGCCAATGTAGGAACTCTATCCCAGTGTAATTTCCACGTGCTGATGGCTATAGGATTTCAAAACAAATAGCCTCAAAGCCATTCTTCAGAGGGATGTGCAAAAACAGGAAAGGGCAGCCCATGATTTCACTATATCTGGATGTGCCTAGAACTCTAATACATGTAAGTATCTTCTGCAGATCTTATTTCATGTTGTAAGCCTACATTTTCTTTGTGAGAATGCCTGAGGAATTGTTGAATCATTTGTTTTGCACACATGCAGGTGTTTTAACTTGTCCCAATATGTCAATATTTTAAAGAATATTCCCAAGAAGACAAATTTGCTTGGGATCTCAATATGTAAAGCTCATGGTTTTGGTTGCAAACTCAATTAAGTGCGTCATGTTGGACTCATGAAATTATTCCAGGAGCTGTATGTGACTTTTTTGAGAAAAGAAAAAAGAAAAGATTTTGGCAGCAAAGAAGGGAGTTTCCTCAAAGTTTCTGAATGCTTATATTATTCTGAGGAAGTTTGCCAACAGGACACTTGGAACTTGTCAGTGTTTGGAAAGCTAGGGAATTCTTATCATCATGCACATGGGAAAATACAACAGTTTGTTATTTGGAGATTGTGATGAAATGAACAGTGGTCTAGCTGGTTGCTGGTCAGGGGCAGGTTGAATGATTCCCAAGTTAGTTTTTTCTTTCAGCTGCGGAAGATCTTTCAGGCACATTCCATGGCAAACGACCTCCAGTCTCTCTTTCTAGGCAACGACAACAGTGCCCATGATGGTATCACTGCAAAAGCTGAAGCCTTGCTCCAAGGTCATGCTACTTGAGATTGCTAGCGGCTGTTCTGTCTTTTACTTACTAGCCTCACCTTCTACCACACTGCTGTGTCCAGCTCAGTCTTCACACAGATACTTTTAAGATTTCTCTTAGTTTCCACAACCACAGAGTCTTTTTCTTTTTTTAGACTGTGTTTTGTTGTTGTTTT
>PVHT021183556.1:6380930-6407291 GCA_004024745.2 Catagonus wagneri
TCTTTCTCCTTCTGACTTGCTTCACTCAGTATGAGGGTTTCTAATTCCATCCATGTTGCCATAAAAAAAGATAAAATAATGTCATTCGCAGCAACATGGATGGAATTAGAAACCCCCATAAAGAATCTTAATTGCATTTCATGTCTACTACGGTTACTTCTCTAAATGCTCAACTATTTTTTTTCCATAATCTTTTCTCCTGTTAGTTAAGTTATACTGGGCAGTAAGAATTATCTTCCTCATGCATTCTGCATTCTTGATCTATTTACCTATCTATCTAATCGATTTATCTATCTCATGATCCTTTAGTATTTATCACTAAATACAATCCCTAAGTCTTAATTTTTTTCTCTCTCTGTACGTACGCTCCATCTTAATAAGTTTGTCCAGTGCATACATTCTATGAGGTGCTTGATAGTAAAAAGATGATAGAAAAAGACCTTTGGCATCGCAGGGAACAGATATGTAGACAATGATACTTTTCTTCTTAGCACTTGTCAAAATGATAAGGAACTGATTTATTGTTTAATTTTATCATCCTTATCAGAGAACGGACCATGGCTGTCAGTTCAGTTATTCTCAGCACCTGGCCTGATGCCTGGCACAGAATAGGGGTAGACAACATATTTTTTAAAATTAATTACCGAATCATGGCCAGGAAAATAGTGGCACATTTTAATAGTGGCATATTCAAGCTTCAACAGAGGTAGCTAGGATCTATTTTCTTCTGCATAGAGAGATCAGAGAAGGTTTCACAAAAAGGACAGTATCTGAGCTGAGACGTAAAGAATCAGAAGTTGAGGAAAATAGGTAAATTGACTACTGTGGTGACAAAGGATAAACACAGGAACTGTTGGAAACAGATGTGGAACGGACTTTTTTCTGTAGGTCAGCATTTCTGAATGTGTGTTCTGAGGTCGCTGGTCCTGCCTGTTGTTCAAAGAAATTAGTTTTCCCTGGGCAGTTGGCGGGCTGGTAGATGTTTAACAAGGGGATTTCTTGGAAAAATGGAAAAGTCCTGATTCACAGCATTTGTTGGGAAGAAATGCAGGCCACTTTGTAGTATTTCCACTATACAGATACAACAGATATAGGAACAGATGTATTTTTTTCGTCTTTTGTCTTTTTATGGCCGCACCCAAGGTATATGGAGTTTCCCAGACCAGGGGTCTAATTGGCGCTACAGCTGCCGGCCTACACCACAGCCACAGCAATGCCAGATTCGAGCCACATCTGTGACTTACACCGCAGCTCACGGCAATGCCAGATCCTTAACCTGCTGAGCGAGGTCAGGAATCGAACCTGCAACCTCATGGTTCCTAGTCAGATTCGTTTCTGCTGAGCCGCGACGGGAACTCCAGAACAGACGTAGCTTCAAGGCAGTAATGTATAGTCACGGTAGGGGAGGAAAAAGTTTCCCCTGACCTTCTGAGCTTTATCACACAGATTAACAAAAGGAAAACAAACAGTCCTTTGCAAACATGGATGCCTCGGGATTACATGGGGGACACTCAGGGAAAAAGGAATCACTCCTCAAGATGGCTTAGAATTCAGGTTTAAACGGTAACTTAATAGGAGTAGGGGAGAAGGAATATAGGCCTTTTAGGGGAGAGGAAACGGTTCTTAGGAAAGTTGGACTGGGCCCCTAGAAGAGAAGATGGAAGCTATGATAGTTTGTGACAAAGTTTCTCCCAAAATGGTATTGGCCTCTAGTCTCTCCTGTGAGAAAAGCCAGCCCTCCTTGGTTGATGAAAGTCCCTGGAGGGGTGATTTATGACAGCTGAGCTCCTTTTGGAGGCTCTGTCTTTCAGCAAATAGGAGTTCAGAAAAGCCTCTCCTTGCATTTGCTGTTTTTTAAGTGCCTACAGTTCAAAATAATCAACACATCAAAGTGGCATATTTTGAAGTACATATTCCCCCAGAATTCATACGATAACTAGAAACTGATGAATTTTGAGTATTTATTACCTTAGTTTTTAATATAATGTCTTTACCTGTAAGTTTATATACTTTAATTTTTATATTTATTTTTTGCTTATTTTTAGGGCCACACCCTCAGCATATGGAGGTTCAGGCTAGGGGTCCAATGGGAGCTGCAGCTGCTGGCTTACACGCAGCCACAGCAACTCAGGATCCAAGCTGCATCTGCAACCTACACCACAGCTCATGGCAATGCTGCATCCTTACCCCACTGAGCAAACCCACGACCTCATGGTGCCTAGTCGGATTTGTTTCTGCTGCACCAGAATGGGAACTCCTTATATACTTTAATTTTTATACTGGCTGTGTATTAACTGACTTTCAAAATTCATGAAAGTTTAATACTTGGATTTTTTTTTCCGTCTTTTCTAGGGCCGCACCCGTGGCATATGGAGGTTCCCAGGCTAGGGGTCCAATTGGAGCTGTAGCCACTGGCTTACTTCACAGCCACAGCAATGCTGGCAATGCTGGATCCAAGCCACGTCTGCAACCTACACCACAGCTCATGGCAACGCCGGATCCTTAACCCACTGAGCGAGGCCAGGGATCGAACCCGTGACCTCACGGTTCCCAATTGGATTCGCTAACCACTGAGCCACGACGGGAACTCAACTTGGCTTTTTTTAAAAATTGAAGTATTGTTGATTTACAATGCTGTGTTAGTTTCAGGTATATAGCAAAGTGTATAGTATATACATATACATTCAGGTATGCAACGTATATATATATATACTTCTTTTCAGATTCTTTTCCATTATAGGTTTTAAAAGATATTGAGCCTAGTTCCCTGTGCTATACAGTGGGTCTTTCTTGGTAATCTGTTTTACATACAGTGGTGTGATCTGCTAAGCCCAAACTCCTGACTTAGCTCCAGCCATTCCATTTTGGTAAACACAAGTTTGTTTTCTGTGTTAACGGTTGGCTTTTAAAAGCTACTAGCGAGATCCATCGTCCAGGGCAGGTATACTTAAAATAGCATAGTTTCCTTTAAGAGATTCACCATGAATATTTGGATCCTGGGAAACTTTGAAACAAAAAACATATCTTTCGGGAGTTCCCGTGGTGACTTAGTGGTAAGGAACCTGACTAGTGTCCATGAGGATTCGGATTCAATCCCTTGCCTCCCTCCATGAGTTAAGGATCTGGTGTTGCTGTGGCTGTGGTGTAGGCTGACAGCTGCAATTTGACCCCTAGCCTGGGAACTTTCATATGCTGCACGTGGCCCTAAAAAGCAAATAAAACAAAACAAAACGAAAAACCAGCCGAACAAAAAACCCCACATATCTGTCTTAGTTTACACTCTGGACAGTAAATAACCTTATTTTTTGTGTAGCAGGTACCAACATGTATCAGGAGTGACCTGGCATACCGTATCTTGTTGGCATGTCGACTCATTGTCCATTTGCTTTGCTCTGTTACTGGAAAGAGTGATAGAATTTACTATGTTCCGTTTTCTTTTCCTCCACTTTCCTAATTCCTTATAAATGTAATACATGCCCATTGGAATGCCTACTCCAAATCATATTCCACCTTTTCAAATTTCTGCCTGAGCCACCCTTCTTTCAAGAAGTTTTTCAGTTTATTTTCAAATAATTGTCTACTCGTTGTAGTTACACTCATTAATTTTTTATTTCAGCCTTTTCTACCTCCTACCTTTACAATTTCTACTTTTGTCCAACAACGTATTTGTTTTTTTTCCCCCTAGGATACCATTCCTTTTGGATGATTCGTGGTTTCTCACCTCTGCTACTAGATCACAATCTCACAGAGTGGACTCTACGCCTTCCATGTTTGTATACTTTTAATAATGCGTGGTACAGAATTGCATCAAGAGTGTTTAACCATAAAAATACTGCATTTCTGGGAGTTCTTGCTGTGGCACAGCAGAAAGGAATCCGACTAGTATCCACGAGATGCAGGTTCGATCTCTGACCTCGTTCAGTGGGTTAAGGATCTGGCATTGCCATGAGCTGTGGTGTAGGTTGCAGACACGGCTCAGATCCTGCGTTGCTGTGGCTGTGGCGAAGCCTGGCATCCGCGGCTCTGATTTGACCCCTAGCCTGGGAACTTCCATCTGCTGAAGGTGCGGCCCTAAAAAGTAAAACAAACAAAACAAACTGTATTTCTAACTTAAGAAGCAAGTGATTATAGAGCAGAGGTAACATACACCTTCAGAATGCTCAAGTTTTGTTTCCAGCTTACACAAGCTGGTTAGCCAGAGCTGGAAGCCAATACAGTGGAAGACTTTAGCGGCACCTGGAAAATAATTCTGAATCTATGCAATGGTTAGCTGGAGCAGAGGGCTGGCTGTTAGCCCCTTATTTGTCATCTGAGCCTGCCACTCTCTGGAAGTGTGCCAGGAGAACAAAGAACCTTTACTTTCCTATTTATTCTTTAATCTCTTCTTCCTTCTCCTCTTTCTCCTCATTCCCTCTCCTTCCTCTCCTCCACCCACCCTCTCTTTTCCTCCTCCTTTCTTCCCCTTGTTCCTCTCCTTCCCACTTCTACTCTTATGGCTCTTTCTCTTTTTCCCTTCACTAATTTCAGGGGTACACTATGTAGCTGTGCAATTCCAATCATACCATAGGAATTACAGAAATCAGAAATAAAGCCTTCAACTTTAGATTGTAAAGTGGGGAGTTCCCATTGTGGCTCAGCAGTTAATGAACACGACTAGCATCCATGAGGACTCGGGTTCGATCCCTGGCTTCAGTCAGTGGGTTAAGGATCCGGTGTTGCCGTGAGCTGTGGTGTATGTAGGTTGCAGACACGGCTCGGATCTGGTGTGGCTGTGACTGTGGCCGTGGCCAGCAGCTGTAACTCCAGTTAGACCCCTAGCCTGGGAACCTCCATATGCTGCAGGTGCGTGTGGCCCTAAAAAGAAAAAAAAATGTATTATTTTAGCTCTAGAAGAAATCAGAGAAACCATGCTGTTTCACTACATTCCAATATTATAAGAAAAATTTAAAGGCACATAACTAACTGGCTTGCTGAAGGTAAGAGGTGGAAAGCAGTTGTAGTCTCTCCTTAGAGCCATGACATATTTTCTGTAATATCATTTAGTGTTTTTGAGGATTGTTCATTCCTTAGTCCCTAAAGGATTCCTGTGACATACATACATTTATTTATTTATTTATTTATTTATTCATTTATTTTTGCTTGACTTTTGAATCCCATTCCTTTACCCCTTTTTTGTTTTTGAAAATGTGTCCTCAAAGGGTGAAAAATCTTCCTTGGCCACGAATGGTTTCCTGGAGGATGAGAGGCGGTTAAGTGGAGCTCAGCAGTGACTGGGGAAGGACAGAAAGCCAGCTTGGTCTATAGAGAGAAAAGACTCCTCAGGAACTAAGTTCAAGTTGGAGGGTATTCTGCAGGTTCTGTCATCTCTGCCTCCAGGTCTCCTAGTCATGGGCTGCCTTCTCTGTGTCAGTAAAGACATTTAACCTTCTCTTTCACAACAAAGGACTAAAGAATGCATCGCTGTGGCCGGAGAATTTGCTGTTTGCAATGGGGCACCTTGACATTCTATGCTCCCTCTCTTTGTTCGTAAAAGTGGAAGACTGGTCAAAAATGAACACTTGAATTGCCTTTGTTCTTTCAAAAGCCAAGATCTTTCATTGGATGCATGACTGTTAGTAAAGAATGCTGAGGCCCATTCAAAAGGCATTTTTATCTGAAGGCCATCTGTTAATACAGGAGGCCCAGGTAAACTTTTCAGATGAGAAAAGAAAGGAAGTCAATAGAGCTTCCCCACTGATGATCTAAATCTTTTCAATGTTATAGCCTCTGGGTTTGGGTGAAGAAATTTTAGGAATTTGAGAAATGTGAGAATTCTTTAGAGTAACCTCTAGGGGAAATAGTGAAGAAAACCATTGCTATCTATTTTAACCCTGGTTGAAGTTAGTTAGCATATTCTCTGCATGAGTACAATCAACAGCAGTGGGTATGACTGATGATGGGAAAAGTAGGATTAACCCAAGACAGAGGATTATCGTTGCTGGTATAACAAAGTGCTAGAGGAACCAAGGCTGTTCTGATGATTTCTGGACATCACTGAAATGCCTTACCGTGAAGGCTAGGCTGGGACAATAAAAACAGGGCTGAGATACAAAAAGACTGGGAAAGGAAAATCAAAATGGAGTTCATATTGCTAAGAGCAATCTCTAAGATGGGGCTGTGAGGCCTTGAAGGAAGTGCAGCCTACGTACATCTCAGCCTGGGTGGACTTTGGACTCTTGACCACTTATTGTCCTGATAACTTCATCCAGAACATCTGCCAGAAATTCAAGATACTTATTGGACCCTTACTCTAGAATATCTTGTGACAGCCTATCAACTCTTATCCTAAAATAACTTGTGATTCCTTAAGGACGAATATTTCCTGACTCACACCAGAGTCAATCACAATTCTCACCAGGAAACTTTTAACAACCTCATGGCTTTTCGTCCTTATAAACCCCCGAATATTTCTCTTCCTAGGAACACTCTCAGAGTTATCCTGAATTTGTCTCCCGAATTGCAATTCTTCAGACCCCAAATAAACCCTGTTCTTGTTTGCAGCCTCCTGAATTACTTTTTGGTGGGTAAGACATAAGAAGAGCTTAGTGGGTGTTCTCTGAGCTATAGTACCTTCTCTCTGTGATCTTATGCTGTCATTTAATGGATGCACAAATCATGGAATCTCATTTTTTAATTAGAAATTAATATTCTTTACTTAAAAAATTTTTTTGGCCACACAAAAATATACAAATGCCTTTGTAAATTTCAAAGGCATTTCTCTTAAAGGCTAAGCTCAATTTTTTCTTTAATGCCCTCAGTGGAGAAGCCTACCAGTCGTTCAATCACTATTCAGCCTCCTCTTTACCAAGATTAATTATGTGATTAAGTCAAGTCATGTTTTTAATCTTCTCCTAACAATCTATTAGGTTGAACCATATGAAATTGCATCTTTGCAGGTTATTGGTGGTAATGTTTTCAGTTTCATATGGTTCAACCTATTATTTCAAATTTCTTTTCTCTAATTTTGAAAATATTAGACCTAGAATCTGGTTTTTAGTGAGTGAAGAATTACAGTTTGCACATGCCACGATCTATTTCAAATATTAAACTTTTAATAATAGTACAATAATGAGCCTATTGACTTTAAAAAGATATAGCACCACTAATTTCTTAAGATGATGAAAATATGGTGCCTCCTCAGATTCTTTCAGTCACACTTATTCATTATCTATTCCCTGTCTTTCCCTTATATTGTTTTTTTCCCTCTCTTTCTCTCCTTGTTTCTCTTATGTAACTCTTTTTTTTTTTTGTCTTTTGTCTTTTTAGGGAGGCACCCTGGGCATATGGAGATTCTCAGGCTAGAGGTTGAATCATCAGAGCTGCAACTGCTGCTGTTGCGTCCCACTGAGCGGAGAAAATCCACGAACACTCATTCAAACTGCTAGGAGTTTTATTAGCTGATTGGTGACTGCATCACACTCAGGCATGGGACAGGAGTGCAGCCCCGAGTCAAAGTAGGGATAGACTTATAAAGGCTAAAACCATACGCAGATGGTGTTTTGCACAAGCAAGCAAGCAAGCAGTTACAGAAGCCATAAGTTCGCAGTTAGCACAGCAAAAACAAGATAAGGACAAGGGGAGGGGGTCAGTCTTGCAAAACTGGGCAAGGTCAGGCCTGCAAAACAGGATTAGCCTGTTAGTCCTGCAGAACTATATTTTTTGTTAGGGGTCAGGAAATCAAAATGGCTCCGCTATGGCCAAATTTAAGGGGGTCTGAGTTTCTCTCTGAGTTGGATCTTAACACTGCTACACCACAGCTACAGTAACACGGGATCCAAGCCGAGTTTGCGACCAACACCACAGCTCACGGCAATGCCAGATCCTTAACCCACTGAGTGAGACCAGGGATCAAACCCGCATCCTCATGGATACTAGTCGGGTTGGTTAACCACTAAGCCATGACAGAAACTCTTCTTATGTAACTTTTATTCCATTTTATTTCTTCCTTATCAAATTCAATTTAATACTCGAAGTGCCAAATCAGCTTGAAAATATTATGAAAATGTGATGTATTTCATTATCCCAATAAATAAAAAAATTGTACTCCCTCAAAGCCAGGCCCTGATCTCTTGCTGTTCCTCTAACATTGACATGACAAGGAATCTTTGTTTGCCAGGCTTGTGGTTGACTTACCCGGGCAGTGATGGACTAGGACCACAGCCGGTACAGTTCTGTAAGTCAACGTCCAGCATGGCATGGGTGAGTTCAATGTTCAGAGTATCACGAGACTGAAATCAAGGTGTAGACTGGGCTGAGTTGACATTTGGATTTTTCTGGGGGAAAGATCCATCCCCTAAGTTCATTCTAATTGTTGGCAGAACTCAGTTCCTGTGGTTATAAGACTGAGGTCCCTGATTCCAAGCTGGCTATAAGTAAGGGACTGCTCCGTGCATTTACAAGGTGCTTCCATTCCTTGGCATATGGTTTGTCCATCTTCAAGCCAGAAATGAAGGTTTGGAATCTTATTCCTGCTTCTAATCTCTGAATTCTCCTCCAACACACTTCTTTTTGTATATACAAAGTATAGTGGAAATTGTGAACCTGCTGAAAGCTCTATAATACATCCCAAAGCCCAGAGAAAATCATTTAATATTCTTTTTTGTTTGTTTGTTTGTTTTGCCTTTATATAGAGCCGCACCCGTGGCATATGGAGGTTCCCAGGCTAGGGGTCTAACAGGAGCTGTAGCTGACGGCCTTCGCCACAGTCACAGCAACGCGGGATCCGAGCCGCGTCTGCAACCTTCACCACAGCTCACAGCAACGCCAGATCCTTAACCCACTGAGCAAGGCCAGGGATCGAACCCGCAACCTCATGGTTCTTAGTCGGATTCGCTAACCACTGAGCCACGAAGGGAACTCCTCATTTAATATTCTATATGCCTCTGATTACCCTGTTACTGTATAAAGTTGTAGTTTACATGCAGCTATTCCAACATAATGATGCCAAAGGATATAAGAAAGAATCATTTAAATTGGTGCCTTCTTAAAAAAAAACAGATAGTTCTGTAGTTTGTGCATCAACCTTTGAATGGCTAAGTTCAAATACTTTGAAAAACAGTTTTCCTTTTTGTTATATAAGATAACATTCTCTAATATCTGTCACAGTAAGTTCTAGATGCATTATGGAAGAAATATGCCTCTTTTGTACACTCTCATCTATTTTGACTTTGTACTCATGACTCATGCTTTCAGGCATTATTTATGCCAACTATGTCAAAGAGCACTTGAGTTTCTTTTTGCTTATTTTCTATCTAGTGTTGGTTGATGAATATGCAATTATATCTCCCCATTTCTGTTGTTTTTCTTAACCTATTTTTTCAGAACAAATGTTTTTCACTGAGTAAAAATGCCAGGGTGAGTTAAGCTGGATCTTCCCAATAACCCTGTGAGTGCTTAATTAACATAGACTTTCCCTGTCTACAACAAAGATGTTAGTTGAAAGCATAAATTATAAAATTAGTAGGGTTTAACAATTTAACATTTTATGTTATTTGATTCTGCATGGAGTGATAAAACAAGATATGATGATATAACTTTTGCTTTCATTTTGGAAAAGGGATGAATTTCTACTTTAAATTTAGAATATCCCATCATTAGTTGCCTTTAAGAATTTAGTTTGTATAACTGATATTTGTCACTTTGATTTGCCATGCATATAATCCAATCATTTAGATATTGTGCAAACACCTCCAAAACTTGGCAAGAAAGCATGACTTTCCATATCCAATATGTCAGCCAAGTCCCGAATTTGCATTGTTTAGTGATATTCTGTCCTCTTGAGACAGCTCTGACTAAAACGAAATGCTTTCTGGTGAACAAGTTTCCAAGCTTCAGGAATCTATGCACTCAAACAGTAATTCAAAGGACTTGACATTAGGGAAATGATCATAAAATATCAAAATCATGTACTAAATCTTTTTTTCAAGCAGCCACAAAAATGGCAGTATCTGTGAAGTGAACTTTTGGTTTATCCCACCTGCCAAGTATACAAATGTTGACCTCTTGGAAAATGGAAGCACGTGTAGGCTAAATGAATTTTAAAATATCCTTTGTTTTGTTATGTCACAGACCCAGCATTGGAGAGGGTTTTCTCTCCCAGGTGAAAGCTGTTCTTGGGCTGTGTCTTCCCGTTTCGTTGCTAGGCAGCAGATCTCCCATGGCCCTTCCTGGATTTCCATTTCTCATCACCACTACCTGGATGTTTGTCAAAGTCTCAGGGATGGGGGAACGTGTGTGTGGTGTGGGTGTGTGTGAGGAGGTAGGTGAAAGTTCCAGAAGCAATCTTGCTTTGCAAAAAGTACGTACTTATCAGGTACATTAGGCTACGTATCTCTGAAATGTGTGACAGTTTACAATTTCCCAAGAATCAAATTGATTTAATGCAACTGATTTTCTTAGGAAACAGTTATATACCCATTGCTCAAGTTTTACATCATCATTCCCTGGAAAACTGTGCCGTCATTTTCTGGCTGAGAAACGAGAACTACGCTGCTTCACTTAATTAAGTCAGATAATGACTGGAGAAGAGGAGGTGTCTGCCCCCAGCAGGGAATGGGGTAACCAGAGGCTGAGCAGATGGAGAGCTAAAATGACTTTCCCGTTTTTCTGAGTTACGTTTCGACAGATCTTTTAGTACTTCGAAATGCAAATTCCCAGAATGCCAAACACACCCATACTCCAATGCGAGTACAAAAACAAAATGGAAAGCCAACCACAGTTGAGTTTATTGCCTGTCACTTTGGTTGGTCTTGTTGTCTCCCCACTGCTTCTCACCCCCAACTAACTTGGATGATCAAAACTGTCTTTGTTTAATGAGGAAAACACATGTATTAAGAGGGTAATTCACACAAGGGGCTTTCCCGTGTGGATAGACACTCAGCTGAGCAGAGTCTCCCTCCTCTTTCTGCTCACGACTCTGAACACCACTAGCTTTTATTGATGTGGGTTTTCTTTTCTTTTTTTTTTCCCCTGATGGTACAGCTGACCTTTACCAGGGAAGATAATAGAGACAAATCCTTATATCCAGCCCTTGTTGCTGTTGGGCTTGTTTCCTCTTCTCACACAAGATTAAGAGGTAGGCTTACTTGAGATTCTTCGTTCTGGCAAGCCTTGTTGCTGAACTTGGCAGGAGCACTGAAATATCTTTATTAGAAGCCATGAATCAAGTTCCATCACAGAACTCACAACCTTCCAAATCTGGCTGCCTTTTTTGTTAAGCTTCACAGAAAGGTGTGGCTTAAAATAAAGTTTATTTTCGGGTGCAGAGGTCCAAAGAGAATAGTAAATCTTGTTCCATAGCATATGTGGGAAGTCATCATTTCAGCTAAAACACATCAACCTGTGATTTAAAACTCTTTCTACAGAAGTTCTGAATATAATCCAAAGAATTTTGCTTATGAAAAGAGTTGGGCTGCAAAGGAACTCTGATGGATTTTGAAATTCACCAATATTTTCCTTGAGCCTGATGAAAATCCATTGGCTTTGGTTCTTAGCAGATGCATGTTGGAATAGCTATAATGGGAAATTCTGTTAGTACTTCCTTAGAGCAAAGGTTTGAAACTGCTTTCTCAAAATTGCTTCCAAGTTCTAGAAATCTAGCCTAAGGGAGCCTAAAATCTCGGAGATCTGCAAGACTGAACCTGCCACTCAGGCATGGGCCCAGCTATCAAGCGAAGCTACAGACAATGAGGGGATTTAAAAAATACTGGCAAGAGAAAATTTAGCTTGTGTCTAGGTGCTTTTAAACCTGAGTCTTGTTTTCATAGTAAGAACTGCAGCCCCAAGGCCCCTCACAAAGTGAATAGTGACCTAAGACAAATCTGCAGAATGGGCCACAGAGAATCTCAAATGCTTCCTTTGTTCCTGGAAATGATAGTGGGGGGAGGGAGAGAAGAAGCCACTCTCTTGACCAAGATGAAAGGGGGAAAAGATGGACTCAGTCCATGGAGATCAGGCAAGGTAAAAGAGCGTCTTCAAAGATGGTTTTGGTGTGTACCATCACTTGAATGAGGGATATGGGTAGACGAGAACTATAATCCTGGGTCAACTCTGTGAATCACAGAATTGTCCAGATACATAGGGTGGAATGGCATTTTCAGAAGACTGTTAGGTACCAAATCACTGTCTATGTATGTAACAGTGGTGGACATGAGTGCTGTATATCACTTATTGCTCTGTATAAAGTAAAACTACTCCGATAGTTTACGAAAATGTTGGTGAGTTGGAGGAGCTAGCCTTATATGAAAATAATGCAGTGTTTTTAAGATTGGAAGTGATTATTTCATAGAAGGCAATTCTATGTTTGAATAGAGAAGGAAAGGCACTGGTTATTTCGGCTCCTATTACTGATTCCTTGATACTTTGATCACTGAGCTGTGGATTTAGCGGGCTAAATGATTCATGTCTGCTATGTCCCTTTAAGTTTCAGGTGTCCCAAGAACACATTTTTTTTCAGTTGTGTAATAATAGCAGCTGACCGAAAACACTGAAATAGGTTGAATCTTGCTACCTCCAGTGTCTGTCTATTGCTCTTAATTGTTCAGAATGCTAAGCCAGGGTGTGACCCTGTTGCTTCAAGTGGGCAGATTAGGAAATGGAACACCTTAGGCAAGAATGAGTGCACTTAACATGCCACCTGGCACATCTCACAGCCACTGTGTGCTGTAAACACTCCTTGTTTATTAAGTCTTACAGTACAAACTTGACCCGGTGGCTGAGGAAACAGCACACCATTGTTTCCCCCGAGGTTGGCATCCATTAAGAAGGTTTGGCTTCGAAGCTTATCATTCCCTTCCTATATATCTAAACCCTCTGTCAAAAATTAAATGGGGTTTGAGCAAACGCTCCAAGATCTGGGAGGTGTTTGATGAAACTCTGGGTGTTTTTTAGGTAATTGCCATGCCTTTCCTCTCTGGTACAGGCTGCCTGTCACAGAAATTCCCATAAATCAAACTTCTTTCTGCAAGGGGGAGGAATGAGAAAAGGAACACTTCTGTTTTCATTTCTTCCATAGCATAATGCATATTTGCTTTACATCATGCGAGGGTGACAGGTTTGGACTCTGCTTCCAGATGTCCAGATGGTTTAATAAAACAAGAATAATAACACCTGACATATTTTCTTTTTTCTGATCCAGAAAGAAATAGTCTTGTATCAAGCTGAAGGAAACTGTATGTAAATAAAGAAGACTGATAAAAGAGAAGAAAACAGGACAGGTGAAGGCATTCTGCCCAGAAAAAAAAAAGAAAAAGGCGTACAATAAAAATGACCTTTTTTAAACAAAGACTGAAATGTTTATATGATTTAGCACAGTCTAAATTACATGTAGCTCTAGCCTCTGAAGTCATCTCAAATCCAATATATTTGCAAATAGCTCGTGTCCTAGAGTCTTTGCTATACAAGTCAATAAAACTATGTTGAAAGTTTAAAGTAAATGAAAAAAGAAGCAGTGTTAATAAGCAAGTTAAGACTCTGATGGCTTACCTCAGGCAGACATTCATCAACTTCCAGACACATAGTATTTGGAGTAAATTTAATTTATAAGTGCAAAACTCCATAACCCCTAAAAATGAAAACTTTCCTTTTCAATATGAAGTTAGTGTTTTTAAAGCCTCTTGACTTCATCTTTTAACAAAAGCATGTACGTGTAGTTGAGAGAGACTTGCTCTTTTCTTTACAATAGCCACTCTAAACCAGAAGGACTGAAAAAGTCCTTAGTTAAAGATTTTGCAATTCCATCTTGGCTATATAAACAAGTTAAAAATAATGAACTAGTGGTGGCCTAGCGGGCTGAGGATCTGGCATCGTAACCACTGTGGTTCAGGCCACTGATGTGGCGTGGGTTCAATCCCTGGCCTGGGAACTTTTGCATGCTATTGGCGCTGGCCAAAAATAAATAAGCAAAAACTAAAAAAAATAAATAAATAAAAATTGGAGAAAAAAATGGAATGGAAAATATTAAATATGCAGATTTTAGAGAACTAAAATTTCAGTATCATACACTATACATATTTAAAACTGAAATATTGAAAAGAAATCCATTTAACCTTTGGAAAAATGCTACTTTCCTTTTATAATCATATTCTGCATGTAATAATTTCAACATGTTTATCATATTATAACTGGGCATTCTTAATGCTTGACTATTTAATATATGGAGATTTCTTTCACATTTTTCTTGAATATATACATATATTTATATATAAGATATGTATATATGTACATAATACATATAAACATATAAGATATATATAAACATATAATATGTGAATATATTATATATTTACCTAATTGTTTAACATCAATGTTTTGAAAATATTCTGAATATTTTGAGTATTCAATTGAAAAGTTTAGGAATGAGTTTTACAAAGACTCATACATATGTATTTAGATTCAGGACCAGCCAGTCTATTCAAACAATTTCAGCTTTGAGTAAATATGCTAAGATGACCAAAGTAATTTTGCTGAAATTTCCTAATCATTTTTGCGGAAGGGTGAATTGGGAGTAAAGGGCCGTGCAGGCTGCACTGGGGCCCTGTTAGGTGCTGCTGGCCAGCTGGCGTTTCTGAACTCAATATCGGAGCTGTTAGGTTAATGTCTAAGAAAGATAAAAATAAATGATAGAAATTAAAAATAAAATAAAATAAAATAAAATTACTCGAGCACTTGCTAAACTCATACATACATAATTGTAGGTAATATGTTATGCATAATATATTGCATATTATATGTGATGTATTACATATATACATAAAACTTCTCTTTAAGACTTGCAGGATTCTGGTGAGAAGTTACTATTAACTTTTTTATTTCAATTTTCTATATTAAAAAAATTGAGGTAGGGTGTTCACTTCTTGGCTCAGTGGTTAATGAAACCGACTAGGATCCATGCAGATGCGAGTTCAATCCCTGGCCTCGCTCAGTGGGTTAAGGACTGGCATTGCTGTGAGCTGTGGTGTTGGTCTCAGATGCAGCTCGAATTGCACATTGCTGTGGCTGTGGCTTAGGCTGGCAGCTGTAGCTCTGATTCAACCCCTAGCCTGGGAACTTCCATATGCTGCAAGTGCGGCCCTGAAAAGCAAAAAAAAAAAGGAAAAAAAATTGAGGTAGAAAGATGTTAGCTACTTATAGTAAATGGGAATCCTTTTATTCACTGCTACCCAGACCTGGCTTTCTGGCTTGAACCATGCTAAGGTCCTCCTGTTTATCTTTGTAGGAAGAAATGTGCTAAGATTATTTGGTAGACCTAAGGCCACATAGGTAAGTGACTGGACTTGAAGTTAGAGCCCAAAGCAATGGCTCAGACAGTTTTTTTCTTTAAACAATAATTATGTAGGGAAAAATCAAGGACTCATTTTTAAAAATCAAAATTAGCTCTATCACAAAGGAACAGAGCTCGCACCCAGAGGGAAAGTGACCTTAAATGCCTTTGGACTCTGTCATTAAGGTGGGTACCTTACAAAGAGGCCAATATATAACCTAGTGGAATGAACTGTAGGTTGTAGACACACAGGTGGGAGGCTAAGGTTCTAGACTTCGCTCTCCCAGTGAGTCAAGTGGCTGTAAGTATGTCATGGGAACATTCGGTAATCTGTTAAGAGTACAAACAAAAACAACATGCTCAAATGCTTTCAAAGAAAGACATTCTAAACTCAAGATATTATCATTATTGTTATTAGAATAAGAAAATAAAACCCATTGCTATAGTCCTAAAATATTTTCTCTGGAGCTTATTTTTTTTTAATTTTTAAATTGTAGTTGATTTACAGTGTTCTGTCAATTTATACTGTACAGCAGAGTGACCCAGTTATACACACACACACACACACACACACACACACACACACACACACATTCTTTTTCTTACATTATTTTCCATCATGTTCTATCACAAGTGATTGAATATAGTTCCCTGTGCTATTCAGCAGGACTTCATTGCTTTCACAGAAAGACATTCTAAACTCAAGATATTATCATTATTGTTATTAGAATAAGAAAATAAAACCCATTGCTATAGTCCTAAAACATTTCCTCTGGAGCTTATTTTTCCCAGCATTTAGTGAATATTTTGGTCCATTTCCTTGCAAATGTGTGAGAAAGGCACAGGATGAGGTAGAAGGAGTTGGGTGCATGGGTGATCCAAGAGCAACAAGGTAAGAAAACATAGGAGTAATTCTCTTTTGTTGTTCTGACATTTCATATTCAAAATCTCAAATCTTTTCCCTTGAGCTACATTTATTATTTATAACTCTTTTTTTTTTAAGATTTAGAAGTTTGTCTACTGATGCTTCAGTAGCTAGAAAGGTAAGACTAATAGATTATTTTTAAAAATATAAATATATATGCGGTATTTTTTCCATATAGAATCTCATGACTTCTGTAGTCTTATTGTTTTTGTTTTTTTGTTCTTCCTCTTGGAAATACGCCAGCGTACTGAAGGTTAGAAGTCACACTGAGGAATTTACTTTTTGAAGATTTTAGCAAATGTCATATTCCAAGGCTGTCATTTACACAATCAAAGCTTCTATCTTTGAAGTAGACATTTTCAGGGGGAAAATAAACAATAAGTTCCTATGTTTGCCTTATGCCATTATTTCAAGTTCTTTCTGATAAGTATTTCATGTATTTTCTAGAAATTGGATTCAGATTCTTCGGCTCTAAGAATAAAACATCATCATCAATTAGTCATGGGGCCCGTCACTGTCAGGTAGCCATGGGGCCCAATTGTCATTAGTCATGAGAATGATGTGCAAATGGACTTTCTGGATTTTAATTTTTTGGCATCACACTTCTAATTTTCTTTTTAGAGATTCATAGACACATTTAAATAGATCTTTCTACTGAGTCTAGGATTCTCTGCTACGTTCTGTTTGATTTAGTAACTCCAGGGTTCCTTTCTGGATTGCATCACACACGTCTAGGGTGGGAGAGGGTGTGTAGGATGGGTAGTAATGAGGGAAATTAAGACTTTATAGATCCTGTGGTTTGATAAACTTTGATATTCTACCAGGCATAGTCTGCTTCTGCCAGAACCCCTGTGAAGGAGGACAGGCTGCTGGCAAATGAGCTGATATGAAACTTAGAAGTCTAAACAGTGTAATTTTAAATATTTCATGATTAAACAAAAGCAAAAGGTCAGAATCTCAAAAAACAGGAGGATATGACATTAATCTACTGGTAAATTGGTACCATGGTTTGAATGAGGCTAGAATGGGGTTCTTTTTCTTTTTTTTTTTCCTGAAATCAAACTGTAAACCAGATATGTTGAACCGGAGTTTTCCCTTTCAAACATTACATGTGGCATTATTTTTTCTTAATATTGTAATTTTACACACCAGTTTGTTAATCTTTTCATTTTTATAAAATATTAGCTCAATACCAAGTGGTCAAGTTGTAGTTTTATATCTTAATATGATACCTTCCCCCCTTGCTTAGAAAGAAATTGAGACATACTTTTAAGGTCTCTTTTCTGCAGAAAATAATGCTTTTCCCAAACAGATTTTTATGGGCATTCTTCTTTCAGTCTCCTCCATAAATATCTGGAAACCTCCCTTCAGTCAAATAACCTTTCATCCGATATGTTAGAACAAAGATAGGTAAAGATGTAGTGGAGAGATAACCGAATGGGAGGAAAAAGAAGGACCTCATTTCTCTTGGAAAAGCAAAGTTTATTAAACAAGAGCTGAACAGCTTCAGTTACGTCTGGATGCAATTCTGGTAGTTAATCATTGCTTTTTTTTCCAGTGAGACAAGTCAAAGCTTTTCAGAAAGCTGGTTCCTTTCCAGTTTGGATGGAAAGTGCAGCAGAGGGATCAGGCAAATACCTTGTAAGGACAGGTTGCCAAGAAAATCATTGACTGGCAGGATCTGGTGAAGCGAGGGGGTGGGGAATGGGAGTAGAAAGGTACATCTTACAGTTTAAAATATGGCATCTATTCTGTTTGTTTGGAGCAGGTTCCTGGCTTCGACCATTTTCGAGGACATGACTTATGACTGTGCCAGTTTTTGGTGTCAGGGTTCATGCTCGTATGTAGTCATAAGCAGTCCAAATATTAGGATGTAATTTATTTACTAACATTCTTTATATAGACTGGTTCTAGAGAAAATTAAAGCAGGTGAGGTTGGATTTTTGTGTAATCTCTGTCGCTTTACTACTCTTTCTTCACCCCTATCTTATGATCTGGTCTCCACTGAGACCCACCTTCCTCAGTAGCACGATCCAGAACTCTGTTTTCCATGCCTGTCTGTTTCTCCACCTAATAACATTCCTATTCCATTTCCTGAGGGTTATTTCTCTGCTGTATCTAATCTGATAAACTAATGCCTGCTGAGTTGTGAAGTAATAAATAATTGCTCCTACTTTGCCCATCTAAGATTATAATTTTGAATAATAAGATCTATCAAAGCTTTATCTTGTAAGCATGACTAATGTTGG
The DNA here is from genome assembly GCA_004024745.2 of Catagonus wagneri. Lineage (NCBI taxonomy): Eukaryota > Metazoa > Chordata > Mammalia > Artiodactyla > Tayassuidae > Catagonus > Catagonus wagneri. The sequence goes on from PVHT021183556.1 coordinate 6,399,403, forward strand.
ATGTTTTATGTAACAGAGCAGCTGGTTAGAGAGAACATTTTAGATTAAGCAACTTCCCAATGGCTCATTCCCCTTTCTGGGCATATTTTTCTAACAAGACTTTCAAAGTTGGCATCAAACATTTATGAAAGGTACATGACTTGGAGTTCCTGTTGTGGTGCAGTGGAAATGAATCCAACTAGGGACCATGGGGTTGTGGGTTCGATCCCTGGTCTCGCGCAGTGGGTTGAGAATGCAGTGTTGCCATGGGCTGTGGTGTGGGTCTCAGAGGCTGCTCAGATCCTGCATTGCTGTGGCATAGGCCGGCAGCTCCCATTTGACCCCTAGCCTAGGAATCTCCACATGCCACGGGTGCGGTCCTAAAAAGTGAAAAAAGAAAAAGTACATGACTTGACAACCACATATGTACACTATCAAAGGAATGCTTGGTCCCGATAAACTTAGTGTTTTTTTTTTTCCATCTAATATTCTTGAATCTATGAAATGCTGCAGTGAATGAAAATAAACAGTTGTGACTAATTTAACCTGCTCTATATTCTAGTATTCACTCCCTGGAAAAGTTCATCTTCCCAGATGCTTTGCATGTTAGTTGGCATGCTGTTGGTTGTAAATAACAGACCTCCAACACAAACTGGCATAAATAATAAACCAGATTGGCTCATGGATCTGAAAAGTCTGGGCATGTTTTAAGGCAGTCTCCCAGTTTTCTGTGACTCCCTTGGCTGTGCCCTCCTCGTTATTCTGGCTTCACCCTCAGGTTGGCTCCTACCATATTCTCCAAATAGCTGCCAGTCAGTAGCAACCAGGGTGACATGTTACTTGATCCACATCCAAGGGCAGAGAGGTTGTCACTTTCTATAACTATTTAATAAAAGTCTTGAGACTTACTTTGATTGGACCAATCACTGTGGCCAGGAAGAAACCAAATGTTGATTGATCCAGGTTTGCATGAAAACCTCTATTGAATCAATCTTTGTGTTAAGCTGAAGAGAAATAATATAGCTTGGAGCTAGGAAGGAGTCAGTCCATCCAAACCTCACTGGGGGAGGAGCATTTCCAAAGGAGAATCTGAATGCAATTTGCAAAAGTGGAATAAATTCTGAGTATGGAATCAAATATTATTCACCAAGTTCCTTTATATGGAGTGCAGTCTTCCAGCTTTTTGAAAACTGCACAGGAAAACAGAGGTGTAGAGTTCATTGTCTGCCAAACAGGAAAACTGTACGTGACTTGCCTCTAGTTCAGCAAAGAAAGTTCTTTCTACTCTAGTAACCAAATCTTTACTTCTTTCTTAAAACTGGATCTACCTACTTAATGTGAGAGATTCTAAGTACCACGCAGTTAAATGGCACTGCCAGCCCTCCGCCCTGTGGGGAAATTCTGAGATGCCACACACAATTAATTTCATAGGAAAATATGGCAGCCAGCCAGTTTCAAATTGCTCATGGTCCTGGTGTGAGGTTTATGGGCCCATCCTGAGACTGAAGACAAGGTGAATCTTCTATTTATAAAAAGGGAATTCTGAGGAGAGAACAAATTCACTGCTTCAGGAGTTATCTAGGAACTGATTTCCTTTATCCTCATCTCTCTTCTTGAGTCATTTGCTACTATCTTCTAAAAATCAATCTTTACAGTGAAAAGGTAGAAGAAAATCTGTCTTCAGTATCTTCACTTTCAGACATTCATGTTCAAATATTTAAGTCAATCCTGGTGGCAGAAAGTAGCAATAAGTATTTTTTCTGCGTGGTGTTGACATGTGGGCCTAGAACAGCCATATTCCAGTCCCCAACTTTATTGCTACCAGAGCCCCTACTGCTAAAAGTACCTCTTTACCAGAAGTTCCTTGGTGGAGCAGAGGGTTAAGGACCCAGTGTTTCTGCTGCGGTGAGTTCGATCACTGACCCCAGAACTTCCACATGCCCAGGGTGCAGCCAAAAATAAATAAATAAATAAAATTCCCTCTCTACCTTCCTTTAGTGTCTAGAATTCTTATCTGTAGGATCATTATTACTTGCTTTTAGACCTTATCCCAGCAAGTTACTTTTAAGAATTCTTAATACAGCTTACATATTAAAACATGCTACTCATTTGCAAATTTAATCATGTATCAAGCTTAGAATCATGTGAAATGTTTGGTTGGCTCCTTTTTTTGGCTTTTTTTTTTTTTTAGGGCTGCACCCGAGGCATATGGAATTCCCAGGCTAGGGGCTGAATTGGAGCTACAGCCAGCAGCCTACACTGACAATCACAGCAATGTCAGATCCTTAACCCACTGAGCGAGGCCAGGGATTGAACCCACATCCTCATGGATACTAGTTGTGTTCCTTACTGTTGAACCACAACGGGAATTACAGCCCTTGCTTTTTTTGGCCCTGCCTTTGTATCTTTTTTCACTGTCCTGTCCAGAGGATCAACTGGAATCCTGATAAGAGTTTTAGAAATAGAAACTAAGAAATGGACACCAGAAATACAGATTTAAAGGTAGGAGTGTGGGAGCAATTAGTTGCCATGTTTTCTACTCTGTGGATAGGACAAGCCAAGATATATTTACCAGTGTAGTATTTGAGTCAAACTAAATATTAGCTAAAGAAATGTTTGAAACTTGCAGTCAGTGACAGGAAGGGTATCGGTCTGTGTGTCTATTGCCCCAGGCCTTTCATGCTGTCCCCAAATCACACAGGTCAGTAGTGCTTTACAATACCAGTTCTTCTTTGATTTGCAAAATAGTCTCCTTCAAAAGGCTTAAAGTAAATACAGACATAGCTAAATACATCAAATTAATACTTTGGTATTGAGATAGGTGCCACACATTCATATTTAGTAATAAATCATGTATAGTTTTGCTATATACATAATTACTTATTGATGTTATGATGGTTGATTTCATATGTCAACTTGGCTCAGCTATGGTGCCCAACTGTTTGTCAGACGCCATTCCAGATGTGGATGAAAGTACTTTTTAGATGTGATTAACACTTAAATCAGTAGATTTTGAGTAAAGAAGATTACCCGCCATAAAGTGGATGGGCCTCAGTTAAAGACCTTAAGAGAAAGGACTGAGGTCCCCCAAGAGGAAAGGGTCTTCCCAACCCCCCTGCCCCCAACTTGCCCCTGCCAGATTGTCTTTGGACTTGAGGCTGCAATGTGAACTCTTCCTGGAACTACCTGCACATTTTGTACTAGCCAATTCCCTCTCTCTTTCTGTGTACATCTACACACACACACACAAACACACACACACACACACACACACACACCCCACAGCCTATTGGTTCTGTTTTTCTAATACATAGTTATAATACATGGACTTCAAAACTTAGTGGCTTAAAAAGTCACAAATATTCTTATCTCCCAGTTTCTGTGCATCAGGAATCCAGGTGCAGTCCTGTCGAACACTTTTGCTTTAGTCTCTTCAAGTCTTAAACCAAGGTGTTGTTAGCACGGGCTGCAGTCTCATTTGAAGGCTGAACTTGGTGATGTGGCGGGGAGGGTGGGGGGGAGGGCGGAGATCTGCTTCTAAGTTTATTCACCTGATTGTTGGCAAGATTAAGTTTTTCGAAGTTTGTTGACCTGGGTCTGAGCTCCTCACTGCTGTTACTTACCTTCTTTCTTTTTTTCAAGGCCACACCTGCAACATATGGAGGTTCCCAAGCTAGGGGTCTAATCAGAGCTGTAGCCACTGGCCTATGCCACAGCCATAGCAACACCAGATCTGAGCCGCGTCTGCAACCTACACCACAGCTCATGGCAACGCCAGATTGTTAACCCACTGAGCAAGGCCAGGGATTGAATCCACAATCTCATGGTTCCTAGTCGGATTCATTAACCACTGAGCCACAATGGGAACTCCTCACTGCTGTTACTTGAAGGGCTCCCTTAGTTCTCTGCCATGTGGGTCTTCCATGGGGAAGCTCATGACATGGCAGCGGCAACACCAGGACAAGCAATCCAGAGAGGAAGAGGGGTCACCCAAGACAGAGTCAGTGTTTTCATAACTTAATTTTGGAAGTAACAGACCATCACTTCTCATGCATCCCCCTCCACTGGAAGTCCCTCCATACCAGGCGTCCAAGCAGAGGGTGTTACACAAGAAGGTGAATCTAGGGGGAGAGGGCCATGGGGCTATCCTGGAAGTTGCCTGCCACAGTTAGCTTGTTGGAGAATCTGCAGGTGAGCTTTCTTTCTTTTTAATTCTAATTAAAAATTAGAATTAAAGAACTGATTTGGGGAGTTCTCACTGTGGCTCAGCAGGTTATGAACTTGACTAGTATCCACGAGGAGGCCAGGTTCATTCCTAGGCCTCAGTCCATGGGTTAAGGATCTGGCATGTCCGTGAGCTGTGGTGTAGGTTGCAGACATAGCTGAGATCCCTCATTACTGTGGTTGTCGTGTAGACCTGCGGCTACAGTTCCAACTCAACCCCTAGCCTGGAAACTTCCATATGCCAAGCATGTGACCCTTAAAGAAAAAAAAAAGAATTGATTTGAACTTGTGGTTTATTTACGTTATAAAAAAGGACAGACTGTTTTTCTAAGACTGTACCGAGGGGCTTGAGGGAATTTCCATTTTATCATATTTATGAATTTAATATATATATTGTGTTTACCAGAGTAGTTTAAATATTTGAGAAAGTACCTGGGAAAATTTCACCTGTCAGGTCGGTTCAGATTAAGGCAACAAATATGTTAATCTTCGACCAAGTTGGGTTTTTTTTGTCTTTTTGTCTTTTTTTTTTTTTTTTTTTTTTGCCTCATCTAGGCTGCACCCGCAGCATATGGAGGTTCCCAGGACGGGTCTAACAGGAGCTGTAGCCGCCGGCCTTCGCCACAGCCACAGCAACGCGGGATCCGAGCTGCATCTGCAACCTACACCACAGCTCATGGCAACGCCGGATCCTTAACCCACTGAGCAAGGCCAGGGATCGAACCTGCAAACTCATGGTTCCTAGTCGGATTTGTTAACCACTGAGCCAGGACGGGAACTCCCTAGAATTTTTTTTTTTTGCTTTAATTAATTGAACATCAATCTAAGAGAATCCCAGGAGTTACGACTCTTTTTTTTTTGAAATGAAAAATGAATGTCTTCAAAGAAAATAAAACTTGACATTGATAAAAGCAACTCTTCAGAGAGGGTAAAAGGGAGAAAATTCAAATGGGTGAGAAGCGGACAGGCTGATATTTTGGGAGATCTTGATCTCAGTGTTCATGCCAGCAGCTGCCTTCCCGCTCCTGAGTTGGGTAAGGCATCTTGAGTCTCTACACTTTTTTCTCTTGAAACCAAAGGTCTGAACTCACATCATTGCCTAGAATCTCTTCTGCAGAAGTGCATCTTGTGAAAGACAAACTGAAGACAGCACCTTTTCTAGAACAGTAACTACAAGGGTCGGAAAAGCTCTCCAGCAGGGGAATGATAAGACCCAGAGCTTTATTCCCGACCTGTCATTTTTTCCCCCAGATCTGTCACTTTATTTTTTTAAATTAAGTAGATTTAATATTCGAGCCCTGCCTCGTGTGACTATGTAGGAAATAAATAATAAACTCCAAAATGTGTTGAAAAGAATGATTCTGCGTACACCTATAAATGCAATAATATCCATTAAGTAATAAAAAAAATAAAAAATAAAATAAAATAAACAAAGGCCAAAAAAAAAAAGAATGATTCTGGTCCAAAGTTGCTGATATTACAGTTGCACTTCAGTCATCCCCTGGGCAGTTTATTTTCTAGTATTGGGATAACACTGGCATTCTTTTACAAGGTTCTTGCAAGACTTGGAATGAAGTGCTTGGCACAGTGTCTGGAGCAGAGTAAGACCTCAGTAAATATCATCGATGATGCTGAGGTTGCTTTTTTAAACTCTGTGGTTTTTAAAACTTTGAGTCGCCATCCTTGTCACCCCTCATTTCCTGCGTGGCACTGCTGATTCTGAGTGTTAGCTGTGTTCCTATCCTTGTTTACCTCTTCGTCTCCATGGTTACCGCACGTGCTCAGGTCGCTATCATCTCTCCTACGGAATTTTGTGATGTCTTCCCACGCAGTTACCCAGGTTTTCGGGTCGGCTTTCATCTCTATTCTGAACCTACCCCAGGAGCATCTTCTCAGACATAAATACGTCCATCTTACTTCCTCTTAACATCCATGAAAGGTGCCCTGTTGCCAGCATACATGACACACATGATGCCTCCTACCAGCTTTCAGCCCTACGTTTTATGCTGAGTTCACGGGGACCTGGTTATAGTTTGCTGAACCCATGATGCATTTCCCTCTCCCTGGAACGCCTTCCTCCAGTTTCTTAAAACTCTGTCAAGGCTGGCCTCCTGTCTCCTTTTTATGAAGCCTCTCCTTCCCGGACTCACTCAAGCATGGTGTCCGTTATAATTCTCCCATCCTTCTTGTATGTAAATCTTAGTCTTTGTAACATGGAACTGCAATTTTTTTCTCTACATGTTTTTTTTTTCCCTAAATATGACTGGGAGCTCTGTGAAGACAGATGTTTTTAGGGTTTCTAGGTTTCTAGGGCTGTGCTTGATACAAGGGAATTATTCAATAAACGCATGTGAATGGAAGGTAGATCTATTCATATTATTGGAATTTACAATATTAAATGTAGTATAAATTTATTTAAAAATCTTTTTTTTCTTTTTGCTGCAACTGCTGCATATGGACGTTCTTGGGCCAGGGATTGAATCCGAGCTGCAGCTGTGACCTACCTACCCTGAAGCTGTGGCAATCCTGCCTCGTTTACCCACTGCATGGGGCTGGGGAGTGAATGTGTGCCTCAGCAGGGCCCCCACAGAGACGTCACTGGAAGTGCCGAGAGACAGAAATATAGGGCACCACAGTGGGAACTCCAATTTTTAAAATTTTTTATTACATACATTTTTTTAATTAAGATGTGGTTCATTTTCAATGTTACATGGGTTCAGATGCATAGCAAACTGATTCAGTTATATATATGTGTGTGTATATACATATACATGTATGTATATTTTTCAGGTTCTTTTCCATTACAAGTTATTACAATATATTGAGTATAGTTCCCTGTGCTATATACAGTCCTTGTTGGTTATCTGTTTTATATATAGGAGTGTGTACATGTTAATTCCATCCTCCTAATTTACCCCCCCCTTCCCTTTGGTAACTGTAAGTTTGTTTTTTTTTGTCTGTGAGTCTATTTTGTTTTGCTAATAACTTCCTTTGTATCTTTCTTTTTTTCGTCTTTTGTCTTTTTAGGGCCACACCCGAGGCATATGGAGGTTCCCAGGCTAGGGGTTTAATCGGAGCTACAGCTGCCAGCCTACTGAGAGAGGCCAGGGATCAAAACCGCAGCCTCATGGTTCCTGTGGGATTTGTTTCCACTGTGCCATTATGGGAACTCCTGTGTCATTGTTTTATTTATTTATTTATTTTTTCCATATTAACAATGAATTTTATTTCAGTTATAGGTGTACAAAGATCATAAGTCAATACGATAGATTCTGTGTCCCAAACCCACCAGATTGTCTTATTTGAAAAACCAAGGTTTTCGAAAATCTGTGAGTCGTTGTCTGTTCTTCAAAGAAGTTCACTGTGTCTCTTTAGTTTCCACATGTAAGCAGTAGCATTGGGTGTTGCTATCTAATTGTCTGACTGGTTCCACTTCGTATGATAATTTCTAGGTTCATCCATGTTGCTATAAATGTTATTGCATTCCTTTTAATGGCTGAGTAATATTCCATTATGTGTATATACCATATCTTCCCTATCCACTCCTCTGTCGATGGGCATTTAGGTTGTTTCCATGACCTGGCTTCTTCCCTCTCTAGCTGCTTTAGATGTAAAGTTAGGTTGTTTATTTGAGCTTTTTCTTGTTTCCTGAGGTAGGCTTGTATTGCTATATTCTTTCCTCTTAG
>PVHT021183556.1:6410743-6547497 GCA_004024745.2 Catagonus wagneri
CTCTCCCTCTGATGGGTGGGGCTTTGTCTCTGGATGAGATTAGAGGCTGGCTGTGTGCCTGAGGGGTCTTTAGGCAGCCTGTTTAGTGATGGGTGGGGCTGAGATCCCACCTGGATTAATGTTTGGCCTGGGGCTTCTTAGTGCTGATGGGAGGGACCAGATTTTCCCAGAAATGGCCCCCTCCAGAGAAATGCAGGCTAATGAATGTCCCCGAGAGCTTCACCTCCAATGCCCTTCCCCCACAACAAGCCACAGTCACCTCCATTTTCCCAGGAGATCCTCCAAGAATTGCAGTAAGGTTCCACCCGGATTCCTATGGAGACTGCTTTGCCCTGGGACCCAGGGCACGTGAAAGTCTGTGTGTGCCTTTCAAGGATGGGGGTCTCTGTTTCCCCCAGTCCTATGGAGCTCCTGCTCACAAGCCCCGCTGGCCTTCAATGCCAGATGCTCCGGGGGCTCTTTCTCCCTGTGCCCGATCCCCAGGCATGGGGTTTTGACGTGGGGCTCAGAACTCTCAGTCCTGTAGGTGAGTCTCTGTGGTGCAGTTACTTTCCAGTCTGTGGGGCTTCCCACCCAGGAGGTATGGGGTTGCTTCTATCACGTAATCGCCCCTCGTACCTCTTGATGTGGTGTCCTCTTTGTCTTCTGGAGTAGAATATCTTTTTTGGAAGTTTACAGTCCATTTGGTTGAAGGTTGCTCGGCATTTGGTTGTAGCTTTGCTTTTTTTCGGAAGAGAAGTTGAGCTCCAGTCCTTCTATTCTGCCATCTTTCCGAATGCCTGTGTCATTGTTTTAGATTCCCAAATAAGTTATATTGTATATTTATCTTTGTCTGACTTCACTTAGTATGATAATCTCTAGCTCCATCCATTTTGCTGCAAACAAAATTATTTCATTCTTTTTTATGGCTGAGTAGTATTCTGTTGTATACATAATACATCTCCTTTATCCATTGGTCTGTTGATGGACACTTATGTTGCTTCCAGGTCTTGGTTATTATAAATAGTGCTGCTATGAAAACTGGGGTGCATGTATCTTTTTGCCTATTTTTGTTTTTTGTTTTTTTGTCTTTTTGCCTTATCTAGGGCTGCACCCGCGTCATATGGAGGTTCCCAGGCTAGGGGTCTAACAGGAGCTGTAGCCACTGGCCTATGCCACAGCCACAGCCACAGGAATATGGGATCCGAGCCGCATCTGCAACCTACACCACAGCTCATGGCAACTCTGGATCCTTAACCCACTGAGCAAGGCCAGGGATTGAACCCACAACCTCATGGTTCCTAATCGGATTTGTTAACCACTGAGCCATGACAGGAACTCCAGGGTGCATGTATCTTTTTGAATTAGAGTTTTCTCCAGATAGATACCAGGAGTGGGACTGCTGGATCATATGGTAGTTCCATTGTTTTTTTAATTTTTTTATTATGCTTTTTAGGGCCACACCCGTGACATATGAAGGTTCCCAGGCCAGGCGTCGAATCAGAGCTGTAGCTACCGGCCTACACCACAGCCACAGCAATGTGGGATCCTAGCTGTATCTGAGACCTACACCACAGCTCATGGCACACCGGATCTTTAACCCCCTGAGAGAGGTGAGGAATCAGACCCTCAACCTCATGGTTCCTAGTTGGACTAGTTTCCACTGTACTACAACGGGAACTCCTTTATTTTTAGTTTTTAAAGGGACTTCCATTCTGTTCTCCACAGTGGCTGCACCAATTTCATTCCCAGTAGCAGTGTAGGAGGGTTCCTTAGGAGAGATTTTAAATTAATTTAAATTTAAAAATTCACTCAGTAAATATTCTACTTCAGATCTCTAAGAAAATTATTGACCTTTCCTTAAAATTTCTGGAGAAAGTGTTGTTTTAGACTGTAACAGAGCACTAAATTAAAGCAAAGCAAGTTTGTCTCTTTATTTTGATAGAGGGATAAGGAAGGATAGGAAAGTATTTTGTTGCTTTAGTTGTTCACATGGAGGTTGAAGCATCATTAAAGTAAGATTTATCACAAATAAGCTGAAACACAACAAGGTTGATCGACTGTGTTTAGGTTAAACAAGGGGAAGATTATGAAGGGCTAGTTTTCCCCTTTATTTACCTTTTGCTTTGGTGTCGGGGGCGGGTGGGGGGGGAACGCCAGTAGGGATGGATTCAGGGATGCTGACCATTGAGAATTACTATGGGGCTGACTCAGCCTCTTCTCTTTTCTCTAAAATGCTTTCGGAACTAAGAGGAGGTAAATGAAACAAGATACTAGCATTTGCCTTAGAAATGTCTACAAATAGAGAAAATTTTACTGGAAATCATCATTTCCCTGCTTTCTGGCTTTCTACCCGATCAGCTTACATGGGCTTGTGTGTGAAAAGCTCACCCAAAAGTGCTATTTTGCTTTTTTTTTAACTTTTGAATATTTTACAGCAATGACCAAAAAAAAAAAAGGCATTGCTTGGAGTTCGTCAGTCCTCATGAGTTACTCGCCACAACTTGTAGTAAGATGAAAAAAAGATAATGGGAAGCAGAGATCGACCAGGGTTCTTCCTGTTGTGTGAGGAACAACAGAGACCTTTCTGTGTGTGAAGCGATGCTGAGAGCAACCCAGCAATCCAGGTTCCTGTCAACTTTTAGATGTCTTAGAACGCAGGAAGAAAGAATTCTCAGGGATAAAGTCCTGAGAATGGTGAGGGGACAGTTTGCATTATGACCGGTATCCCCCCACTGCTAAACACTTCCGATGAGCCAGCAAGTAATAAGCACTTAATGATATGATAACCGCTTAACCAGCGAGGTATTGGGAGCCACAGAAAGGCCAGCTTTTCTGTCTTAAGCACTGTGATTATATTATGGAAAACTTATTCGTCGTTCAATGGAATCTGAATCAACAATGATTATTAGCATCTGTGTGCAGACAATTAGATTCAGAAATTTATTCCTTAATGTTTTTCTGCTAGGCTAAACATGAGAAACATACTTCTCTGAAATGCATCCATACTTTTTTTCCTAGTGTGTTTGCCCTGAAACTTCCATATCCCTTCCGCCAAACCCTCATTTTAATTTTCTTCCACTTAACAGGAATTCTCTTTGAAGCATCTCCCTTTCCCCCACCCTGCAAACATTCTCCTAGTTCCTTCAAAATGGGGACAATTTACAGATCGGGATGAATGGGAAAGAGAACAAGTAAAAGCTGGGGTGGGTGGGGTGGATTTGGGGAAGCCTGTAATTTGATAAGGTTGAGCCAGCCCAGATAAGGCAGGACCGGTGAGTGGTGTCTTGATTGGGAAAGGTTTGGAATGTCCAGCTGGAGTCTGGACTTCATGCCTCTGGAAACAGGAGGCAGAAGCTTCTGAGCTGGAGAGTGATCCCGTTAGAGCATGTCGTGGTTACACCAGCTCAGTAGTTAGGGTTAATTGACCAGGGCAGATGCTGGAGGCTTGGAAGCAGTTATGAGAAAAATAAAAATACATTAGCACATGTGATGCTCTGAGAACCTGATTCACGGCCATGGAAGCAGATAAGAAAAAAAAAGGGGTGGGAAAAACAAAAGATCGGAGACTGGAAAGATCCAACTTTCTGATTCAATTTCATAGCTTGTTCACCCCTATAAAACCCTAGGTAGCTGCTTGTGTTATTCCCACAAACTTACAAGATCTGCTTACTGATAAGATATAGGAAGAGGAAGCAGCTGAAAAAGACCGTTTTTACCATAATACTTTAGTTGCCATCAGATTAGGATGATAAAATTTATTTAAGAAAACTCAGAGCTCCAGTTGTAGATCAGTGGTCTACAAACCAGACTAGTATCCATGAGAATGTGGGTTCAATCCCTGGCCTCGCTCAGTGGGTTAAATGATCCAGTGTTGCAGTGAGCTGTGGTGTGTGTCTCAGATACGGCTCGGATCTGGCTTTGCTGTGGTTGTGATGTAGGCTTGCAGCTGCAGCTCTAATATGACCCCTAGACTGGGAATTTCCATATGCCACAGGTATTTCCCTAAAAAGAAGAATAAAAGAAAAGAGAAAAAAATTGCTTAAGAAAACTGATGTTCAAAACATCCTCCTTGCCAAGGAAACCTCCTCACTGCCATCTCCATGGGCAGGAAGAATGGGGCAGGCCACTCATCAGTTAACATTTTGTAAGACTTTTGTCACAAAACCTGAATAAAATAACCATTGGGTCTGTCCAGTTTAGGTCTAAATATTCATTTAAAAATGTCCCTGCCAGAGGCTATAAGCAGGCACCTGGCCATATGATGGATGCAGAAGCTGCAAAGTAGGGCCATCCAGTTCTGAAAAGCCTCCTCCCAAAATATTTTCTATATTAAACAGAGAGGGGAAATCAGACATTTTAAAGAGTTAGAAAGGAAGCAAAATAGCACCGGAATACCATCATGACCTTTGGTGACTAGGGAGAATATTATCATGGATGGTATTTACTTTGTATAAACTTAACTGCAAAGACCGTCATTATACAGTGCATGGAATAGAAACAAACTTCAAAGAGATGTAAAGTTCTTTTGGTTCAATTTCCCACTTAGGTTGAAATACCGCATATAAGATCTCTCATAGGTGGCTGGCCTCAGCCCCAATCGTCTCAATGAGCAATGAAATTTCTGCTTCCACAGCAAATATATTTTATTTGACGTATCCTAATAGTGATGATACCTTATACCTCCACTTATTCACAGGTATATTCCCTGGAGAAAACCTTGTCTTTTCTATCTTCCTTCCAATAACTCATGAGGATTTTGTCCTGAGTGAAGTGGGAAGCCAATAGCAGTTGTAAAGAGAAGTGTAGGGTGACAGTTTATGATTTGCTCACTGAAGCATCTGTTTTGTTAGGTCCCATCATTATACGTATTGTTTTTTCTTCCTTCCTTTGGACTCATCAGCTAATTATTATTATTAAAATTTCTTCTCAATTAGCTTATATGTTATTTATATATCACCCTTGATTTATTGATATCTAATGTTAATTAGTGGTTCTTAATCAAATCTTAGAAAACATAAATACCTTAGAACACTTCAAGTCTCTTTTCTCCCTCTTAATTTCTGTACTTTCACATATTTTAGATCCTGGAAGTCATTATTTTCCTTGCTTAGTAAAATAAAGACTTATTTCAATTTCCTCACCTCATTGTCCTTCATACCTCCCTGCATTTCACTTCATCCGTCTGGGGATCCTTTTTTGTGCCTGAAAAAGTCTTTGCTTTTATTTCTTTGAGTGTGGATCTGTTGCGATAAGTTCTCCCAGTTTTTTTTTTTTTTTGTTCTGGAAATATCTTTACTGCACCTTCAATTTTGAAAGATTTTTTTAAAACTACACAAAGAACTCTAATTTTTTAAATTTATTTGTTTTCAAAACTTTAAAGCATTATTTCATACTGTCTTCTGACTTAGTTTCTGTTAAGAAGTCAGTTGCAAGTTTTATTTTGGTTCTTTTGCTTCTTTCTATCTGATTTTAAGATTTCTTTTGGTCACTGCTTTTCAGTGGGTTTTACTATCATTTCAGTGGGTTTCACTTTACAAAAGCAAGGTGTGGGTTTTTTTTTTCTCATCATTTGCATGGATCCTTGAATCAGTAACTTGAATTATTTCTGGAAATTTTTCCTATTTTTTTTTGCTTTTTAGGGCATGTGGAAGTTCCCAGGCTAGGGGTGGAATCAGAGCTGCAGCAGCTGGCCTACGCCACAGCCATAGCAATGCCAGATCCAAGCCACATCTACGACCTGCAGGGCAGCTTACGGCAACACCAGATCCTTAACCCACTGAGTGGGGCCATGGATACTAGTCGGGTTCATAAGCCACTGAGCTACAGCAGGAACTCCTACTTTTGGAAGACTCTTGAACATTAATTTGAAATATTGCTTATGCCTCAGTTTCTTTTTTTTCTTCTTTTCTAGGTCTTTCATTTCACCTGAGTTAGATTGTTTTAAGGTCTGAGTTTCTCTTATACTATTTTCCATATCCCTCAGACCCTTTTCTTTTTTTATTTAAGTCTAAATATTTTCAACTGGCCTATATTCTGATTCAGATATCAAACTCACAAATCCTTTCTTCAGCTATGTCGGATCTTTTATTTCATCTACTGTTTTCTAAATTTCAGTTATTGTATTTTCAGTTCTAGAAGTCTTCTTTTATTGTTGCTCATTCCTTAGCAAAATTCCCAGTCTTTGTCATCTAATTTTTAAATATATTGATCACAATTATTTCAAAGTCTATTTCTGATAACTGCAATATCTGGCCCTCAGGGATTGTCATATATATATATATATATATATATATATATATGTGTGTGTGTGTGTGTGTGTATATATATATATATATATATATATATGACTTTATTACAATATGTTTTGTTTTGTTTTGTTTTTTGGCAATGGAAGTTCCCAGCGTAGGGGTCAAATTGGAGCTGTAGCTGCCGGCCACAGCCACAGCCACAACAACTCAGGATCCGAGCCACATCTGCAACCTACACCACAGCTCACAGCAATGCTGGATCCTTAACCCACTGAGTGAGGCCAGGGATCGAACCCGCAACCTCATGGTTCCTAGTCAGATTCGTTAACCACTGAGTTATGACATCCTAATTTCTATTGCTTTTTGATGCGGAATAATTTTTTGCTAACATTTAGAATTTTTATGTTTATGTGTATTACAGCAAAAGTGTTATTGGTCTATACTTTTTAAAGTAGTGTCTTTGGCAGATTTTGGTGAAAATTAATAAAGAAAAACATTAAAATGGAGTTGAGAAGCAGAAGGGGGAGCTCTCAGGCAATACCACCTGCTGTCAATTACAGGAAGAATTGTCAATTACAGACCCCAACAGAAGAGTCATCTACATAATAGAACCATCAGTTACACACCCCAACAGGAAAAGATGCACATGCAGTCGCCTACGAGAAATCTGCAACTCAGCCAATGAGAAACCATCGTCATCACCCTGAACTCTCACTTTTCTCCAATGGCCTTTTGTTCAAAACAGCCCCTCCCAACTTGCTTTTTTCTCTACAAAATAATACTCCTCTCCATGGTGTGTTGGACTTGCCTATGACGTTTTACTTAGCTTGCTTGTCCTAAATTGCAATTCCTCTGCTATTCCCCAATAAACCTATTTTTTGACAGCAAAATAACCCACTGTTTTATTGGTAATGTCAGTATTTTGAAATCAAGGTTATAAGTTGGGAACTATTGGTCTCTTTTTCTGTATTCTGGGAGAGTCGATGTAACGTTGGAATTGCTTTCTCCTTAAATATTTGGAAGAATTAGCCAGTGAAGCCATCTGGGTAAAGACTTTTCTTTATGGGAAGGGGATTTAATTATAGATTAAAGAAATTGGCTAGTTTTCAATCTCTTTAAAAGTTATCTGACCAATCCAATTTTCTTTGTCTTTTTGATCCATTTTAGTAAGTCGTATATCTCTAGGTATTTGTCCATTCATTGTAAATATACAGATTTACAACTGGAACTTGTTAATAATATCCTGTACCATCCCTTCACTTTCTATAAAACCTTTTTTTTTATTCCCCAAAGTGTTATTTATGAATTCTCCCTTTATTCGCCCAGTGTCACCCCAGTTTCATCTAGTTTAAAGTCCATCAACAGGGTGCTATGGAATAAAATAGTAACAACTATAGTCAATAGCTGTTTGATAAGTTTAGGTTTATTAGTTATGGTTCTGGCAGGAAATAAATGGCACTTTCAACCTGGGCAACCTGAAGAGAGTTTAGTAAAACAATTACTTATCAATTTATCTGCAGGGATCAGGGAAACAGCAAGGGGTAGTATAGGACCCTGGGGTAGAAACTGCAGGAGTTGTTTCCATGCCTGGACCTGGAGGAGCAAAGGAAAGAATGGTTGCTGGGACGTGTTTGTGAGAAGTTCTAGGGAAAGGACTCCCTGACAGATGCTGATACCAACATTTCAGGAATGAAGCCAAGGAAAAGTACCCTGAGCTCGCTTGCCCCTGGTCTTCCCCTCTCTTTTGAGAGCCTCTTGTTGACTGAACCAAACTGGATGCTGACAAGTAAAGGAGTAGTTAGTCTTACTACATCAGCAAGCTGGGAGGGCAAGTGCAAGGTAGTCAACACATTTTGGAAAATCATTTTGTTATACTTCTCAGCAACTGAGAAACTCAGACTCCAAGTGAAAAAATAACAAATACTTTTGCAAGAAAGCTGACCTTTCCTTGCTTTCAAAAAAATTGAAGGAGGAAATAACAGAGTTGTCACTTGATAGATTAAAAAAAATTTTTTTTTTGAAGACAGGTTTCTGTATGCTTATGGAATATAATTCAGAGGTAGTTCAAAGAAGACTTTCGTTCCCAGCTACTCATTTCTGGGAACAGTTTCTTTAATGCTATAATCAGAATAGATTTCATACAGTCACATTTTATCAAGTAACATCTATATTTATCCCTGATACATGAAAAATTTGGAGGAAAGCTCTGTTTTTAAATATATATCTCTCTGGTGCCCTGTACTTCTTATTTAAGAGTAATTATCTATAAAAAATTAATATACTTGTTATTTTGATCAACTACATATTAATAATTTCAATATTACCAAATACACAGGAATTTAATTTAGCATTTAGAGTCGTATATGCAAACCAAAAATTAATTTTAAATCTGTGTGTGTGTGTGTCTGTGTATTCACATTTGTTGCAGAGAGTGATGGTCATATAATAATTCCCAGGAAAACATTCTTTAGGATAAAATTCTGTAGAGGACATGAATTAGTGAGTTAAACACTAAAATAAAGAAAGAAAGAAAAATTCTGACTGTTCAAAAAAAATTGCTCTTGAATTTTTTTTTAAATTTTTAAAATTTTTGGCTGCACCCAAGGCATATGGATTCAGTTCCTGGCCCATGGACTGAATCCAAGCCCCGGCTGCAACCTCCGTGGCAGCCGCAGCAGTGCTGGATCCTTTAACATCAGCCAGGAACTGAATCCACGCCTCTGTAGTGACCTGAGCCTCTGTAGTCAGATTCCCTTTTTTTTTTTTTTTTGTCTTTTTGCCTTTTCTAGGGCCACACCTGAGGCATATGGAGGTTCCCAGGCTACGGGTCTAACAGGAGCTGTAGCCGCCGGCCTTCGCCACAGCCACAGTAACACGGGATCCGAGCCACGTCTGCAACCTACACCACAGCTCACGGCAACGCCAGATCCTTAACCCACTGAGCAAGGCCAGGGATCGAACCCGCAACCTCATGGTTCCTAGTCAGATTCATTAACCACTGAGCCATGACGGGAACTCCCTGTAGTCAGATTCGTAACCCTCTGTGCCACAGCAGGGAGCCCCTTGCTTCTGAATTTTAGAGCAGATGACATGTATAAAATGCTTGTGGTATTTTGTTTCCCCACTGGATATTTTTAAAAGCCCATATTTAAAATATGCGAAGGTAGGAGTTCTCATTGTGGCCCAGCAGAAACAAATCCGACTAGTATCCTTGAGGATGCAGGTTCAATCCCTAGCCTGGCTCAGTGGGCTAAGGATCCAGCATTGCCATGAGCTGTGGCATAGGTCACAGACTCAGCTTGGATCCCGTGTTGCTGTGGCTTTAGCTTAGGCCAGCATCTGCAGCTCCAATTTGACCCCTAGCCTGGGAACTTCCATATGCCCTGGGTGCATCCCTAAAAAAAAAAAAAAAAGAAAAAATACTTTACAATGATTTACACTTTCACATAATATACCTTAACTTAGAAATCTGAGAGTGGTTTAAGATGGCAAAGATGGCTAGCTCTCCACCGAAGATTTATACTCCTTTTCCAGAGAGTAGAGTCGTTTCTGGAGAGGTGGTTCTCAGGCAGCTGTTGTATTTCCCAGCACTGCACTCCCACCCCTTGCATCTAGGGGGGGCATCTGAGTAGGTTTCCAAATGGTCTGTGAGTTGGAGCAGATGAGAAGCTGGTGCACATGTCCACTCTGTGAGTAGACCCTGAGGCTTTGAAAAATGGAGGAGGGTAAGACAGG
Organism: Catagonus wagneri; assembly: GCA_004024745.2. NCBI lineage: Eukaryota > Metazoa > Chordata > Mammalia > Artiodactyla > Tayassuidae > Catagonus > Catagonus wagneri. The sequence continues at coordinate 6,420,709 of PVHT021183556.1, forward strand.
AGGAACCTGAATCCTTAGCTGCTCCCTTGGGTTACTGCCCACTCTACACCTGCATTGAACTCTTGTGTCTGAGAGGAATTCTATTCTGTCAAACCTCTGCAATTTGGGGATTTATCTCTTACAGCACAGAACATGAACTTGGCTAACTCCCTTGGTACCAGAAGTAGAGCTGCCAAACGCAACAGCAACAAACCAACCTGCAACACTTGCCATTGGCTTAGTAGGTGGGTACTGGGTGAGGCTACAAAAACCGAGGGCGCCCGGAAGTAAAGATAAAAACTTTGACAAGTATATAGCCTTCCATGCCTGCTCAGGTTGATTTCTAGATGAAGAGGCTGGAAAACAGAATGCCAGTGGTGTTTTCTGGTTACATTTAGCAAGGAATAGAACTAAGAGGTAAGCTCAGGCTCATACTGGCTAGTTTGTAGTATAAATGGAAAGAAAAGGAGAAGAGAGAATCCAGAAATTTGGAGCCTTTTGCGGTTTTCAACTGGTTTTGGACTCCAAATATGAAAAGGTAAGATTCAGAACTGTTTTCTGCATTAAAGAGCCACCAAAGCATGGTTCTGCTAAAAATTACAAGGGTAGAGTTCCAAGCTGGCTGACCTCAGTGTAACTTCCCCTGTGTTGAAAGAAGACAAGAATGCCTTAAGGTGACATCCGTGCCAGTGGCTTCCTCCTTCAGGGTTCTAACTTCCATGGAACAGCCTTGCTCTGGAGTCCCAGCTTTGTGTGGTAGCCTCCCCAGTAGTTCCTGTGCTGCTGACACTTGAGTCCCACCAGTTCTAGAGGTAAGCACCTTCGTGCTGGTGCTGACTTACTTCATCATCTCTTGTTTGGCTCTTCAGTTCTTCCTGTGCCTTTGTAATGAGCTCCCCATATTAGATTTCTTCAGACTTGAATGCTGTTTTCCATATGGGACCTAAATTAATACATTTGTGTACTAATGGCTACGTAGAACACAATATGTAACTCATGTATATAAACTTACCAACAAAGTAATTGTTCAGTAATTATTTGTTGAATGAATGAATATAGGTATGGAAGTGTTACTTGGAAAATGAGAGGCAGGACAAATATTTTAATGTTTCAAAATTAAACCTAGAAATCTCTTTCAAAATTTAGTGTAACTGTTACAGAGTCCAAGCTAGTACTGCTTGCCACACCACAGGAAATGAAGGAAATCTTGGAGTTCCTGTCATGGATCAGTGGACATGAATCTGACTAGCATCCATGAGGATGCAGATCTGATCCCTGGCTTTGCTCAGTGGGTTAAGGATCTTGCATTGCCATGAGCTGTGGTGTAGGGTGCAGACGTGGCTCGGATCCTGCGTGGCTGTGGCTGTGGCGTAGGCCAGCAGCTACGGCTCCGATTTGAACCCTAGCCTGGGAACCTCCATATGCTGTGAGTGTGGCCCTAAAAAGGCAAAAAAAAAAAAAGGAAGGCAACCTAGAGGCAAAGATTGTAGCCAATATTAAAGCAAGTAGCTTTTGAACCCTGTTTCACTTTGATTCACAATAAGAAATATATTTTATATTGAAAACGAGTGCAATCATATACACGTGAGATGCCTGCTATATTTTCTATTCATTTTCTTCTATCATATCTACCCAGCTGATACAGTTTGAAAAACATGGGTCTCGGCATGTTATAGGAGCCGTGATGGTCTTTGAAATTGTATCCAAAGGATTAAGGTATAAATTACCCTTTGTTCTCTCTGTCTTCCTCTATAATGCCTAGCTATTATTTTTTGTTAGGTAGGCATGTGTTCACCCCTTTTTCTCTTGGAAACCAGCCCTCTCCTCATAGCGTTCAAGTCAGCTTCCTGCCAACCTCTCCTGCCTTCCACCTCTCTCCAACTCGACCAGCTCTGAGGGAGGCATGTCATCTTGTTCTGGCGTCTCTCTGATGACGAGGACTGTCGTAGTAGTTGGCACATCAGGTAGCTAAGGGCAATGAACTCTGTCACCAAAAAACAAGGTCTTGTTTGGCCAGACTGGAAGCTGGTGAGAATTAGTCTGTGGATCCTGGGACCATCATATGGAGAGAGCTGCCTAGGAGGGCAGCTAATGAGAGGGATGTGATGGAGGGATGATGAGCATGTCGTGACCCTGGATCCAGTCACTTTTCCTGAGTACCAGTAATCTGAGTTTTGAAATTCTAATGTAAGAAAAAAGCTACTTACAAATTATATATTTTTAAATATATATTAAATATATATATTTAAATGTGTGTGTGTGCGTGTGCATACACACGCACACACACACACACACACGCATATATATGTGTATGTATATATATATATATATATATATATATATATACATATTTTTTTTTTCTATTTAAGGCCGCACCTGCAGCATATGGAAGTTCCCAGGCTAGGGGTTGAATCAGAGCTACAGCTGCCGGCTTATACCACAGCCACAGCTACTCAGGCTCCAAGCCATATCTGTGAGCTACACAACAGCTCAGGGGCAACACAGGATCACCAACCCACTGAGCGAGGCTGGGGATCAAACCCGCATCCTCACGGATACTAGTCAGATTCATTTCCACCACGCCACAATGGGAACTCCCTATAAATGATATTTAACTTGTGAAGTGACTTCAATTAAAAATGTACACTTTCAGATCTCTTCAGTATCCTAAACTTATAAACAGGGCAAAATTAGACAGAAATCATGACATAATCACTAGTATTTTAAGTGGCATTAAAATACCTAAAATTATGTTTATGTGGGAAAATTAAGTGTGTTGGATATTTCAATGTCATTATCCAACTTCTAAATCTTTGTTCAGGGCCCATGTATTTTTAGTTTTGCTGCATCAGGGCTCTACTTCACTTATTAACAAAAAAATTATTTACGTTAGGGTTTTCATTGAAAAATTGAATTTAGAAAACTAAGGCTTTCCTCCCCTTCCAAATTTAATATTTATTTTTTCTCAACCAGTATATAGAGATATCATATAACATTATAGATTTATTTGAAGCTATTTATAGAAGACACATAAAACAACTTTTAATAACTCACTTTTTTAAGTTCTATTCAGTATTTGGTTTAATTTTGGTCAGTCTGATTAGTATGTGTCTCAAGGTCTTCCTCCTTGGGTGTATTTTATATGGTACTCAAGCTTCCTGGATTTGAGTGAGTGATTCCTTTCCCATGTCAGGGAAGTTTTTGGCTATTATCTCTTCAAATATTTTCTCTGGCCCTTTCTCTCTCTCTTCTCCTTCTGGCACCCCTATAATATGGATGTTGGTGCATTTAACGTTGTCCCAGAGTTGTCTTAGACTGTCTTTATATCTTTTTTCTCTCTTCTGTTCTGTGTCAGTGATTCCCACTAGTCTGTCTTTCACCTCACTTATTATTTTGCCTCCTATATTCTGCTGTTGATTCTTTCTAGTGAATTTTTTATTTCAGTTACTGTATTTTACATCTCTGCTTGGTTAATCCTCAAATCTTCTATTTCTTTGCTTAATTTTTCTGATAATTTATCAATCTTTGCCTCTAGTTTATTTCCAAGATCTTGAATCATCTTTACTATCATTAAAGTCTTTTTTGTGGAGGTTGGCAATCTCCAGATCACTTAGCTGTTTTTCTGTTTTTGTTTTTTTTTCTTGTTCCCTTATCTGAATCATAGTTCTCTGACTTTCCATTTTGTACAGATATTTGGTGGTCTCCTTTTTGCATACAATAGGATTGTAGCTTCTCTTGCTTGTGATGTCTGCCTCCCTTGTGGCTGAAATTGGTACAGGGGGTTTGATAGAGGCTTCCCGGTGGGAGAGACTGGTGTCTCCAATATTTGGTTTAAATGTCTGCATAGTTTATTGATTCGAAAACAACAATTCAAAGCACAAAGCACATTAAAGGCTGCCAGTGAAAAGACTTATCCATAAACGAAAAGTTTCAGCTACAGTTTTGAACATTATAACAGGAAAAAGACTAAGATAAATGATATTCCTCATACCTATATCACCGACGGGTTAGTCACCACTACAAGGCATGAACGAGTTTGTACCTAATTATACAACTCATTTCTCTTAGATGTTCACTTCTTGGTGTTTTGAAATACCTATGTGAACAACTAGACCACAGTTATTCATATTCAATTTACTCCTTAAAAGTGAAGGCAATAGTTTTCTATAGTAGAATTAAAACAGTAAAATATGACAACCCTCCGGTATGTCTAAGAAATCCTTATTAACCTCACATGGATGGATTTTGCTCCCAGCTGGGAGCTCTGGAGTTAGCAGACAGAGTGAGTGACTTGTATAATATTTCTAAGAAGAAACGATTGATTTGGAAATCTTGTGCTTTCACTATTATTAGCATTAATTATTGCTTGCAAATAGTGTTACCCAAAGCAGGTGCATTTAATGAGCCTATCTTAAAATACCTGACAGGGAAAATGGCAAAACATCACAGCTATTTTCCCCACTTTTTATTATGGGTTTGAGCACACAGAAACATCTACAGTTGAGGCTATGACAAAACTGCTTTCTTCTCCTCAACAGCTATGCATAGAACACTAAATAACTCTTGGAGATTCAAAAAAAAATTATAGAAAAGTAAGCACTTTTGAAATTGGCACAAATCAACAAAGAAGTAATCTGAAAAAAATTACATTTGTATTTGTTTCTTAACATGCATCTCTTAATATAAGATTTTAGGAGCACTAACTAACCTTTTTGCTATAACTATTAGAAGCTTCATTCCTGAGATTTTTAGAGTTAAAATTCTTAAAGTAAGCAAAGAAGAAAGAAATGTTTTCCCCAGATGAGAGGCTGAACTGTGGATCAACATCTCAGCCAGTTAATTTCTGCCACTTTTCCATACATTAGGTTTTTCATTTGGGATATAGTCACGCTGTAATTTATTCTTTACCTACTGGCCCCCCAAAGGTGCTACATCTTTAAAGAGCTGAAAGATTCAGCTGAAAGATGGTATTTAAGTTATTGTTATGAAATATTTGCCATTGTATGTAGCTTCCTTCTTTTAAAGTATGAACATAGAAACAAAATGAGTTTTTTTACACCTGGTTTGAGTTAAATAACAATTCAAGTATCTCCTTTAATATGAAGCTCGGAAAAACATTAACATTTGTGAATCACAAATTTACATATATTTTCTGAAAGGCAGAATATTCCTGGAATATCCTTTGTTTAATCATTACGCAGACTATAAAGATCAAAACCTAGCTTTGGCCCAGGTCATATTTTTGATAGTTCCCAAGTGTTTTTAATCCATACACTTAACTAATCATTTAGAAAAAAATTAACATCAAATGCATGAAGGGAAGCTTCAAATGATAACATTTCATTTAAAAAAGCTACATTCAAATGAAGCCATGGTCTGAATATAAGTCATTTGTTCTTATTTTCATTAAGGCTGACGTAGAAGATGTTCACTGAGTTTTTGTGTGAAATGGGCTTGTATCATAATCTTGAAAATGAATTCCCTTGGAAGTTGTGATCTTCATAATAGCGCCATTTAAAGCATCATCTTCAATGAGTGTTATTAATCCATTGGCGATCATTGATGGGCTAAAAATAAAAGAAACATCAGTGTTTTAAAACTAAAGAGTAAGGCATAACTTATCACTTCATTCTGAGTTATTTCTGAAAGCACCTATCACCTTGGCTGGGCAATAGGGAAACATATCATGAAGATATTTGTACCTCCATTTACTTATTCAATTAGATATTAACTATATTACAAATTTAGTGGTAGATTTCCAAATCTAACCTTCTGTTACTCTGACAGGAAGGCTCCATGAATTTCTATTTATTATTTACATTAAGTACATGACTATTTTCCTATCTTTATCCTATCTGTAGAATTTAGACTTGTCAAGTAGAAATGTTACTAGAGTAGAAATGTGAAGAATGGTAGCTAATATTTATTGAATACCTATCATTTATCTGCTGCTGGTTTAAGTAACTCACATGTATCAACTTATTTGTGGACCTTCCAAAGTCCCCTAAGTTTGTTCTAGTATTATCGCCATTTTACACGTTTGGAAACTGAGGTATGTAGAGGTTGATGGATAAGTTCATGGTCAGTGGTAGCGCCAGGATCTGCTCCAGATGACTCTGTCCTGTGAAGTTCTGCCAGTTCTAACTCAGACATGGTTCCCCAAACACATGAGTTGGTCAATTGTTTCTTAGGAAAATGGTTGAAGTTAGGGGGCCATGTGAAATTTCACAAAGCCTATCTTTGGATATTGTCTGGAATTTAGGCAGATAAGGTATCACTGCTTCCAAAGTAACTAAACCTCACCTTTTAAAAATCTGACTATAGCTGAAGGTACTAAAAATGCAATCTCTATATCTCAAAGCAAAATTCATGGCATATAAACAAATTCTATTCAGAAACCCAGAAAGAAATTTTAACACAGATGTTGCCCAACCATCAAACTTTGAAGCTTGCTTTCATTTCTGAAATTTCAAAGCTAATTTTTTCCCTTTTTGTTGCTTAGGTCTAGATAGCACTTTGCTCCATCATGTAAAGAAAGATAGGTATCTTTTTACTTACTCCAAAATTCCATAGTATTTCATCATATCCTTGATATGATCCGTGTATTCTATGTATTGTCCCATGTTTTCTTCTTTTTCAATGGACTTGAGGATGGGTGTATTAACAAAGCCCGGGCAAATGGCATTCAGTCTCACACCGCTGTTCATGAGATTAGCAGCCATCTGGCAATTGGAAGTAGAGGTTGCAGCTTTCAGGAGTTTTATGAATATATAATATAGGACAAACTGACCATTAAAGCTGGTTAGAAGACCAATGTGAAAAGTCCTGGTCAGCTATCCTTCTAACTATAAAACAACAACAATAGTAAGGCTGACTAGTGGCAGAAAAAGAAGACATTCCTAAAGTGCTGAACTAACTCCAAAAACCTCATCTACTTTTTTTTTAAATCAATATTACTTGGTAACTCTTGAAAATACTGTATTATCTAAAGTGTTCTTATTTACTGGCCAGTACAAGAAACTGAAGGCTTCAGTTAAGACACTGAGGCTTAGAACTACTATCTCAGGTTTTCTTTCCGATTAGGGTTGCATTACAGAGAATATGTAATTAAAAATACTGTTAGTGGAAAAGTTTAAGACTTTGATTCTAAAGACAGTCAATAATCTGCACTGGTTGGAAGACAGTTTCAAGTATTTTCAGATGAACATTCTTTGGCTTAATTTTCAACCTATAGATTTTATTTGAACTATTCATAAAGCAAAATGTAAGCCAGTTGTTTGTGGATTCAATTGCTCTCTCGCTAAATTTATTCATAATCACCCCCCAACCAACACCTTGCTTTCAAGGTTGTTTGTGGACAAGCACAGAGTAATAAGAAATGGGAGCTGCCTGATGTGGACATTCCAGCTAAGATCAAACAAAATGATGCTCTTGTTTTAGCTCTTACACCAAAAAACAAACATCCTTTTTTGTGGTATTTGGCCATGTTTTCCCATTTTTGTGCATTTTGTTAGTAACTCTGCCATTTGAAATGCCCCCCTGGAATAGCGCAGATGTGCTGTTTAGTGTTTCTAGGTGCAAGAATGCTGTGATGTGCCTTATGGAGAAAGTACGTGTGTTAGAGGAGCTTCCTTCTGGCAAGAGGTATAAATGCTGTTGGTCACGTTAATACAATACATATTAAACACAGTACATATTAAATAAGTTATCTTTAAATAGAACTATACACAAAACTTGGCTATGTGCTCGACTGGGTGATCAAAATGTGACCAGAGACTCACAGGAACTTAACCCCGAGTTTCCCCTAGGCACATTCTCCAATTCAGTATTTTTAGATGATTTTTATCGAATGTAATCAACAAATAATGAGCATCAACCATACAGGTTTCCAGCCTTGTAATCGTGAACGCAAAATTTCTAATCTTTAAGATTTACTTTGCTTTGTAGTAGTGTCATGTGCTCATTAGCGTTGAACTAAAGATTAAGTCTTTGAAAAGTAAATGAAAATTCCCGATCTAAATTAAGAGTGTGAGAGCTGCTTCTCTTGCTTTTTTGACTGAACATTCACTGCTCACCGTCTGCTTTCTCCATCCCTGGCGCTGCTTGTCAGCAGTGAGTTCCTCCTTATCGGGTCCCTCTCTCTGTCTCACCTAGACTAACCACTGCAGAGGTCTCCCAGCTGTCCTCTCCTCTTCTGCACTGCTCCTCTCTCACACATTCTGTAAATAGCAGCCACAATAGTCTTCTTCAAATGGAAATAGGGCCTTGTCACTCCTGTGCAGAAAAGAACCACTGATGGCTGCACTTAGAATAAAAGTCAAGCTCAGGACCGTAAGCTGCCCTTGGTCTGGCTCCTGCTTACATCTCTAAGCATTGCTCATCCTACTTTCTCCTGGCTCGGCAGGCTCCGTTCTAGCTGCCCTTCTTTTTGCAGCTGCTCTAAAAAGGAAAGCATTCTCCCTTCACGCTGTCAATGCATGTGGTCAGTGAGACCTAAAATATTTTTGTAAGCTCTGGACCCCAGGCTTCCATGGAGACAGCATTCTTGTCACCTTATCAGGTAAACGTCGGCCCCACCCCTCCTGCTATCCTCCATGCTCTCACTCATTTCTTTATCATATCTTCAGTGACAAGTAACACCTGGAACATATTGTATGTTCCATTTAAGGAAGTGTAGCATTAAAAACCTTTTTTTTTGCTTTTTTTTAAAGGTGGCATCCGCAGCATATGGAAGTTCCCAAGCTAGTGGTCAAATCAGAGCTGCAGCTGCTGGCCTACACCCAGCTACAGCAATGCCAGATCCAAGTTGTGTCTGCGACCTACATCACAGCTCACTGAAATGCCGGATCCTTAACCCACTAAGTGAGGCCAGGGACTGAACCGGGTCCTCACGGAGACTAGTCGGGTTTGTTACCGCTAAGCCATAATGGGAACTCCAGTGCTAATAACTTTTAAATTTGAAGTCCAAATTTTTATATATATATATCTTCTACTTCAATTTCAAAGTGATCTATTCTACATTCAATCCTTTATGTGATGTTAAAACTATTTTTAATAATTATTATTGAAGGACAATTCATTTCTCTGTCTCTAAGCCAGACGTATGAAATTCTGACTCTGTTCCTCACTACACTACAGGACTCCTGTTTCACAGACGGACAGAGAGAGGAGAAAAGCTACTGCTGTCGCTGCACCCTTACCGCCGCCGACCGTGTGAACCCAATTATGCCGTGTTTCGAAGCACAATAAACAGGCTGTTGTGCAACAGGCATGAGCCCTGAAACAAACAGAAAATGAAAACAATTTTGTTAAAAAATAAGCAGAGATCCCAACAATTGCTACGAAAATGAGTGATCTGTGCCTGTGCCATTTTAAGATTAGTTAGAACATACACTAAGATAATCACCAGACAACTCTGTAAAACTCATTAGTCTAGCAGATTTAATTCCTCCTGTGACCTCTGCTGTACTGTCCAGAATTTACAGTCGGGAAGTTACTGCCTAGGGATGCAGCCAAGGGTGACAGGTAAGGTTTTCTGCCTCCCTGACAAAGTCAAGGGAAGTCAATGTTACGTAAAACACGAAAAAAAAAATCATCTTGCAATCCAGGAGATTACCACCTAATTTTCAGTTTTTAAGTCTGGAGTTTAAAAAGTGTGTATTCTATGTTTTTAAAGGCTTCCAAATAGCTGAAGGAGTTTAAATTGGTTAAGTGGGATTTAGAGAGAATTACTTGTCTTCCCATAAATCGGTAAGCATTCCTCTGTCACCAACTGCACTGAATGATGCCTCTCAGTGTTTAAGAAAATGAAAAGTTAACTTCTTTTAATTCCAATCTGCATGAGAGGCCTAGATCTTCTCATCCCATGACTGAGGAAAAGAAAACCACAAATCAGAACGTATGATCTTATTTTATCTCAAATCATATATTCAACAACAAAATTCAAGTAATTTTAGAACTCGCTTAATTTCCCATATATACATAGTAGAAAGTGTCCAAAAATATGATTAAATTCACCATCTGGAGAAAAAGTCATATTGCACCATGTACAGCATCTTTTCCCCTCTACGTCCTGGCCCCACACCACCTTCCTCCCCCCCACCGACTCAAAGACAGAAAACAAGAGAAACAAATTTTGTGGTAGTCACGAATACTTTCCAGCTTATTTCTCCTAACCGCCAATTCTATATCACAATCAACAGTGAACAAAAATTTTTTTTTGTCTTTTTAGGGCCGCATGTGTGACATATGGAGGTTCCCAGGCTACGGGTCAAATTGGAGCTGCAGCTGCCAGCCTACACCACAGCCACAGCCACAGCCATGCAGTATCCAAGCCACGTCTGCAACCTACACGGTAGCTCAGTGCAACGCCAGATCCTGAACCCACTGAGAGAGGCCAGGGATCGAATTCATGGATACTAGCCGGGTTTGTTACCACTGAGCCACAGTGGGAACTCCACGTTCTGCCATTTTATTTAAAATTTATGATTTCTCTGTGCCAAGGAAGAGCGATCCCTGATTACTATAATGTTACTAATATCAAATGTCACGCTAATAATAGTGAACGATTCTGCTGAGACGTACTCGTCTCCACGCAGCTAGCCAGTCGCAGAACACCGTGGATTGTTGTGAGCCTACTGTACCGAAGTTCAGCGATAAATGCAGACCTGAACCACTCCCTGGGTGCCTGCCAGGTCTCAATTTATGAAGTATGTTTGCTCAAGAGCCGTTTAAATCCCTGAGGAAGGCAGATCACACACAGTGCGTTCACCCAAGAATCTCAAAGTATTGTAACATGTGGTTATATTGTTCTGTTTTTGTTTTTTTCAGGTTAAGTAAAATGTGTAAGTTAATTCAGTTCGTCAGTGTCAGTCAACAAGAATTCATGGTGCCTGACTACAGTATACAGGTGTATTAGGAGGTCAGGATAAAGACAATAAATTGGTGCAGCCAGGCGTTGCTGCTTCTTGTTCTTGTGAGTTGGTCGCTGTTCTACCCTCTCCGTCAGTGTTTGTGAGACCAGAGTGTGACTGTCGGTAGTGTGCACAGACTGCAGGAAATGCAGAGTGAACCTTAATCCGAGGTGAGTTAGCTGACAGCGACCAAGCACACAAGGCCCCGGTTCACAGATGTGGTCAAAGATGAAGGTGGAACGTATCTTCGTTACCTGTGTGAAGGCACCGAACTTCTGAACCCCAGTGAGTTCAAAGTGCCCTGGCGGTGAAATAAATCAAATAATGCTGTGTTCATTCTGTTTAAGAAGCGAGCGCAAAACACATTAACTTTCCTTTAAAGGTAGAATTGCAAACGCAATCAGAATGCAAAGGAATTTGTCTGCATTTTTTTTAAGTGGCACTTAGTTTTATGAATCTTGCAGCATGCCAAGGACACTTTCTCTGTTTTCCTGCAAAACTGTTCCTTCTGCTTTCACTTTCTGACATTCGATCAAGGGCTGCGTAAAACAGTTTCCGATATTCAGAAATCAAGCACTCTTTTCAAACTGTTTTTTACAGCTTTGTGGTATAAGTGGCACACAGTAAACTGCATATATTTAAAGTGTGTGCTTTGCTAAGTTTTGACGTATATCTACACCCAAGAAACCATGACCACAATCAAGATACGAACACATCCAGCCCCAAAGTTTCCTCGTGCCTCTGTGTCATCCCTTCTACCTTTCCCTCCGCCCTAGGCAACCGCTGATGTGCTCTGTGCCACTATAGATCAGTTTGCATTTTCTAGAAGTTTATAGAAATGTCATCACACAGGGGAAACTTTTTTGTCTTCTTTCACGCAGGATAATTCTTAGGGGCTTCATCCATAATGTGTTATAATGTGTATCAACAGCTCACTTCTCTTTCTTCCTTTGTCTGAAGAGTATTACACTGTAAGGATCAACCTATCAATTGCATATACGCTTCTCTTTTGATAGATAGGTTCAGCTTGGGGGTATTACAAATAAAGAGAAATCTATTTTCCAATTATTTTATTTAGGCAAGTTGTAGTTCATTTAGTTAAATAGAATTTTCCTTTGTCGCCCCACTACATACACATTTTAATTGCTGTTTCTTGTGTTTTGAACAGACAGAAGTCCGCAATGTTTTTTCCCCAACTTGCCAGGTGACTTTCAGTGTAGAAACTTGCTATCTCACCCTCAGTGTGCTGCTGTGAAAAGGGAGGCTAAAGGGAGAGAGGAAAGCTTTGTTTTGTTTTGTTTTGTTTTTTAGGGTTTTTGTTTTTCTTTTTGACAATGATTTTCAATGGGGTAGAAATGTTTTGGAAAACCAACATTTTCTATTGGGTCTCATGACCCATCTTCCCCTTTTAACGGTGCTGCTATTGCGGTCAGCTTCAGCACCGGTTAACCATACTTCTGTTACCAATCTTAGACTCACAGCACCAACATATAATGTTTCCGTGTGCTTCAAATAAAAATCTGTTTTGAGGCAAGTAATCAGGGTCAGCACAGAGAATGGTGCAGGGTGTATCAGGCATGACTCTGGAGACACCATTTGTGTCCTAACCCAAAGATCCTGCAGTTTACAACCTGCACAGGTATACACGGCTGCCCTCTGTGGTAGAGGATGACCAAGCAAAAGATGGAGAAGGATGAATCCATGGAGGTAGGAAGAAAAGCTAAGCTTCATGTCATAGAAATTAAAGATGGAAGTATTCGAAGAAGCCTAGTGTGGTCACTGTCACCAAGTGTAGAATCAAACGAGAAGCACTTTTCTTTGAGATATTAACATGGCTCAAAATCAGTTTCTAATTTCATGTCCTTCTCCGGCTACCTCTCCAGAGTTCCACGGCTCACCTTCACCAGGCTTTCATCTGACCAGTCCAGTCAAACAGATCTTGTGGAGGTTGCCAGTAACCACTGTCTTCTAAGGCTAGAACTCTTGTCTTCATCTTGCTTGATACCTTCCTCAGTAGCAACCAACACTATTAATTATATTCCCCTTAAACACTTCCTTCTGGTGTCCATCTACTTCACACTCCTGGTAGCTCCTCCTCCTTGATCAGAACCAGAAATACCTAGAAATAGACTGGGGTACCTGAGAGCTGGCCCTGGCCCTCTTTGCTTTTCTTTTTTTGGGGGGAGGGGGTCTTTTTAGGGCCCCACCCTTAGCATAAGGAGGTTCCCAGGCTAGGGGTCCAATCGGAGCTGAAGACACCAGCCTATGCCACAGCCACAGCAACGCGGGCTCCGAGCTACGTCTGTGACCTACACCACAGCTCAGGGCAACGCCGAATCCCTAACCCACTGAGTGAGGCCGGGGATTGAACCATGTCCTCATGGATGCTAGTTGGGTTTGTTAACCGCTGAGTAATGACGGGAACTCCCCTCTCTGCTTTTCTATGCACACTCTTTCCCTGGGTGATCTTACCCACTCTTGTGGATGAAAAGCATCCTCTCAATATCTCTCTCATTGTCATTCTCTCTCTTTCTCACACGCACACACAAACACACATGACTTTCAAATTTAAATTCCAGATCTCCAGCCAATATCTCGAGATTTCCCACTAGTTTTCTTCCTTTAAAATGCAGTGTGTGCTAATCCAAAAGGTTTTATAGGAGTAAATTCATTTTAGAAATATGTGTTTGGTACCAATTAAGTGACAAATATAATGAAAACATGCTTTAAAAAAGTTAGCTGAAATGTATAAAACAAAGAGGAAGGATCATCATTTGACCAGAATATTATTTCTTTTTTCTTTGCTTTTTTTTTCTTTTTTGGCCACACCCATAGCATATGGAAGTTCCTGAGTCAGGGATCAAATCAAACCTGCATGCAGCTTATGCCACAGTTGTGGCAACTCCAGACCCTTTACCCACTGCACCACAGTGGGAACTCTGAGAATGTTATTTTTTACACTATTTAACCACTTAAAAATGTCCTTTTAATTGAATTTGTCCAGAGGCTTTACAGGACAGTAGTTTGGACTTTGGGCACCAGACGGCCTGAACTCAAATCCTGAATCCACCACAGTGAGCTCTGCTACCTTTGGAGGGGTCACTGCTGTGCACCACGGTGCTTGTCTTCTGTAAACTAGAGTGGGAACAGCAGGTGTTGTGAGTCTCGAATGAGCAAATTTACATAAAACGTTTAAAACTGGGCCCAGAACATAATGAGCATTACTGCTTACCATTATTTTTATATAAACATAAATTAAACATTTTTCCTTAAGATGAAATATCTCCACGTTCCATTTTATTGATTTATTGATCTGTTTATCCACATTGTACCTTTTAAGGACATTGTTATCTTCTGCACTGAAATGTCACAAATTTGGTACAGTTGTCCTAACATGGTGAGACTTCTAAACCTTGGCAGACTGTGGACTGCTGCTAATCCTAATTCAAAAGTATTTAGAGAATCACATTCATTTAGTAACTATGTATTTAGTAACTTTAAGTACAAAGGACAATGAAGTGGTATTTTAAATATGTGTTATTGAAATGTGTCAGCCAGATGCGAGAGCCCCTGGTGCAGGAGTAATAATGTAGAACTTTGCTGGGTGACCAGACACATCACCCCATCTGACCTCACAGGGAGAGCTGCCAGTATAATGACTGCAGGCCTGGTTGCTAGAAAAAAATTTGGATTTTTAAAAATCTTTCAAATTATTTCCCATATGCACAGGTAAATTACTTCATCTTCACGTTAAAGAATTTAAGAATAACCAAACAAAGGATTGTGACAAGAAGAGAACAGTCTCCGAAGAAACATGATTTTGTTTGATGTTGTAAAGAATTCTCAATGGCCCTTAAAAATGGACATCTTATATTTAAAAAGTCAGGAGCAGATTTTCAGTACATTTTAACATCAACCACAATAAAAGGAATAAGAAAAAAGCAATTACACGGAGACTGGACATCATGCTACTAAAAAAACCAGTGGGTCAATGATGAAATCAAAGAAGAAACTAGCAAATACCTTGAGGCAAATGACAATGAAAACAACCATACAGAATCTATGCGATGCAGTGAAAGCAGATCTTAGAAGAAATTTCACAGGAATACAGGCATTCTTTAAGAAATAAGAAAAGTCTCTAATAAATAACCTAACCCACCACCTAAAAGAATTAGAAAAAGAGGAACAAACAAAATTTAAAGTCAACAGAAGAAAGGAGATAATAAAGATTAGAGGGGAAATAAATCAAATAGAGATAAAAATTGAAAAAAAATCATTAAAATCAATACTTGTTATTCTAGGCCCAGCACTGTGCAAGTTTACTTAAAGAATTGCAAAATAGCTCTCTTCAAAATATAGCACATCTAACTAGTAGCTGGTCTGTGTTGGTCATTAACTGTAGCTCAAGAAGAATAATATCAATAGAGGGAGAAATTGTACCCAGGAAACAGAGAAATATTTTATAAAACCACTTAGGATAATCAGACCCAGTGGCACCGACTGATGAGATTAAAAAAAAAAATGTTAAATACCTGAAAATGACACACACAATTATAGAACAAGAAGTCACTTAGAAAAAGAAAATATAATTTCCATTTCCACATTAGCTCTTCTGTCTTTCATATTCTTTCCAGCTTTTTTCACAAAAGATAACTTTAATATCTACATCTCATAGAAGGTAAAAAGCCCCAAAAGTTTTTGTGCAAAAAACTGGAATCTGCTCAGACAACAGCTGTACTGAATCCTTGAACATATTTTCTTTGAAATAGATACAAACCATGTAAAATAGACTCTCCAGACATCCTAGAGGAATTCAACTTAGAAAATAAATTGAGAATCTAGGGATATTAAACTTTGCACAATAAACTCGGGCTCAGCAGCTGTGCTGAAAAGCAGGAATCTGAATTCCTCACATTTTCTTTACAACCAAAGGAAAAAATTGCCCATTTTTCTTTTCTAAAAATTTTTAGTAATTACTTTAATTTTCAGATACTCAACCTCTATACAATTTTAGCACTCCCTGAGAAATTAAACACTCTCATACCCTTCCATGAAATGGGAGGAAAAGTATCAGTACATTCTAATGACCGACACAAAACATTTACTGGTTTCTCACAAAAATGCATACATTGTAGGAGTATCAGAAAGACTAATTGAGAAATTAAAATTATCTTGAAATCAACTTTAGTCAGGAAGACTTCTTCACAAATAAGTGGCTATACATGTAAATACTATATTCGTTACACTATTTCCCCCCTTTTGGTTATGGCTATTCCAGGAAGATTTAGTTATATAACCTTTGATTTGAGGGGTTCCAACAGTGTCTACGATAAAATGTAGTCTATTTTAGACATATCTGGTTAGTTTTTAACTACACTTCAACACAATCATTACTCAGAGATCAAGCACTTTTGAGAAAGGGCAAACTAAATTTTAAATTAGCATCAGAATTCTATCCATAATTACCCTGAAGTAGATGCCATCAAGTATGCAAAGATTACAGAATGTCAGTTATAATATTTGGAGGAAAAAATCTTAATAATGTGTAAAAATACTGATAAATTAAAGCTAGAATTACTAGCCCTAGGACATTTTATTGTATAATTACCTTAAAAGGATGGTTAACTAGACATCAGCAGAAATGCTATTAAAACTGTTGTTTGTTTGGAGTTCCCGTTGTGGTGCAGCAGAAGCGAATCCGACTAGGAGGCATGAGATTGCGGGTTCGATCCCTGGCCTCGCTCAGTGGGTTAACGATCCGGCGTTGCCGTGAGCCATGGTGTAGGTTGCAGATGTGGCTCAGATCCAGCGTTGCTGTGGCTGTGGCGAAGGCCGGCAGCTACAGCTCCTGTTAGACCCCTAGCCTGGGAACCTCCACATGCCGCAGGTATGGCTCTAAAAAGCCGAAAAAAAAAAAACAAACAAACCCCACTGTTGTTTGTTTGCTCAAGGTTGTTCATATTAATGAAACAAAAGATTAACAGTCTCAGAGTTCCCATTTGTAGCAGGAACAAATCTGACTAGGAACCATGAGGTTGCGGGTTTGATCCCCGGCCTCGCTCAGTGGGTTAAGGATCTGGCGTTGCCGTGAGCTGTGGTGCAGGTCACAGATACAGCTCAGATCCTGTGTTGCTATAGCTCTGGTGTAGGCCAGCAGCTATAGCTCCCATTCGACCCCTGGCCTGGGAACTTCCATATGCCATGGGTGCAGCCTTAAAAAAAAGGAAAAAAACAAGATACTATGATGTAATTCTCCTATAGCAAATTTCCTTTTTTTTTCCTTTTTCTGGAATAGCAGATTATATACTATGGTATGAAAAGTTGTAAAACCCAAATGTTTCCTGTGTTATTTAGCAAAGAAAGGATGAAGCAGAATACTCTGCCAAACTACATTTGCCATTCCATCCTGGAACCCAGCTGTCTGACTAGACACTCAGTTCCAGTATTTCCAAATTGTCAATCTACCCCACTCCTCCTCATCCCAACTCTTAGCTCCTTTTGCACAATGAGTCCAGTTTCCTTTCTGTCAACTAATCCCTAATTTCTGGAAAACTCTCATTTTTCTGATTTCATATTGATCCTAATCCATTTTAAATCAAAGAAAAAGCTTTAATACTTTAAGTAATTAAAGTAGAAATGGAAATTAGATGACGAGTGTTATGGAAGATGAATTTCAAGTGCTTTGCAAATATACTGGAGAGTTGCAAGAAAAATCTAGATTTTCCCCCCTGCCTGGATTTCTCAGCAACTTGGTATATTATAGTGTTGCTTTGATTACAGGTGGGCAAAGGCCATTAAACTTGCATTTTTTGGAAATGCATGAAAATATAAGTTTCTTGGGAGTTGGCCAAGGGTTTCTTTTTTCTTTCTTTCTTTTTTGGGCCACGCCTGCAGCATGCAGAAGTTCCCCGGCCAGGGATCGAACCCCTGCCACAGCAGTGACAACATCAGATCCTTCACCACTAGGCCATCAGGGAACGCCCTAGCCAAGGCATTTTTATCCATAAGGACTGCCAACTTAATACATCACAGTTACAAAAAAAAGGAAAGGATCGGGACGCTTGCTTACAACTGAGTTTGACACAAACACATTTGTACATTCCTCCCTTAAAATCACACAGTCCTTTAAGGATAACGCATGTGCCCACAGAGCAGAATTATGAAAAATTTATAAAGAATCTATGATACAGAGCTTCACAACCCTGCTTTCCTAGATTATAAAATATTCCCTTTACCTACGTATTACTTTGTGTATCTCTGAAATATCTGAAAAATACTTTTCTGTGACTTACTAGGCTGTAGAGAATGAGAAGTTTTAGGTACATTGCAATTATCTTTAATAGAATTTGGTAACTTTCTTCCATTAAGTGAATGTTTCGACTGGATCTTAAAAGAAGTTTGCCAGTTTTCAGTTTTTGAGCCTGTCTGAGGTTCTGGATGCTCTAGATCAGTTTGTCTTTTGAAGTTCCTATTTTTGGAATTCCTCCTCTGTCCATTTAGTAATTTGTCTGGCGGTAAGGACGTAACACGTAATTTGATATTCATCTGCGAATCCTTTTTGCCTGTTTGGCCTCATGTGTTCTTGATCTACCTCTTTCTGAAGACGTAATGTTAATAACCTGTCCTGTTCTTCTGGTTTATGTCTCTCAAAAAGTAGATCTTCCAAATCTATCAGGTTTTTTTTGTTTTGTTTTTTAGGGCCACACCCGCAGCACATGGAGGTTCCCAGGTTAGGGGTCCAATCAGAGCTACAGCTCTTTGCCTTATCTAGGGCCGCACCCGCACCTACACCACAGCCACAGCAATGCCAGATCCGAGCCGCATCTGCAACGTACACCACAGCTCACAGCAACGCCGGATCCTTAACCCACTGACCGAGGCCAGGGATCGAACCCATAACCTCATCGTTCCTAGTCAGATTCGTTTCTGCTGAGCCATGATGGGAGCTCCCAAATCTATCAGTTTTTGAATAAAGTTGACTTCCACTTCCTCTTGATTTGAGGAAGCTGTTGGGCAAATTTTCTTCTTTTTGCAGAAGAGCATGGGTCCCTGACTGCTTCAAACAAAGATTCCTGATTTTTTTCTTTTGGAGATATCTTTATTGATCAGTAGGTGAGACTTCATTTCCTATCTCCACTGTGTTATTTCTAATTAGCAGTGTCGTATCTGAGCCAGTGCCCCCGCTCTCTGTTTTGCCACAAGTTTTAACTGCAGCTTCTTCAGCGTAGTAGGGAACTCTGGCTTTAGGCCCTTCCTGATTTATGACACATAATTCTTTCTCAAGATTGCCTGGTTTTGCTTTGATTTTTTTCCTTCACGGAACCATTCTCTACCACTGGCATATAACTGAGGCATAGGTGACTTCATTGAAGATTTTGTACCTTGCTCTTGAACTTCAAGGCATACCTGTGGAGAAAGTATTGGCATATCTTCCTCAATTTCCGTGTCTTGCCATGTAGGGTCCTTCATATCACTGCTGTCAGTTTCCTTAGACACGGAGTTTTTCCTGTCTTCTTATATAACTTCAGACTGCGATGCTGACCCAAGTTGAGATTTAGGTGACAAATACTTTTGAACGTCTCCAATGTTTGTTGGCTTCTTATTTTTCTTTTGCAACTTTGTTGTGACTGGATCAGATTTTTTGGAATTCAAGGGCAATGCCAAGACACTTTGGTCACAGAAATTGTTAATATGAAGGCTTAGCTTTCTTGTCAGCCCTTCATCACTCTTCAGTTGCTCCTCCGTCTCCCTTTGCCTATTTTCTGCCTGTCGTTTTTCCTCTTCTTCCTCCTCTGCATGTAACCTCTGTCTGTATTCTTCACTGGCTTTGTTTTCTTCTTCTTCATTGGTTGGTCGCTCTGCCTCCACCTTGCTTATCTCTTCTTCATATTCTCTTCTTAATTCCCCAGGTTTACTTAGTAGGCAGACTGGTTGATAGTCAGCAACAATTTCCTCTGGATCTTGCCCAGAGGCTCTAAGCTTGCATTCTTTTGGGTAGTGTTTTTGAATTATCTTCCACAGTTCCATGTTGACAAGAGAATTTGTTTGGGTATGGTGTCGAGTCCATGAAGAGACCCGGCGGCGACAGAAGGGACAGGACAAATTTGCCTTTTCGATAGTTGACTGGAAGCATGGCTTACAGAGCGTGTGGTTACAAGGGAGTGTCACAGGCTCAAGTAGAATTTCCACACAGATCTGGCACCGGCATGCCAACAAGGAAGGGATGGCGTCCTTGGGTCCAGCCATTTTAATATGCTGAAGAGGCATATTCAATATCAACACCAGAATTCAGAGACTGGGAACATCAAATGTCTTGAAGCAAAAAAGTGTTCCACAGGCCAGGTACACAGTACGACCCTGGAAGGCGGTGTGTTTGTCCACGTCTAAGACAAATGTCTGAAATGAGAACAAAGGAACCTTGGCTGCTCCCAGCATTAACAGCCTTGTGGCAGGGCGGAGGGTGGGCTCCAGCTCTCTGGCGCCGCAAGAGGCAGGCGCCCAGTTCCCCGCCTTCCTCTTACCAGGTGAGGATGCTCCCACCTGGACGCTGAGCTCCCCAAGGAGCTGGACTTCCGTTTTACGATCGCTGTGGGGGCCTCGCATGAGCCCGGCCGGGCGCTCTGTGCCCGGTCCCCTCCCTCTCTTCGGGTCAGCCCACCCATTCTGTTTTTAGCCATCACTTCTCTAATATGAGGGAAAAAAGAGAACTAGTGAGAATCTATTTATCTATATGTGCGCAGAAAGCTGACCAAAGTACCCGGTGGACTTCCTCATGTGATTTTCCATACAGTAAAGCACCTTATCTGATGCTGTTTTGTCCTTCAGGCTCATGTTTGCCATTAACCAATCATGCCTCTGAAGTGTGACATGACATAAAAGGTGGCATAAACTCCCACACAACAACGACATCTTCTGTAATAAAGCTCTTTCCAGAAAGGTAACTCCAATGCACTCCACTAGCACTTTCCAGGGATTGTTAATTCCCAGAAAGTTGCCCCCAGTATTCCATCAAAATCCCCCTTCCTGAAGTTCTTGTCATTGCTTACACTGTGAGCAAAGGAAACTGAGATGAGCTTTTCCTGAGCAAACTAGAGGCTGGCTCCCTCGAATGTGGGCCAAGGAGCAGCATCAGAAGTGCTGGACCTACCCTATTACTGAGTCAGCATCTGCCTCAAAACAAAGTCCATAGGTGATGGCCCTCATGTCGAATTCTACAAGGCTATTCATTTTCCTAACAGCCTTTTTACCCCTATGGCTAAGAAAGCCTTAATCTTTTATCTATTCCTCAAAAGGCCAATTTATAGATATTTACTCTTTCCTATTGATACCTTCTAGTGTGTGTCTTCTTAATAATTTTAAGCCATAATTAAAACAGACACCATGAAGACTCCTGTCAGTACTAAATGAGAGGTTGCCCATGTTCTCATAGCCTTTGACATCTGACCAATTAAGACCCAGGGAAAGCAGATTCATCCATTCTATACAATATACACTAAAATACAGAAACATAAAATTGCTTTTATTATCACTGCTAATTCGCACCATATTTCCCAAGTTATGCAGCCTGCTGGAGATGAGATGTTCACCTATTTATTTATTTATTTATTTATTTATTTATTTTAGGGCCGCACCCGAAGTATATGGAGGTTCCCAGGCTAGGGGTCCAGTCAGAGCTGTAGCCATCAGCCTACGCCAGAGCCACAGCAATTTGGGATCTGAATCGCGTCTGCGATCTACACCACAGCTCACAGCAACGCCAGATACTTAACCCACTGAGTGAGGCCAGGGATCGAACCCGCATCCTCGTGGATACTAGTCGTGTTCGTTAACTGCTGAGTCACGACGGGAACTCCTGAGATGCTCAACTACACATTGGAGATAATTAAACTGACTTCTGTTGTGGGGTCTGTAAAAGTTAAATGTGCTAACACAGAGCCAACAGTTTCTCATAATGCCTAGAATTTGGCACTTGCTAGTCCCCCTGTCTTAGAGCAAGAATAGTTGCAGAAGGTTGTACCACATGATTTCCTTTCCTTTCTTTGCTTTCTCTCTCTCTCAACTTTTTTTTTTTTTTTTTTGTCCTGGAGATGAAAGAAGGGTATCACCTGAAATTTCTGGTCTGTTGTGCTGCTCTTCAGGCCGCGTGAGTACCTTGCACTTCACATCGCGTCTCTGCTTAGACTCTGCTATGCTGACTATTCAGTTCTGCCACATCGACAACAGACACTGACTTATGTAGCTCTTGGGGTAGACACCCTGCCAGTTATACCCTGCCAAGCCCCATTTCCCTTCTGGCAATGTTCAGCTTGTTTGGTTAATTTGAATGTGTTACTTAATGTGGTAACTCGAGCCCTTCCACTGTAACACAAACAGCAGGCTCGTTACATTGTTGTACAGGCAGCTTACAGCGCCAGTGCGTGTATCCCAGGGCAGGTATTTGAGACACACCTTAAAAACTATCAGGATCTTCAAATATTTTCTTGAGATGCTAATGTTTTCAATTCAGAGTAACTACGACCTTCCTGATGTCACTCACAAAATGCCACTTATGTTTGAGGCACAGAGGATGCCTGCAGCCAAAACCAAGGCCTCAGGAGTCCAGCAGGTGGGCGCAGGGCTGGCGAGCAGACTCCTTTTCCTGTGACAACTGCCCTTCCTTTCCCTCCGTTTGAAGTAACCAAGTATATAAAAAGCATCCTTGACTCCCGTGCAATGTCTTAGGGGAATAGAGCTGTTTGATTATCTGCATTAAACCAGACTTCACTCCTCCCTGCAGTCCAACTTTCTGTTTTTCAGTAGTTCAGGATGGGTTCGGCAAAATGAGTGCAGGCTGATATATGATGTTTATAGACAAAAGCTCATCAGAAGAGTCCATGCAGTTAAGAGGGCTCCACACTGGAGCACACCCTGCCCTCCACACACTAAGGAATCGCTCTCCACTTTAACTCCTCTGTTTGTTAACCTTATTAATTGCATCTGATACTCGGTCTGCGTCAGTGGTCATTACTCATTAACTTCTCTGTCCAAACCAGTGTGTCAACTTAAGGTTTTACTATGACAGTAAAGATTCCACGCAATCCGTGCAAGAGATCATGCCGATGGACTCTGGCTGGGTTGAATGTTACCCACTATTCCTCCAACACAGTGAGCGGTAGGGAGAAAAGAGGAAACATCTGTAAGGAAGGAACCTTTGGAAAACGCAGAAGAAGCAAGCACCAGAAATACTTCACCTACAATCTTACTTGTCCATTACACTTCATATAAGCTGAGGATGTTTTTCTAAAAAGGAAGAAAGCAATGACTCTTACTCTGGTGACTCCTCACAGCCATTGTTGGTCCTCTGACCTCTTCCAACGTGCTATGACTTCAAGGGTATAAAACTGTGACAGTATTTCTGAGGAAAGTGTGAAGGTTTAAGATGCCCCCATTTATCTTCTACTATTACAAAATCCCCAAATGTTTAGCAAACTGATTTCATCATATGAAGGCTAGAAGCCCTTGGTGAGTGGATAAAATACAAGACATTTTAATACTTTTTTCTGAGATAAGGGCACCTCGGTGTCAAAGCCCGGGGTGGAAAGAGGAGATCAGGGTCTGTTCAGATTGGCCAGTGGCAACAAGGAAACAGTGTTGATGTCACAGGTAGGGAAGACAGGCATGAGGAAGTCAAATCAAATATAATGGACAGAGATGCACTATTGAACCATTATCAATAGTGTCATGCTCTCTATTTACAGAGAGGAATTTATACCCATTCATTAATTGTTTTATCTGCACCATTAGAGAAAGAGCCACGCAGGCTTCCAGTTATGGTCTCTGCGATAGGGGAGAAGAAATTTCGTGTGACCAAGCAAGCTCTTAGCCAAGAAAGCCCAAGTGGACGTCTAACTGTCATCCCTAAATTGCTCTTGTCTATGCCATGTTTTCATTTGGATGTTGATAAGCTCCCCAGAGGTTTCCAGGGCTTTACTCTGTGTGTGCCAAATGGGGGCAAAAGCTTAAGCTTTAATACATCTTGTAAGTAGTCCTGAGATTAAAGTGGTGCCCGGCAGGTCTGAAGATACTAGCAAATCGTACTGGCTTCATCAAGCTACAGGAATTCAGTTCCTCTTGACAGTTAGGCTAAGACAGACACAGAAAGAGAGGCAGACTAAGCAGATTGGCAAACAAACCCATAGAAAAGAGAGATATGATCCCCTAAGACATAGGGGATCTCGTCTCAGGCTGCTGGCACGAGAATTCTAACACCACCGCTTCCTTGCCGTGCAAGCTCGTGCAAGATACTTAAGCTCTCCTGCCTTGGGCCCCTTATCTGCAAGATGGAGATAACACAATTTACTTCCCAGGGTGGTTGAGAGTATTAAGTGGGGTAACATAGACATTGTGTTTAAAACAGCATCGTGAACTCATGAACAGCATGAGCTCAATGAACATTAATTGTTACTACAGATTTAAATACTTTTATTGGATAAAAGGCAAGACTACACTGCATTTCTCTTTTTATGCTCTTTGGGGGCAAGTAAGTCTCTTTTGGTACAATATCTCTCCCAGGGGGTCTGGAAGCCGTCAAGCCTTCCTGAGACTGAAATCAGTGCCTCCACTGATCAAGGTCAAGGGGATCCCTATACAATGTTCATGGTTCTTCAAGTGTTACCAGCCGTCTTCACTTTCAGAGAGAATTCACGAAACTATCTTTGGAGGACCACAGTCTCTTTTTCACATTTATATGTTTAATAAACTCTTAAATATGTCTTCTTAATTCTCCAATCATTTCTACATGTTTCTTAGGATTTCATTTCAAATTAGTGTAGATTTGGTCTTGACACTGTGCCTTTAGGGTTTCAGCCTCCCAGGATCTAAACTTTGGCCCTCTCTGGGGCCAAATAAATAATCTTTTTATTATTGCCTATGCTTTCACTTTTTAATGCACCCTTATACTTGCAATGTTATCATTTATGAGTAGATGTCACGTTAAGAAAGATTACCAGACACCCCTGAACAATTTATAGAAACAAATCTATAACTCTAGGCATGACATTTAGTCTCGAAGAAACCCAGAAAAATGAGATGCTAGTGTATTTTTGAGAACTCCTCAGGAGGGAGCTGTCCAAATTTCCATTCGTGCTGGGATCACAAGTGGCTTAAGGACCATCTGACAATGATTTACAGACGGATGAGAAAAAATGCTGAGCCTCAGACACTAATGTGATCAAAGGTTCCCTCCGATCTGACCCCCGGCTGCTGCTGGAGCTGGAGGGTGGGTGAGGAGCAGGGGGAGGAGGTAACACCTCTTCTGCTGTTTTCACAGTAACTGAAACCAACCAGATAACTGAAGACAAGCCTCGCCGTTTGGGGACAGGAATAGCATTGCTGTAAGTATTGCTCAGGCATCTAAAGCTTCACGATTTCACTCCAACTACTCAAGAACCATTAACGATTTTTTTCCCCTAGAGTTTTCAAAGTCAAGTCTTCTGCTTCAAAAGTTCCTGCCAAAGGTTTAGAGTAATACGATACCAGCCGATCATACATCACGCGGCCCTGAATCCAACATGGTTTGAATTGCATGTCGTGGCAAGGATAATCAGCTCTCCACTGAAATCCATCCTTAGGCACCCGGCTAGATGGCATTTCCCAGAATCCCCCTGTCATTACATAAGACTTGAGGTCAAAGCCCACAGGGAAGGGGAGCTGAGTGAGGTTTGCCGTTATGCGGACACTTAGGAGAGAAGCTGTACCTTCCCTCTTTCTTTCGGAGGGAAAGGAAACCCCTAGCGCCGACAGAACCTTGGAAGCTCCAGGTTGAAGAGCTTCTGCTGGCCTGGGCATAAGAGCCTTGAGGTAAAGGCATTGTGAAACAGCAGGTACAAGAAGAACAGTCTAATCTCCCTGTTTCTTCCTGAAAGCAGGATGCAAAACTCCCATATAAAAGATGCTATCCCCACACCAGGAGGAAAGAAACATTCTTATCACCAGAGCCGGGAGTCCAGGCCAAGCGAAATCTGTTCAGACCTTGTGAAAGTCACTCTTTACCTTTCTTTAGTCTCCCTGTATATCTCAGTGACTTTCCCACAAAGTGTCTTGTTCAACCTAGTTTACACACACTGAGGCCTCTCCATTTCTCTGGTCTTCATTTTGCTATGGGGCCTCTCATGGACATGCAGATACCTGTACGCTGTGCTCTGGCGAACCAATCTTATGACTATTTAATTTTCAGGCTGGGCCAGAGATGCTGAGAAAGTAGAGATAGTTTGGCTTCCTACAGCATACACCAACAAACTCAATATGCCATATTTTAAAATTACACACTCTTCCTAAAATTACACAGGAGAGGAGAGATGACTCAACTTCGTTTTAGAACTTTTTAGTTTGCCAGAGAAGCTTTACTGCTTTAGGAACCTCACAATAACCTCTGACAAATAGCAACACTGGGAAAAGACATATATGTGCTTTTAAAAATAGTACTGCAGTAAGAAAACTTAAAAAGTCACAATTTAAAATACTAGAACCATTGTTCAAACTCTTTATATCACGAAACAGAAAATTCCATAGAATGAGTTGAAAAAAAAGAATAAACCAAGTCTCTATTTCAAACCTGAGCTGATAATAACTACATTTTGAAGTTACTCTTGCATTCCAAATTACCAAGAAGAAATCATTATTGACAGGATAACTGTCCTTACCTGCTAAAGAGGACATGTTGATAATGATGCCACCTTCGCCTCCGTTTTGCTTACTCATGTAATCCAAACCCAGGTAGGTTCCACTGATCACGGAAACCTAGACCAGGGGCGTAAGTGGGGAAAGCACTTTTACTTAGAGTCGCACACCAGAGTTTTTATTGCTATCCCAGACACTGAGGGAAGAGTCCTGCAAATATATTCAATGAAAGGTTTGGAAGTGATTTTTTTTTGGAAGCCAGTCATTGACTGGATGCTCTTTCATTTGCCTAAATTTGTGGAACTGAGCACAGCTCTGCCAAACTTTGCTTAGCTGCCCGACCTGAGATTTTATGATAAAGATTAGACTCCAACCATGCCTTGTGATTTTCACTAATTCTCTGCACCTTCAAAAATCCACACATTCTTTTCCTTTTCTAAATACCAGACAAAAGAGTTATTCACCCTTCTTAGTACTTGGTTCTCTTGTACAGGTGTTCCACATTCATCAGTTCTGTTTAATTCTCTTGGCTCAGAATATGTAGCAGTAAGCATCCTTGATTTCTACACAGTTTTCATTTCCTCCTTCTCTTTTGCATTTGTGTTTACTTCCCCACGGAAAAAAGAGGAAGGTCATCTCTCCAGCTTTAGTGCAGACACTGGTGAGTCTAATTCAGTCACAGAAATCCCTTTCCCCTTGCCCGTGACAGATTTAGGGGCTGTATGTGACACGTTTCTGGCCGGTGACACCTGAGACGCAGTCAAGAGGTGGAGTGGGGGTTGGAGAGGGCGATGGAAGAGGATGTTACGGAGAAAATTTTCATTGCTCTTAGGAAAAATCAGGAAATGACTGCATTACTCCTTTTTCATTGTTTTGTACAGGTGCAATGGGAGGAATGAAAACTGCTAGCATCCTTAAGGCAGAAACTGCCGTGAAGGATGGCAGATGGGAGAGAAGAAGCTGGTCCTGATGAGATATAAAGTTGCACTGTTAAGCAATCCTGAACTTCATGTCTTGTGTGATCACATAGCTGTTTTATTCAGTTTTTGTTCCTGGGCATATGGTCATTGTAATGCAATCTCCCTAAAATTTGTCCATCACCCCTGCAGCTGCCCTTTTGATAGCTTACTCTGCCTCACTACTCACCTCTACATCTGGGCACCTTTTTGGTTTTATTCTAACATTTAAGAACTAACCACTACCGAAAACAGCTTGTGACATGAGAGGTATTTGAAACCTGACATTCCCTTTTAGATGTAAGAACTCCTCTCTAGTCCACCTCACACTTTTATAAGGTGAAAATTTTCCTTTGACATCTCAATTCCGGCAATACTTCACTTCTTACAATAAAGCCAAGAAAATGACACAACAAATAATGCGATAAGGAGCCTGCACCTGAGGATGTAGATTGGTGGTTACCTTTTTTTTTTATTTTCAAAAGTCCTCTTGGAGTTTTCTTGACAAGTGTTAGCTCTCTACCTCACAGTAGTTTTTGCACAAGAAAGTAAACTGAAGGTTCTAGTCACTTAAGCCACGCGTCAGCCTGATATTAAGTAGGTTTAGGGGGAATGAGTAAATCTGCACAGGAGCCCATTTAAAAAAGAAAAACAAAATATTAATGGTTTAAATAAGAAGGAAAACATGTAGGTGGCGGAAATTACTGAAGTCAGTTAGATTCAGTGTGTCTATCTGTCTCTAGCATGTCTGAACAGAACTTTAGTTGATGTGTGCCGGTGCTATGCTTTTGGTCTCAGGAATTCTGATACCTGCTTTTGTCTTTTCAACATCCACAGGATGCAGCCAGATAGAAAATTTGGGAACTTTCGTTTTTATTTTTTTTATTTTTTTGGGCCAGATTTATTTCCTGGTCTTTGATGGAAGAGGACAAAGGATTATCCTGCCATCTGTCATCATGTTAAGAACTGAGTAACTTTTCAAATGAAAGCGTTCTTAGGATAAACCTATAAAACAGGCCTAAGGCTTTGGCTGTACACAGACGATTATTTTCACCTCTCTTCCGTTACTGTGACAACCTCTTCCATATCCCAGATTATACATTAAAGGACTTGTTAGAAAACCACAGAATGAAAACGTTTCCTAAATATATTTGTTGCCTTTTGGCAATGTTTATACATTTTATAGATTGAGTCATTGTAATATCAAGCATCTAGGAGAAAAAAAGAAAATGAAATATATGTTCTAGTTATAAACCCCAAAAAGCTGAACTCTATAGTATTTTAGTCCATTTTGTAAAGGTAGATAACATTTTATATTTGACTCTCAAAAAATAAAAGGAAATCCAATATCTAATTTTACATAGTGAGAATAAATAAAAATTGAATTAAGACAAAACGGCCTAATGAGCACATGTATTTTTGGTTACAAAGAGACAATTTTTATATGTAATACTGAAGTTGAGACTGTGTTCTTAAAATCCTTTTTTTTTTCATGAATTAAAGCATTCTAAAACTTAAAACCACTCATAAATTCCCCTATCCTGGAGATAATTCTCTAGTAATAAAGATAAATGGACAAATGAATTTGTTTAACTCCTCTCATCAGGCATTGTGTCTTCCTGTTACACACATACAGTATATATGTCCCTATAATATTTATGTATCACATTTGTGAGCATGTGTTTGTGAGTGTGTGGAGATTAGCTACTGAAATTTCCTCATCTCTTCTTTCCTGGATTTTATCTCTCTCTGCTCTGGAGTTCCTTTTAGTTTATTTATGGTTTTTGTACTACACAGTAATTTTTTTCTTTTTCTCTTTTTTCTTTCTTTTTTTTATGAAGCAAATAAGTGTTTACTTAAAGAGAGAAGAGAGAGATTATAGGTGTGGAGAAAGCACAGGCCGGCTGGGGGCAGTGGAAGGGGAGAGAGAAAGACAGACAGAAAAAGAGCCAGAGAGGAAGGCAGAGGAAGAGAAGAGTGAACTACACAGTAATTAAAAAAAAAAAAAAAAAAACTTTTTAATTCTGTCATCTAAATCATGCAACTCTGCCTCTCAGGTTTCTTATTTTTCCTCCAGCCAAGTTCTCAAGGAATACTAATATAGGTCACCTTTTTTTTTACCCTATAATCTTTTCTCGTCTTTTATTTTTCCATGTTCAATCTTTTTAAAGTTTTGCTTATTTAGGGGTTAAATGTGGTTGTCTTGCCCCTTGCAGAAGCTACTCATAACTTAACAGGCTTTGCTTACTTCTCATAATTCAGTGGGATCTTTAGATCTAATAGAGTAACAACAACAGCATGGAGTTACTAACTTAAGCTGTAATCAACATCCTTGAGAGCCAAGAAAAAGGAATACATGTGACAACAGTATTTCTATCCATTTCCTCAGCTCTTCCATAGGGGTCCAGTAAAGCAGAGGAATCCACCGCATAGAGAAATGAGATGGTGAATGAAGGAAATGTAGGCTTTCAGTATCTGGGTGAGAAATGCAATTTATTGAGTGAACCCTAGGTAATGGCACTGTGCCAGATGCTTCATTCAAATTATTTTACTGAAGCTTAACCAGCCTTCGAGGGGAGAGGATTGTCTTCATCCTTTTACAAACCAGGAATGTCAGAGAAATGAAATACAAGTTCATGAATTTTAAATTCAGGTCTGAAACAAATCGTGTAAAAAATCACCAGCAACAGCCATCTCTTTTGTTTAATTTTTATTTGAATACGCGAAGGGAGTCAATGTAAGTCAATTACACATCCAGATTCTCTTATAAATCCCACGTGAGTGGGAATGGATTATTTAGGTTTATGAAAAATTTCAAAAAGTAAAAGAAATACATTACCAAATTGACTTCTCAATATTCAGAGTTAAATCTACTTCTGCTCAATGGCCAGACTAACCTTAGATGGTTATGCAAAGACTCATTCCTTCCTGAATATTCCCCGTGAGTGTGAGCAACTATAAATAAGGTGGCTACGGGCTAGTCTGAGACTGAGAAGGAAGCACAGAAGGTCTTAATGGAAACAAAAGCCTGGGAAGAGGTTTAATGTAACTCTTGCGCCGGAAGGAGTAAAAGTGAAAGGACAGACAATGCTGTTTGCAACACTGATATATTGCAACAAGCCTGGGAACATGGTACTGAAACACGGAAGTGAATATCCATGTATGCAAAATATCAGAGACCGGAAGTTTATTTATCTGGTACATTTTAACTGAACAGAACACCTCCTCTGTCTACAAAACAATCTTGAGAGAACTTACAGTATTGTGGCATCAGTGGAACACGTAGACCAAAAATGCTAATAAAATTCTAAAGATGGAGACGCCCCATACGGACGGTATAAATTACGTAGTATATGATTTCAGGAGAGGGACAGATGTGTGATGACGTCCTTTAACTAAGCAGCTACTCTCTGACATAGACAAGGATGTGGAAAAAGATGTAAAAGAACACACATGGAACTGTATAAGGAGGCAACTTAGATCCAGAGCAGAGTTGAAAAAAAAAAATTCTACAAACCACACACAAATATTTGCATTATACTAACAGAGATAACCAAGTTAGAGAGACAATGATTGGTCAGACTCTAATCTACTTTGGCAATGGGTGTTTTAGGTAGGAGGGGAAGTAACTTGTTTTTAAGTTATATGTGGGTAACAAAGGTTAGATCTTGTTCTCTTTATGCAGTATTAAGTAAATGCCATCAGTCTCTGGAGTTAAGCTAAGGAGTGGCCTTTGTCAGCAGAGTGCAAAGAAAAAAGTCAGCTAAATTTCAATGTGGAAGAATCCAGGAGAGTGCATTGTAACCAAAAGGGACAAATAAAATTTCTGTCTTCCAGAATGTTCTATCTGCAGATAATGCAAGAAGTTTCCAGCTTGGAGCAGGTGTTTATTCACTTATATATTTATTACATTAAAGCGAACATGCACTTTCTGCTGGATGAAGACAGATAATTCGAATCCCACTGCCTCTGTGGTAATCTCTTCACTATTTTCATGTTTCTTTGTATTAACTTGAGTCATTGCACCTGTTTTCTGACAGTTGATTTCTCAGAAAAAAAGACACAGTAGGGGCCCATTAGGAATGCACTGCAGGCAAGAACTTTACACCCTAGCGACCTTTATCTATAAAATATCTGTAGTTCTACTGATAAAACTAAAAGTATCATGATGCTCAAAGGAGAGAGCTGCTCTGTGATTGCGTGCTTTTTTACCATCACAAAAAATTCTTGTCACTTTATGTGGTTTTGGAGGGTGGCATAAATTCACAAAAACATATTCTTAAAAATTCCTGCAGTTGCCAATTGGGGCATATTAACAAAAAAAAATTTTTTTTAATCTTGCACCCAAAGGATATAATGAAGTATGGTTCATAGCAAGTAAAGGTAGCCACCAAAGATTAAATAAAAAATGTTCAGTTTTTTAATCAGCTAAAGAGAATTAAAGCTGTCCAATGGAATTTAAGACAAGAATGGAAAAAGAACATAAACAAAAAGGAAACCTAGTAAACATAAAGTATGAACAAAAGTGGAAGAAATAGATCCTAACAGAAGAGGAAAAATAAATATGAGTGGCTTACATTCACAAATATAAAAAGCAGGTGTTTCTAGATGTGATTTGAAAAATAAGATCTCACACTGTTAGTGAGAGATGAAATTAACATTAAAAGTTACTTACACTTTCAAAATAAATAGAAATAGAGAGGCCTAGGTAAATGTGAGTCAAAAGAATACATAGGAAAACAATTTTATATCTGAAAATATAAAATGAATCAAAGATCACAGGTTAAAAATGAGGCTACAACTTCAAAAAAAATAAAATCAATAAATCATAATCACCATCAATTTATGCTTTGAATATTATAGGTTTATACTATAGAGTTCAAACTGGCAGAATTGCTCCAAGAGGTAGACAAGTTGACACTTGTCATCTGAGATATGATGAACATTCTATTCAGAAATGGACAGAACCAGGAGATAAATGTAAGCAAAGAAGTAACTGATATCTAAACCAAATAGAAATATTTTAAGAAAAAAATTATAAGCTCCTATCATTTATAACATAGAGATACAAATATAAAATTAATAGGTATTAACTAAGCAAATGTAATGCTATCTTAGATATTGATATACCATGATAAAGTAAGATTTAGCCAAGAAGTATGGTTCACAGTAGGAAACTATTTCATTTTATTTCACGTTACTAGCCTAAAGTGGAAGAAAATCAGTATCGACTCAGGTCTCTAAATACAAATAACTTTTCCTGGACTAAAACACACACACACACACATACACACACACACACACACACACACACACACACACACACAAGAAAGATTTTGAGGGACACTTGACAAATAGGTTTTAAAGTTATTATGAAATATAATAATATCCAGGAACACTCGAGACAAATTTTAGAAAGACCTGGAAGGAGGGTGTTTGTTTATACTTTAAAACAGTACCTTTTGTTCTGGGTCAAAGGATTTTAGGCATCTATCAAGTTTGGGAAGCAACTCTGTACCTTATCAGAGTGGTGCTGATAAATTCAGCTTTTTTGTGTGTGAGTTAGTGTAATTCTCATTACCCCTATAAAATTAGTACAGTTAAATCATAACTCAATATTTATTGACCAAGCACTATCTTCAAGATACTGTGTTGATTACTGAGGGGAGAATGAGGAAAAACATAACGTGGTTCCTGTTTTTAAAGAGTTTGTCATCTCCTAGAAGCACTTCATGAAGGAGGGACCACTCCCTCTAAATTTATACACACACAGTGCCTCCTCTGTCCTTTACACATGCCTGCTTTGTGTGACTAATAAATGACCTCACCAAAGCCAGGGTGACCCCACGCCCAGCCCAGCTATGACATCTGGCTTTAGCTAAGGTGAGTTCTACTCAATCTCAATATCTTATAGCAAGTGTGTTTATAAAATGGGATAACCATAAAACTTGTGATGCAATTAATAAAAGTTTATTTCCTAATTCTACATTTTTACAATTCAAGTAAGAGCTAAATAATCATCAAACATTGTGGAAATTATACACACATGCACATGTGCACGCACACACACACGCACACACACACACACACACACCCTGATATTCAGGATAAAAATCTGAATAATTACAAAGTCCCATGATCACTTTAACTTTGTTTGCTAGTATAGTCCTAGAACTAAATCAAGATTTATTTTTAAGAAAGTTAGCCAGGGGTTAGCATTTTTTTTTTCTGTAAAGGATCAGATGGTAAATGTTCTGGGCACCGCATATCCTAAGGCTTCTGTCACAATTATTCAACTCTACCGTTGTGGCATCAAAGGAGCCAGAGACCGCATGTAAATAAATCACCGTGGCTGCGCTCCAATAAAACTTTTTTTGGCCACACCCACAGCACGTGGAAGTTCCCAGGGCAGGGATCAAACCCAAGCCACGGCAGCAACCCAAGCCGCTGCAGTGACAAAGCTGGGTCCTTAACATGCTCCACTACACAGGAACTCCCCAATAAAACTTTGTAGACGCTGAAATTTGAATGTCTCATATATTCATATATTTCATTTTTTTCTTTTTCTATTTTTTCTTTTCTTTTCTTTTTTTTACTATTTTCAACTGTTAAAACATGTAAAGCCCATTTTTAGCTTGTAGGTCATACAAAAAGAGGTAGCAGGCTAGTCTGGCCTGAGGGCCATAGCTTGCCAACTCCTAAGTTATGCAATAAACTATGTTTTTTCCCCCTCATATTTCCTTTTAACATTTTAAGAAACATTTCCATAATGAAGAACCTCAAATGTCTTCCTATTTGAAAAAGGAAAGGCTTTTTTTTTCTAGCTTTTTGTAACTTCCCTTTCTCTCTATTGTAGGTCATTGCACTGTTTCCATGAGGGAAAAAAAAACTTTTCCTCTTAAAACATCATCTTACTAAATAGTTGTACACAATAAATATGGCTAAGACAGCTTACCAAGTTAATTTGCAGCATTTTTTCCCAGTTTTTCTCATTATTCACTCCAGCATTATTGACTAAAATGTCCAGTCTTCCAAAGTGGTCTACAACTTTCCTAAATGTATCTAATGAAAAAGAAAAAGTCATTATAGATATGTTCTTACTTTCCCTAGACACGTTTATCACAGTCTATACCCTGAAATGATCTCATTTAGCCATCTTCTTCATGAAACATACACCTCTTTTTTTTTTTTTTTTTTTTTTTTTTATTTTTAGGGCCGCACCTGCAGCACATGGAGGTTCCCAGGCTAGGGGTCCAATCGGAGCTACAGCTGCCAGCCTACACCACAGCCACAGCAACACAGGATCCAAGCCACGTCTTTGACCTACACCACAGCTCATGGCAACACTGGATCCTTAACCCACTGAGCGAGGCCAGGGATCGAATCCACAACCTCATGGTTTCTAGTCGGATTCATTTCTGCTGCACCACGATGGGAACTCCCAAGGTACACTTTTAGACTGTGGCCTACTGCCTTGCTTCTCCAGCGTGGCTTGTGAATCAGCAATGTTACCCGTGAACCTGTTAGAAATGCAGAATATGTGGCCACCACAGACCTACAGAACAGAATTTTAACTTTAATAAGATCTGTATATGATTTGCCTCCACTTTAAAGTTCTGGAAGTAATAACTCGGGACAGTAAGCTTGAGAGAGAGAACTATGTTAAGAGCTCTTGGAATTCAACTTGGACAGCCAGCATTCATGTCCTTAGGAAGTTACTCAAGTTCTGTGGCTAAGACTATGACAAGCATCCTTTTAAAAGTAAGTCAGGTTATGTTCATGAAGTATTCTATTAAACGCCTGGGAATCAAGAGCCATTATGGTCATTTCAGTGCATTTTGATACTCTAGTAAGTAAAAGTTTACTTTTCATTCAGCTGATTTTATTTTATTTTTGTAACTTTGATGTTTGCCATTTCTTTGTATTGATTTCTTTGTATGCCATTTCTATGTATGTGAGGATGCTTTGTATGTTCAGCCAAGGTAAAGTCTGCATACATTCTGAGGCCTGAAGGTCCCCCATTTCATTATTCAACCACATATCCACATATCCAGTCCCTGAAAACCCTCCCTATTCGGTTGAAATTAGACTTTAACTCTTGATATTGAGAAACATCATTTCTCCACGTATCCTTTCACATAGTTCTATTGTTTCCCTGGCCCTTTACCACTGATTCTAGTTCTGTTACTTGAAACTAGAGAGAACAAGGGCAGCTGTTCTTCCAAATGATAGAAATGTGTTCTCAGGTCTTCAGTACAACATATAAGTTCCTTGAGGGGGGTGAGGGGGAACAGTTCCACACAGCAGTTCTCTAGTGGCTCAGTGGATTAAGGATCTGGCATTGTCACTGTAGCAGCTATGGTTGCTGGTGTGGTGTGGGTTTGATCCCTGGCCTGGGAATTTCCACATGCCACAGGTGTGGATAAAAAAAGAAAAGAAAATAGATTTACATGAACTTTATTTTGATTGAAATAAAATTTAAGAGTTATTAACAATCACCAGACGTAAAAGGAGGGCATGGATTAATTGGTTGCCAAGTGAATAAATTACTGTGCAAATTAACTGCCAAAAATATCGCCAAGACTTTCTAAGATGCACCCTTTACTGTACTTTTTACTGTACTGGAGTGGAGAACAACAAAGGAAAAACTATTTACATTTTCAAAGAATTTTTCAAAT
This sequence comes from Catagonus wagneri, assembly GCA_004024745.2. NCBI lineage: Eukaryota > Metazoa > Chordata > Mammalia > Artiodactyla > Tayassuidae > Catagonus > Catagonus wagneri. Next base: position 6,456,892 of record PVHT021183556.1, read on the forward strand.
GCTTCTTTAGATCTCAAATTGAGTCCAGCAAAGGCCCTCCAGTAGAAAACATCTAAGGAACAGTCTGGTTCTTATTCTTAGTATTTTTACTTTCCATCCTAAGTATGTTCTACTCCTCAGAACTCCACATCCACCTTATAGAAAATTAGGTTGTTAAATATGGACATCTAATTGTTTCTTTACTTTTCTTTACACTGGTGCCCACTGTATTCCTTACACTCTGCCTTTAACACTGTGTGACATTAACATACCAAATGATACATCAGCATTTTCTTCTTTTTGATATAAGAATGAATCTGGGGTTCAAGGAACTTACAGTCTCTCTTGCTGACGGCTGTATGTGGTGATCCTCTTTATAATTTGCCTAAATGTTTTGTGGTGCACTTTTTTCATTTGTAAGTTGTCTCCCAAAATTTTTTATCCCTGTATTTTTAGGATTTCCGTGAAGTCTCCTTGGCCACATGTCTAAACAGTTTTAAAAGCTGCGGCGGCATTAAATCCCACAACTGGAAGTGCCAACGCCATATGTGCCTAAAATGCAAATAAACACTAATATCCAGACAATATGTGGATTTCTCATGACCAACGAGCCTTCTCCCAGCCACTCATTATGTGTCTGGTTTCCTCCTCCACAATCACTTATCCTTAAGGAATGTGTTTACAGCCAAGGTACTAATTTTAAATACTGAGAGGCAAAACAATTAAGGTTAAATGTCACATGCAAAACTACATAAATTCAGATAGAAATAGCTTTCACATACTCTATACTGTTTCCTATTCCATCAGCAATGGTTTATGGGATTTGACATGACTTTATCCCTAATCCAAAATATGCACGATCAGCGAAACTTTATCCTCTGGCAAAATACATTCTACTAGCACTGTGTTTATAGATCTCTTCTACTTATTAGGTTTGTAATCCATGCTATAGGTCTTCATAAAATTTTCAGATTTTAATTACATAATTTCCTTTAAAATTTCCCTTAACGGTAACTTGTTCCCTTCTAACATATCAATCCATTTTCACTCTTAGAGAACAGCCCAACATTTTCAAAGAAATGCAAACATCCGTGTTAAGAACAGAAGCATTGGAGGGGCTTCTATGAAAGTGTTTTGGTCCCTTCCTTAAAGATGTGCCTAGCAATTTACTTAGGTTTTCCAAAAACTTTGTGAAATACCGATATTTTACTTTCCTATTTTTCCACAGAAAAGTATTATTTTTCATACAAATCTGCTTCTATATAACCGATCCGTTTACCCATTATGCCGATAGATACTGTCCCTGATATTTCACAACTAGTTGGGTCTCTTTTAAGTGAGTAGATGGAAACCAGAAAGCATTGAGGAAAGTCTAGTAAAAACTCTTCTTTGGCACTTCTAACACTGCAGCACCGCTATTATTGTTTTTAAAGTATCATTTCATAGGGGAAAAACCAGAGAGAACATCTGGTTAAAAGCATCCAGCACGTCTGTGATGACAACCCTTGACCCTGGCGTTCTAGTTATGTTCCAAAGAGAAACACTGCCGCATTTGATTGTCATTGGGCTCTGTGTCTTCCAGCTTTCTGGGAGAAGCTGTTTGCCATACTCACCCAGCCGACTTTATCTTTCCTAGTTCCATCTGCAAGTTCAATCATTTAATAATTACTGTAGCAGCACTGTCTTGGAATACACCAAGGAATTTTGATTACATTATGTGCTGCCAAATGACTAAAATAAAAGGATTTCTCAAACAGTCTTGGCTTTTTTTCCCCCTTGTTTTTTATGGCTGTTGGGCTGTCAGAGGAAACGTAACAGTCCTAGCTATCTCCTGCAGCTCAGAGGTAGCTGCCCTCCAGGAGGAAACCCGCCGCCCGCCCCAGGCTGGCTCTCTGACCAGGGTTACCTTCAGGTTGCTGCTTGCTCAAGGCGCGCTTTGTGCAGATGGATTGATTCCCTCCTCTTACCTCTCAGTTGTGCCTGGTCCGCCACATCGCACTGGATGAAGAGAGTCTTCTGAGGTTCAAACTGCTCATCCAGGGCAGCTTTACACTTTACACCTGCTTCAAAATTCCAGTCGACAAGCGCTACCTACAGACAAGGGGAGAGGAATCGGGGTCCCGCGCGGCTCGTGCAATAGACAGACGGACAGACCAACAGGAAATCAACCACAGGACGTTCCTCTTTGGGACCTGAGATCGATAGGGCAGTTCAAGTTCGGGTTCTCACCCAGTGCATTCAAGGTCCGCTCGAGCGCGCCAGCCCCGGCAGCTGTGCAGGCGGCACGGCGGGCGCGGGGGGCGCAGCCTCGGTCCCCCATCCCGGCGGCCCGGCTGGCAGTCTCGGGTGGGCAGGCGAGGTTCGCGCCGCGCGCAGCTTACCTTGGCGCCCTTGAGCAGCAGCGCCTCCGCAGAGGCTCGGCCGATGCCCTGCGCCGCGCCGGTCACCAGCGCCACTTTGCCGTTCACATGCATGTTGCTGCCTGCGCGCGGTGGGCGAGCTCGGCGTCTCCGCGCGGCCGCGGCTTTTAAGGACCCTGCGCGCGCGCGTGCGGCCGGCGGCGCTCCCCTAACAGTGGGCGGGGATGAAGCTGTCAAGCCGGCGCCGGGCACCCACGATTGTGTCACCTGGTCCTGAGCGCTCCGTGACGCCCGGTTCGGCGATCTTTGCCTTCCTGACTTGCAGCCGAGCCCAGGTCGGAACCTCCCCTCCTCCTGTGGCTGCCTGGCTGGCGGTGGGGGAAAGAAACAGAAAGGTTATTTATTCCCCAAGGAGCATTCCCTTCTGTGCACTGAAGACCACCTACCTGTAAAAGGAGGATGGAGGAGAGGCTTGCGAGCTTGGACTCCTCCCTTGCGCCCAGGTCCTCCCCCAACCCCGGCATCCCTCGAATACAAAAACAAGCAAACAGGAAAGCACAATTTTAGGGATGTTGCTCTTTTGTCTCAGTGTAAGTTTTTGTCTGAATTCCCATCTCCTGGCCCTTGGGGTGGGGTTGGAGGGAGCAGAGGTAACAAACACCTTTGTTTTGCCCCCCCCATTTTTTTTTTTTTTTTGACAATCCTGTATAGATATTGGAGATGTGCACTATGCTCTGAAGAGAAAGCTCTGGAACTTGAGGAATCTTGTTGGCACTTATGTTGCAGATCAGTGTCAACTATGGGTCATCCTGAGAGAACCCCGCAAGAACTGTCATCACTGCCAGCAGAGGACTTCCAGAGTCGCTGCCAGCCTGGTGAACTGCTGATTCAATGGAATGCTTGCTCATTGAGTCATACTAGTTGTGGAGGCTTTGAATTAAGTGGGACAGAGGTTCCTGGTCCTCCAGGAACTTGAGCTGTGCACTGAGATTCGGTCAACTGACCTAGTCTCTCTGTCTCTCTCTCTCATGTTATCACCTGCTGGCTTCAATTTTAATTCTGTAAATTTAATGCCTGCTTGGCATTTATTTTCATGATCAAAAAAGCCTAAGCACTTGCAGAGACAGGGGTCAGGTAAAGAGTTCAAAGAGCAAAATGAATCCTTTGTGTACTACTTTGCCACTCACAAGGGGCAGCAGATGAGGGAACTGGCTTGGCAGGGCAGGCATTTTCCATGTTCCAGGAGGCTGTGTGAAATACATGTTGTCAGTAAACCGCTGAAGCAGAAGACTTCATATTGAAAGAAAAGAGCAGAGATTGAAAAAGAAAGAAAAAAGGAAGGGAGGAAGGAAGGAAGCAAACAAAAACCTGACCTCTAGGGGCATGCACAGAACATAGAATAAGAGAGGGAACCGTTTTTCTTTATCAGGAAAGAACTAACATAAGAGCCAGAGAAAGAGCTGCTGGAGTGACACAGGGACCTGTTGGGAAAGCATAGTGTTGCAGTGCACATGAGGACGAAAGTTTCAAGAATAAAGGAGTAGTTAGTAACACAAAGGACCCTGATAAGCACAAGGAAAGAAGGATCAAGAAATACTTCGAATGATTCAGAACGATAATCAGTGTCAATAAATTGGGATGGCACAGGAACCAAATGGCTGAAATTGAAGGAAAATATGCAGTGAGAAGATGAGTAGTGCAGGGGTTCAAGATCAACATGACATGGCAGACAATAGACTGTACGGCAGTTGGAAAGATTAGCAGACAAATTAGGCTTTCTTTCAAGCAAGAAGCGGTACTGACTCAGGTTAAAAGTCAGTGAAAGTGAGAACAGGAGGTCAGCACACAGTAAGGGGGTGGGTGGGTGACAGGTGGCTGTGGGTTCAGACAAAGCAGGTTTGGATCTCCTCTCTCTCTGCTCCTGCCTTGGATAAGTTGCTTCAACCCTGTGCCTCAGATTCCTTTAGTAAGTAGCAGTTCCCATAAGACTTTGGTGACACTAAAATTATGTCATACAAATGAAGTACTATGATAGTGCCTGGCACCAGGTAATAACAATATTAGTTCTAACTAATTACTTCTGGATTATTACTAAATAATGCATATGAGACAGAGAGAAATGCGAGAAACAGTTTTCTTAGTACAAAGGAAGTGCTGGGATCTAGGGCACAGTTGGAAGCCCTAATCCCTTTACTTCCCCTCCGTTTCCATGGTCACTCCCTTTGTTCAGACTCTTCTACTTTCTCCTGTGACAATAGCAGTTAGACTCCGGAATTACTTCTTTGCCTCCAGATTTCTTAATCCAAGTCAGTTTCCATAGTCCTCCCAGTAGAAGTTCTAAAATGCAGATCTGATCGTGTTTGGACACTCTTATGGTTAAAACCCTTAAAATACTTGAAGTCCAGAGCATGGCGTCGGAGGCTTTCCCTACCCTGTATCTTTCTTACAGTTCTGCTTTACAGTTAGAACCGACCCCACTGAGATTCTGACTCTACAGGTCTGTTGTTTAATCTGCTTCCCCTGTGTTTCTGATGAGCACTCAGGTTCGGGAACCTCTGCTTAATGCTAAAAAGACCCGATTGTTTCCCTTAGACATTCCTCCTTCAAGTAGTCTGTAGATAAGTATCTTCCCTCACATACAGAAAGAAATGTGTATATATGCAATGGAAAACTATTCAGCTATAAAAAAGGATGAAATAATGCCATCCGCAGCAACTCGGATGGACCTAGAGATTATCATACTAAGTGAAGTAAGTCAGACAGACAAATTTCTTATAATATCACATATACGGAATCTAAAAAATACAGGAGTTCCCATTGTTTCTTATCAGGTTAAGAACACAACTAATATCCATGAGGAGATGGATTCGATCCCTGGCCTCACTCAGTGAGTTAAGGCTGCGAGCTGCAGTGCGGTTGCTGCAAGCTGCAGTGCAGGTCGCAGACGAAGCTTGGACCTGGCATTGCTGTGGCTATGGTTGTGGTGGCAGCTCAGCTCTGATTGGACCCCTAGCCTGGGAACTTCCATATGCGGCCCTAAAAAAAAAAAAGATAACAAATAAACATGTTTACAAAATAGAAACAGAACCACAGACGTAGAAAACAAACTTACGGTTACCAAAGGGGTAACGTGGTGGGGCATACACTAGGAGTCCGGGATGAATAGATGCACACTGCTATATATAAAATAGATAACCAACAAGGACCTGTTGTGTAGCACAGGGAACTACATTCCATACCTTTTTACAACCTAAATCCTAAATCCTAAAAAGAATACAACTGGATCACTGTGATGTACACCTGAAACTAACACATTGTAAATCAACTATACTTCAATGAAATTAATTATTTAATTTAAAAACTACCCCCCCCCGTCCAAGTTCAGGCCTTTGCCAAGCAATATCTGCTCACCTGAGTCTAGTTCCCCTCCTGTCTTCCTACTCAGCCGGGGAAGTCTACAGTGCAAACTCTACCACGTTACTGTACTGACCTGCCTAAGTCTGAGTGTCTTCAAGGAGAGCCGTGTCCTTTGCATCTAGTCCAGGGTCCCCCAACGGGTGTGCTTAAAACACATCGAATGCAGAAGAGTGCAGATAAATATGAGCCATGTGTTTGGGAGAACAAGGAAAATTTGAACTAGACGGTGAGAATTCCCATATACTGGGATTACCTTGTTACCCAACTTAAAAGCAAGATTGGAAAAAAAATACATGGGTGTGGTATTTTTGAAAAAGTGTTTGTATATTCTATCATATTTTATAGTAAACAGGACATTATGTATAGTATATGTGAACATCAAAATAGTGCTCTTTAGTAAAAAAAAAGCTTATGACAGTAGGGAGATGGGACTATTAGCAGTATTGGATAATTTTAAGAAATTACATTCTTGTTAGATGTGGTAATAACATTGTGTTTATGTAAAAGTGTCTTAGAGATAAATTAGGAAGTTTGTACACATAAGATATGTCTAGATTTACCTTTAATATGCTCATGAAAAAAAAGGAGTTCTCTTGTGGCACAGGGGGTTAAGGACCTGGTGTAGTTACTGCAGTGGCTTCAATCACTGTTGTGAAGTGGGTTCAATCTCTGGATGGGAACTTTCCAAAATTATGGTAAAATGAGTCTTGGGTACCTGGTTTTTGCTTGTTCATTTTGCTGTTTTTTCCTATTTATGTATTCGAAATTTTCTGTAACTTTTTTAAAAGGTAAAATATGCATGATTTTTTTTTAAAAAGTGCTCTTTACCCAGTAGACAAATCCCCCACTCCTCTTTTTTTTTGTTGTTGTTGTTGTTTTTTGTCTTTTGCGTTTTCTAGGACCGCACTCACAGCATATGGAGGTTCCCAGGCTAGGGGTCTAACAGGAGCTGTAGCTGCCGGCCTTCGCCACAGCCACAGCAACGCGGTATCCGAGCCGCGTCTGCAACCTACACCACTGCTCACGGCAACACCGGATCCTTAACCCACTTAGCGATGCCAGGGATCGAACCCGCAACCTCATGGTTCCTAGTCGGATTCGTTTGTGCTGCTCCACGATTGGAACTATTTTTTTTTTTATATAACTTTCGCAGCTTTTGTGTTCATTAATTATCTAATTTCATTTACATTAACTCTGTAATTCTATCTTCAATGTAATCTGTGTAATTAAAAACATAATTCTTAGCTAAAATTAATTAATCGGAAACAAACCATCACTCATGTAATTTTGTGAAAGCATTTATAGGTGATATTTAGTTTGTTGTCCAAAGTTCTCTTAAAATAAAAACAAAATTAATTAACAGTCAAATTAAAAGGGATTATTTTTCCTGAATGCAATTGCAGGTATTGGGTATTTACTCAGGGGCGGGTGTCCCATGAAAGCTAGATGCACAACCTCTGGAATCCAGCTCCATCACCTACTGGCTGTGTGACCTTGGGCAACTGACTTAACTTCTGAATCTCAGCTTCCTCATCAGTAAAATGAAGATGATCATAGTACCTATTTCATGAGGTTGTTGTGAAGACTGTACCAAGTTAAATAAACACAAGTCGAGTGCTTAGGCCAGTTACTGGCACACAGCAATGTTACATAAATGCATTATCACTAAGCACTGTACATGTATAATCGCATTTATTATTTACAACCAAACTGTGAGGTAGTTATTATTGTGGTCATTTTACAGATGAGGAAAACAGGTTTGGGGAGGGTAGGGAATTTGGCCAAGGTCACTTATCTAGAAAATTAAAGGAGGTGGCTTTGACTCAATGTGTGGCTAACTCCTGAGTGGTACCTCTCTTTTTATTTTTTTAATTAAACTTTCTATTTTTGAGAATTGAAATTGTAGTTGAGCAGTACTTTTTGCTGGGATTAAATAGCAAATTTTTTTTTTTTTTGTCTTTTTAGGGCCACACCTGTGGCATATGGAAGTTCCCAGGCTAGAGGTCAAATCAAAGCTACAGCTGCTGGCTTACACCACAGCCACAGTAATGCCAGATTCCAGCCACGTCTGTGACCTACGCCGCAGCTCACAGCAACGCCGGATGCTTAACTCCCTGAGTGGGGCCAGGGATCAAATCCAAATCTTCATGGATACTAGTCACATTCTTAACCTGCTGATCCACAGTGAGAACTCCTGGAAACTTTTAAAATATATGATTATCCATGTTTGTAAATTATTAGGTTTTTTAAGGCATTCAACTAAATAGCCTTTATAAATTAAGGTGGAAAAACCTCCATCAGTGAATCTGTTTTTGGTTCTGAGAGTTAGACTATGTAACAGAAGGCCAGATTCAGAAACTTCTGGGATCCATGACTTGAATTCAGGAGAATTTGCCCTCCCCGTCTGTGGACTGATGTGAATGACCGCTGTGGGCCTTTGCAAAGCTACTCTTCAGTTTTCCTTAAGGCTTGAGCTTCACAGCCTGGCCTCTGTCCTTCTCTCTCTTTCTCTCCCTCTCTCCTCTTCTCCTCCCACACTCTCTCTAAGCCAGACTTAGAATTCCTTGAAAACAGGAAATGAAGGGGAGTTCCTGTCGTGGCTCAGTGGTTAAAGAACCTGACTAGTATCCATTAGGATAAGGGTTCGATCCCTGGCCTTGCTCAGTGGGTTAAGGATCTGGCGTTGCCGTGAACTGGTATAGATCGCAGACGCGGCTCAGATCCCGAGTTGCTGTGGCTCTAGCGTCATCTGATGGTTAAAGCTCTGATTGGACCCCTAGCCTGGGAACCCTTTAAAAAAAAAATGAAAACAGGAAATGAAGAATGGGAGTAGGGCAGGGAGGAACTGGTTGTCATGGGATCTTCGTCCTCAGTTTGGAGCTTCTGCATGTGCAGGTACAGAGCCCCTTGAGTCCTGGCTAAGATGGGGATGGGAGAAGCCAGGGTGGCGACTGGGACAGAGGAGGGCGGAACCAGGAACACAGGTGGCAGAGGCTCACGCCCGCCCAACACTCTTACTACGTGCACTCTGCTCTTGAAATGCTGGTGAAGATCAGTGACGCTTTATAACATCACAGTTGAAATCATTCAAAGAAAAAAACTAGGCAGGCTAGGAATAGCCTTTGCTAAAAATGTGAAATTTACAATGTGTGCCTCTGTTATCTTGGATCAAGAACACTAACAAATAGTGTATGTTAGGATATGGAGTCTGGACTGGCCACCTTTCTGTCAGCGGCCTATGAACAGACACATTTATTTCAATGGGGACAACTAGGCTAACTTTTAGATTGAAAAAAAAAAAAAGAGTACACCAGGTATTGTCCTTGACCTGGAACTATCTTATATTTATGAACTGACTTCCTCCAGATGACCTAAAAATAATAGTTAAGTGCCTGATAATTTACTGAGTACATTTCATGAACATTCTCTCATTGATCTGGGAACACGCAGGAACTCCTGGAGCTATATCTGATCAGCGCAGCCCTCTACCCTCGCAAAAGCCATAAATAATTGAAGTTAGGCAAGTGTATTTTTCCAGATACCCCTTAAAATGTTGTGGTTTGTGTTATTTTATTTTAAAATATATTTAGACATATCTAGAGAACTCAAACGATCAGACTCTTCAACTGAATACTGACACTGAAGCCGTCTTTTCAAGACTTCAAGTGTAAATATTCTAGGGCTTGCTTTCCCTCTGCTTTGGAATTAAGTTTCCATTTAAATGAAGCAGAAGTAGGTAAACTAGCTCTCACCTGTCACCGGGCACTGGGAAGATGGCAGTCAGGGCTTTGCCAGACAGCAGGGAAGGTGTCCCTTGTATTAAAGAGGTAGATGTGAGACCGGGGCAGGGGAAGTGGACGCATATGCACAGTTGAAAAAAAATTTTTTTCTTTTTGCCTTTTCTAGGGCCACACTCACAGCATATGGAGGTTCTCAGGCTAGGGGTCTAATCAGAGATACAGCTGCCAGCTATGCCACAGCCACAGCAACGCCAGATCCGAGCTGCGTCTGCAACCTACACCACAGCTCACGGCAACGCCGGATCCTTAACCACTGAGCAAGGCCAGGGATCGAACCCACAACCTCATGGTTCCTAGTCAGATTCGTTGACCACTGAGCCATGACGGGAACTCCCACAGCTGAAATTTTATGTTAGATCCTGCTATCCCGCTTGGGTAAATCGGAAAGTATAATCAGTTCCATTTAACTGAACATTACTGCTTCCACTTAGAGTAAGTGTCTGGTGCCTGGTGGTGAGAATTTGAAAAAAATGAAGAAATGAGTCCTGCCTTTAAAGAATCTGCCCCCTGGGGGCTGTGAGTAGAGCAGGTGGGCTGCATTGGCACAGAGGGGAGGCTGTGAGGATGGGGAGGGATTTTTTTTTTTTTCGCAACAGAAAGAGCAAAGCATGTGAAAAATTCTTGACTTCATTGGCATTTTGAGTCTCTGAAGAGAGACGAAGCCAAAAAGTGCAACTGTGTTGTGTTCTAATCCAAAAGGAAGAACTCATTTGTATACTGAGGCTTTATAATCAGTTTGGCGTCTAGTGTTCATGTTGGCCAAAGAAAGAACTGCTAGAATTAGAATTCGTCCTTCCAAAGCCAGATTATGGAAAATTCCGAGAAAATACAAAAAAGTCCCACAACTAGAAATGAAGATAAAGCATTGTTATTGGAAATATTTGTGAGGCTTGCAATAATAAGTTCTGCTTTACAACTAAAATTGGTGATTCTTATAAGTACTAATTTGAAAAGAAATGAAGGCCATCTTTTTAGTTAAATGAATAAGTGACTCTAAGCTTATGTCATCTGCCCCCTGTCCAGGAACATATTACTGCTTTCCTTACTGGCTTCTTAGAAACACTTCAAATTCAGATATAGGAAATCCTAATAGAATAGTTTTTAAATGAATTAATTATTAATCCAAACAAGTGACATTCTTCGATATTGAAGCATTTTATTTTGCAATTGAATTGCTGCTAAGAATAACATTGGAGGGGGTGTGACAAGTGCCAGAAGACCAGAAATACATGAATGGCTGTTTTTTCTTTTTTTGTCTTTTTAAGGCCACACCTGCAGCATATGGAGGTTCCCTGGCTAGAGGTTTGCATTGGAACTGCAGCTGCCGACCTACAGCACAGCCACGGCAACGTGGGATCCGAGCCATGTCTGCGAACTATACCACAGCTCACAGCAACGCCGGATCCTTAACTTGCTCAGCAAGGCCAGGGATCGAACCTGAGTCCTAATGCATACTAGTCAGATTCATTTCCACTCAGCCACAATGGGAACTCCAAATGGCTATTTTTTTAATGTTGAGATAAGGATGGGGGAGTGAGGCTGGGGAAGAAGTTAGCATAGGTATTTCTAGAATCATAGTGGGATGAATTTGACATCCATTTCCAGCACACTTTTATGCTTGACCATTGCACCAACTATTTTTGAGCTTTTAGGGAGGCAAGACAGTTACCACTAGGAGCCAGCTTGGGTTCTGTAAGAATTTCTCATGTCAAAATAACCTCATAGAATTTCCAGACCCAACAGTCAGGTAGGCAAACAGATCTAAATATGAGAAAAGCATATGAGGAATAAGTGTGGTTTAATAACTTGTTTTTTTAAAGTTATTTTGCAAAATTTTCAAATTTCATTCTGTTCCACAAAATACACAATTATATTAGAAATGGCAAATATATTTGCAGGTGGTAACATACCATAGAATTTAGCTCTCTCTCACTCTCTTCCATTTTAGTGATTTACATTCCCAGTAAAATGTATGAGATAAATGGCAAACAAATTATCCATTTTTGTTTTCTAATAAACTATCAAATTCCAAATTTGCCTTTGCAGACTAAAGGTAGGATAAATGTACTAATGAATACATTGTAGGTTGTACCTACAATCGGGTGAAATAGTGTGGGACCCTATGAAACACTGACTTATTTATTCTTTGAAAGGGAGAAAATCCTGATGATCTGTGGCAGTAAATAATGTCTATCGATTATAAATAAAATTATGTGCAGAGGTATACTCTGTCCATTGTGCTAGTAAGCAGCAGTGTTACACCTATGATTTATGCATGTGTCCACTTGGTAGGATTTTTTTTTCTTTTTAGTATTTCTTCTTTGTTTTATTAAACTTGGCAGGATTTTTAAATTATTTTTTATTTTGGAGTAACATCAAACTTAGAGAGATGTCCAAAAATAGGACAAGGGACTTTTTTTTTTCCCAAAAAACCACTGGCGAGTAAATCAACACACTGCCTCATCATCCCATTACAGTCTGGGTCAATAAGTAAGGACATTCTCCCTCATAAGTACAGTATGACCATTATATTGAAAATGTAACAGGGCTAAGTGGATGCTGGTTATCAACCCAGACTGTGGTTTGGGTCGATAATGACGAGTGCAGGTTCATTTAGGTAACAGGTGTATCCTCTGGTTGACAGTGAGGGAGGCTATGCCTGTGCGGTAACATAGAGTATAAGGAAAACTATGTACCTTTCACCTTTTTTTTTTCTAAGCACCTAAAACTGCTCTAAAAGACAAAATTTATTTTTAAGAGTAAACCAAAACAGGCTCTTTTCCTTGTCTTCCTCTATCTCTCTAAGAATGACTAAAGAATATGAAACCGATTCCCACCCCTGCTAGCACATGACTGTGCTTCATTTGACTTTGCTGCTTTGAATTCTCTGTCCGTCCTGACAAATGAACAGAGCCTATGTCATCGCCGTGTCCGGTCATCTTTCAGCTTTTTCTGTAAAACTTCACTTACACCAACAAATCAAAACTCTGCATCTAAATCCTCTCTGTGTTCAGTGAATCTGAATAAAGCCCACCACTTTCTCTCTCCCTACCTGAAAATCTTGGCGAATTGATCTTAATAACTAAATAAAATATTGGAAATTTATGTAAGGTATGGTTGAAGAGACTTAAATCAATATTTGTGAAAAATCTGCTATAAAACTATTTGTTTCACATGAACATTCAGATGTTTGTATTTTTGAGCTTTTCCCATGACTTTGGCTTGCGTGATTCAAAACGAATGATTATAGCCTCTTGGAGGCTTTCACACTTGCACTTCCAGATATTCAGACATTCTCTTTCCTGTCTGTCAGACTCTCTTGCTTTTCTCTCTTCCTCTCCTTTTCTAGAACCCACAACCCATTAGTGCCTTAATGGGCATGACCCCTTCTTGCCAGTTACCTCAGTGCTGTTGTCCTCCTACTGGATCCATGACAGCAAATCTTTCCATCTTCTCTATTTTCAAGTTCAGGCTGCCGGGTGCTATGACTGAAAATCATAAACTCTAACGATGAGACTTCTTGTGCTATACTTTCCCTTTCACTGTCAGAAGGTGACCTTTTACTGTCCTTGAAAGCATGAAGTGGCTTCTTAGCCACATACCTGTGACTTTACTTCCTTCCTCCTTGCTTCCAGAGCATGCTAACGAGGTTGCTTCTTTGGCATAATTCTTTCTGTTTGTTTTGCTTTTTGTTATTTTGCTTTTTAGGGCCGCACCTGCAACATATGGCTAGGGGTCTAACAGGAGCTGTAGCTGCCGGCCTGCGCCACAGCAACGCGGGATCCGAGCCGCGTCTGCAACCTACACCACAACTCACGGCAACGCCGGATCCTTAACCCACTGAGCAAGGCCAGGGATTGAACCCACATCCTCATGGATATTGGTTGAGTTCGCTACTGCTGAGCCACAAGGGGAATGCCCTCTTTGGCAGAATTCTATTCTCTCCATCTATACTTTGATATCTAGTCATTTCTGTCTTCAGGACAATGCTAGCTCACCTTATATCTGCTATCTTTCTCCCTTATTTTCAGGTCCTCTTTCTCTACTAGCATCAATCCTATGGGAACATTTTCCATGTTCTTCTCTGTTGAATTAGAAAAAAAAAATTGGCTGTCATATTTAATGTAGTTTGATATTGGTCTATATTCATTACCTTTTTAAATTCATCACTCCCCATGCATTCTTCAACCCGTTAGAATTTGGCTTCCCCTTCAGTTATTTTTTTATTGTCTGGCTTCCCTACTTCTGGAAGGCATGCACCAGAATGGCAGGGGTTTGGGTCTGTTTGTCTTTGATATATCCCAACCTTTTCTTTGGAAAGAATTCCATTTCTTGGGACATAATCCACCCTCAATAATTTTTCTTTTTCTTAATGAGTGAATGGATGGTGGACACCGGGCTGGGCACTGAGAGTGCAGATAGGGAAGAGAAACATCTTAACCTTCCCTTTATGGTGACAACAGTACCCAGAGCACGCAGCCCAGGCACACACACACACACACACAGTTCCCTCTTGATCGTATTTACTTCTTTGCCCCACCTGACCCTCTTTATCTCTTCCCTCTTGAAACATCTTCTTGCCATGCGTTTCCTGACCTGGTATACTATACTTTTATCTCTAATTTTGGAGCCTTTTCAGGGATCTTGGCAAGGTCTTCTTCTGTTAACCTGTTGATGTCTCCTTCTAAATGTCAACGCCTTCTCTTGTCTCCACATCTTATGCAGACCATGGTTGTACACATTCATTCCTTGGCATCAGTTTTGTCTAAATACAGATGATTCCCAAATCATAACCCAGTTCTTGCACCTGAAATTCCATCTGTATTCACCACTTCCCCTTTCTCAGCTCCAACGGGCTATGGAGTCAGGTCCTGAGCCCAGGTGCCCTGTCTCCACTTCCCCGAGTCAGAGACCATAGTGACATCCTTACTCTTCCTTCATCTTTTCTTTCCTTTTTTAACGTTTCTTATCCGGTCTATTTCAACTCAGCAATATCTTCAGACTGATAGTGAAAGCAGTAGGTGTGTGGACAATTTCTATTCCCCAATAATCTTAAACCTACTCATTACTATAGACATAATTGTACTGTATTGTAATTGTCTGTTCATTTGCCCCTTTCATGCAAGAAAGTGTAAACTCTTTCATGGTAGGAATGTTCTCTGTTATATTCCTCACACACAGTCTGGCAGATAGTGTGTACTTACAAATTTTGTTGGAAGGATAAGATATTCTAGATAAATTATAATTTTAAATAATTTAATTATTTCAGTATCTTTGAGTTTAATAGCATCGAATACACAATAGCTGAAAGTACATATTGGGGCAATCTTTTAAAGATTAATTTTGAGAGAGGAAATAGACCAGGTACTGTAGATTTGAGTCAAAAACTATAATACAAAGCTTTTTAAAAATAAAGAGCTTTCCCATGTTCTATATATATAAAATATATAAATATATAATTTGAATATAAACTATTAGTGCAGTAAATTAAATATACAAGTTATACAAACTTCATTTAGAATCCTCAATCAAATACTATTTCTACTAAACAGGAAACTCTTTCCTTGTATGCACATATACTTTAAACATTACCAGATAGAGAGGAAGGCTGCTGACAGGTAGAAAAGTATGTTTAGACGCAGGGAAGGTTTCCTGAGGAGAGACTTGCTTTGCCAAGTAATGATTATTGGCACTGTGTCAGAAATGTAAAGAATCTGAGACAGTCAAACTGCAGCTTGGCCAAATGAATCTTAATACGCTGACGTTAAGAGTTTTTTAACTACTCTAATGGCAGTTGTAAAGTTTGAGAAAATATTTAATATGGCTTGATAATGTAAAACTAAATTGTGACCCTTTTTCGATCCACTTTTTTTAAGTGAGTAGACTTCAATTTTTAGGGCAGTTTCAGGTTTATAGAAGCATTGAACAGAAGTACAGAGTTCCCATGTAGCACAATAGTAAGAAATTATTTGCAGTCGGGGGTAAATGAAGGATAGTTTAGCTAAGATTCCCCGGAGGAAATGATTTCTAAGTTGAGTTCTAAGAGGATGAGGTTTTGCCAGAACAAGAGTCATCCATCTTCAGTTTCTCTATTTTGACAATTCCAGGAGCCATTTACACTAAATATATTTTATACATAGAGCTACTTAAAACTACCCTCCTCCCGGCTACCCTTTATATGGTCTAGGATTGCACTGGCAACATAACCAGGGCACGTGACCAATATAAACAAGAGAGCCCAATTTAAAAGACTTGCTGTGCAAATACAAATCATGATGTTATTGGCCCAATCTGCTTGTACTTTGACTTGTTTTTCTGTCACTGATGATAAATTTGTGACCAATACAACTGGAATCCTTTAAGGGTGTTGTCAGAGACTGTAAAAGAAAGTCATCTGTCACACACTGAGGCTAAACATATGACCTTCAGTCCTGTGCCAGAATAAACTGTCAAATGGCTTAATGGTTGTTTGCTCAAACATAAATATATGCACATATATGCACAGTAAATGTCTGCAAATATTGCTGATTTTTCCTTTAGGCAAATTTCTACAGAATTACAAAATTCTATGATTTCTGATAAAATTAACCCACTAATTAGTGTTACAGATTATTTGAAGTATTCTTTCTTTCTTTATTTATTTTTTTATTTATTTTTTGTCTTTTCTAGGGCCGCACCCACGGCATATGGAGGTTCCCAAGCTAAGGGTTGAATCGGAGCTGTAGCCACCGGCCTACAACACAGACACAGCAACACAGATCCAAGCCGTGTCTGTGAGCTCACGGCAAGCTGGATCCTTAACCCACTGAGCGAGGCCAGGGATCAAACACACAACCTCATGGTTCCTAGTCGGATTCGTTAACCACTGCGCCACGACAGGAACTCCTGAAGTATTTTTTTAAAGTTTATTTCCATGCCCCTTAGTATGTTTTGGGTATCTGTAATTATGACGGTGAACTAGATGAAAACACTCATAAATATTTGTTGGATGAAAGCCCAAGTATAAAGTTTATAATCCAGAGAATTAAAAATGCAAAACTAAACATCACAGTGAGATTAAAATACACATATACATATTTTTTAATATTTTCTGTAATTCCTTATTCATGCCCTCTAAAGTAGAGCCTATAGTCTGGATCACTGCAAATAATTTTGAGGGCATGAGGGGGTCTTATCATCAACCTATTATTTTAGGTAATTGAAGTAATACCTCTTTGCAATGTGCACAGCAATTTCACAGAGAAATTGGGAGATGATGTGCATAGCTTTAATTGGCTATTTGCCTCAGATCTGAAAGACTCAACCTTTAGTCATGCTTTAAATAAGAAATACGGAGTGGCTCAAGTCATTTCCTGTACTTAAAACATTTGGCAAAAATGAGTTCCAGGGTTGTTAAAGCTGGCGTGTTCAATTTTGGCAGCTACTTTTGTCCTTAGGGTACATTGTAACATCTGCTCTTCTGTAATGCATATGCTAATCATAAGAGCTTGTCTTATTATTGTTTTTTGGTCAATTCTTAACTATATAGGAAAAATAAAACTCACACAACCTTTTTAGGGTAAATAATATAAGAAAATTATTTTTGTGGACAAATTTGGGTAAAACATTTTTTCTCTTCACTTAAATCCAAAACATATGAATTGAACATCTACAAAATAAAATTCCATTTTTTCCCCATGCAAAGACCTTAATAAAATGAAGAAATACATTTCCTGAATTGCATTATTGAAGACAATTTGTGATGACCTTGAAGAGTAGCAGAATACACACCCCAAAATATGTCCCTTTGGTATAAGGATTATTTTGACCTGAAGGCAACTGATAAGAGGCAGAAAAGCTCTCTGCTCTCCCATTAGTTGCTCCAGAACAGGACATAAATTTGTAAAGTTGTCTCCTCTCCCCTTTCTACAAGAAAGAACAGAAGTTAATTATCAGAGACAATTTTAGACCCATATAGGCCCAGAGGTAGCTCCAGAGGAATCTCTGTAACAAACTGCCAAAACTGTCTCTGTCTAACATCATTTTCCCATATACTTTCCTTCCCAGAATTTGCTGCCGTTAGAAGCTCAGTCTTTTTCAGCTGTTTTGCCATTTCTCTATAACATCATCGTTCTTTTTTCTTTTGTTAAGAGGCTATATAAGCCTGAGTTCCAACCACCTCTTTGAGTTACTCATCACTGGGTGCTTCCACGTGTCTGTGCAATAAAAACGTTCATAAACTTCAGCTTGTTTTCTCTTGGTAATTAGTCTTTTGTCAGTGTAATTTACAGAGCCTTAGCCAGTGAGCCTAAAATGAATAGTCCCACTGATATGTCTAAAGTATCAGTTCTTGTGGCATTTCTTCCCAGACATGGGCACTTCTTGGTGTCTCTAGTAGGAAAGGTAAGCCAACCAAGGGCAGAGTCCTGCACAACTATTTCTGTGATTGGAAAAACAGCTCTGCTAGTCTCAATGAGCTGTATGTGGAAGAGAAATGACAAAGTATTCACTTGCTAACTCAGAAGTCTTGGAGTTTAAAAAGCAACTTCTGGAGTTCCTGTTGTGGTTCAGTGGGTTAAGAACTCAGCATAGTACCTTTGAGGAGGCAGGTTTGATCCCTGGCCTCACTCAGAGGGTTAAGGATCTGGCGTTGCCATGAGCTGTGGCTTAGGTCACAGATGCAGCTCGAATCTAGTGTTTCTGTAGCTGTGGCATAGCCCTCACTTCAGCGCCGATTCAACCCCTAGCCTGGGAACTTCCATATGCCGCAGGTGCAGCCTTAAGAAAGAAAGAAAGAGAAAGAAAGAAAAGAGCGACTTCTCAACTTCTCTTATGGTCTGGGGAACAAGGAGACTTGCTTTAACCCAATCATCTTGCAGCCCTACTGTGCTCATATGCATGTGTATGTGTGTGTTACATGCATTAAACTTCATATAAGTAAGATTTCAGATGCATAGTTCACTAGAGTGACATATATGCCTCTACATAATAAATAGTTATTTTAAAAATACATATCATTTTTGGAAACAACTTTAGATGTTTAGAAAGATTGTGATAGTACATAGAGTTTCCCTACACCTTGCACCCAGTTTTCTCTATTATTTATCTTACACTAATGGGGTACATTTATCACAGATCACAGTCAATAGACCAATATTATCCATTATTTTTACTAAAGTCTATATGTAAAGCAGATTGTCTCAGTTTTTAACCTAATTTCCTTTTTTTTTTTGCTTCCAATATTCTATCCAAGAAACTACATTTTTTTTCTCTCGAACTTCTTCTTTTCCTTTTTTTTTTGATCTCTTTGGGCCATACCCACAGCATATGGAAGTTCCCAGGCTAGGGGTCGAATCAGAGCTGCATCTCCTAGCCTGCACCACAGCCACAGCAACTCAAGATCCAAGTCGAGTCTGAGACCTAAATCACAGCTCACGGCAACACCAGATCCTTAACCCACTGAGCGAGGCCAGGGATTAAATCCTCATCCACATGGACACTAGTTGAGTTCGTTACTGCTGAGCCATGATGGGAACTCCCCAGGACACTACGTTACATTTAGGTGTCACATCTCTTTAGTCTTCTTGGCTGTGACAGTTTCTCGGACTTTCTTTGTTTTTGTTTTGTTTTGTTTTGTTTTGTTTTCCTTTTTGGCTTCCCCGAGGCATATGGAGTTCCTGGAGTCTCTGGGCTAGGGATGAGATCAGAGCTGCAGTCTGCAGTTAACCCACTGTGCCAGGCCAGAGATGGAATCTTCATCCAGCGTTCCAGAGATGCCGCTGAATCCATTGCTTCACAGTGAGAACTCCAGACTTTCCTTGTTTTTGATAACTTTGAGAGTTTTGAGGAACACTGGTCAGGGTTTTTGCATATGTTTTTCATTAATCATCCTCTTTAATTTTAAAAATTACTTCACCCATAACCGTGGGGTAAATTTCCTTTTGTCTAATTTTACGGAGGCAAAAGAGTGACTGTAATTTCCCTGAGATGAACACAGTGTCCCCAGCACTGGATCTCATTTGCAAGAAGTTTCGTTGGTCTAAAAGCCTAGATAATTTGGAGTTCCCGTCGTGGCTCACTGGTTAACGAATCCGACTAAGAACCATGAGGTTGCATGTTCGATCCCTGGCCTTGCTCAGTGGGTTAAGGATCCGGCGTTGCCGTGACCTGTGGTGTAGGTTGCAGACGCGGCTCGGATCCCGCGTTGCTGTGGCTGTGGTGAAGGCCGGAGGCTACAGCTCCAGTTGGACCCCTAGCCTGGGAACCTCCATATGCCGCGGGTGCAGCTCTAGATAAGGCAAAAAGACAAAAAAATAAAATAAAATAAAAGCCTAGATAATTCTTACTGTATTAAACAATAGCCTCACATTTGTTGGGGACCTTTTTCTAAAATACGGTCTGTGAGATGTCCTTGTAAACTGGGAAGACACTTTGGTGATGACCTAATTGACTATAGAGACAATTACGGGCCTTTCAGTTGATAACATTTGGTTACTATCAGGTGCTGTTCTGAATCTCAATTAAAGCACGACTGCCCTGGGGTTCTCACCTGATCAAAACACTGCATTATATCACCTGTACTGGGAAATGTAGTGTGTGTGTGCGTGCGCACATGAGCATGTGTACACGGGCGTGTGTTTCCAGCAGAATACTTTTACCTGTTCAACAAAAATTCTTCAAGCTCCAGTTCTCTGTCAGACACTGAGCCCTGGGCCAGTCACCCTGAGGACTTGGTTCACGAGCCATTGTCAAATCTTACCCTTGTCATGACCCCACCTCTCCGTTCTCTCTTCCCTGAGTCTCCACGAAAACCCTTGAAGAGCAAATTTTAAAGAAATCCAATGAAATTCATTTTCCATTACAAAAAGTTAGATTAGAAGTAATTTTTTTTCGGGGGGGGCGCACCTGCGGCATATGGAGGTTCCCAGGCTAGGGGTTGAATCGGAGCTGCAGCTGCTGGTCTATACCACAGCCACAGCAATGCCAGATCCGAGCCACATCTACAACCTACACTACAGCTCATGGCAACAACGGATCCTTAACCCACTGAGTGAGGCCAGGGAATTGAACCTGCATCCTCATGGATACTAGTCAGATTCATATCTGCTGAGTCACAATGGGAACAACTAGAAGTAAATATTTTTAAATTGCAAGTGAAAGGATCAAATTCTATAGAAAGCTAGCTTGTAATTAATACCATCCACTAATAAAAAGGACAAAATGAAAGGGGTCTGCATCTCTGCACACAAGTTAAAGAAAATTTTGTTCTTACCATGCCATTTAGGTTTAATTATTTTGTGAATTCTAAGAATTAATCTATTCACTTTTTATCAAAAGGTTGAGAGATATGAAATTCAATTACTGCGGTCTTACATTGGAAATAAATCTTACAAAATATCGTACTCAACAGAGTATCTTGTGTGCATGGAAAGCAAAGAGGAAAATTTGTTGTTTTCTTGTGTTTCTTTGGACCTTCAAAAAGTGCCATATGCTCCTCAGCCAATTATTTGCAAGTGCCTTGGAAACAGCAAAGAGGATAGACAAAGGAATATGATTCAAGGTATGTAAGATATTTGTCATAACCGAGTGTGGATGAAAAATGTCACTTGCAATATTAATAAACGAAAGATGTTGCAGCCATCACGCCATCAGCTACCGTAGCTGTCTGGACTGTGCACCCTGGGGGATTCAGGATAGAGAAAAGCCAGATGAGAGTTCCTATAGTGGTTTAGTATGTTAAGAACATGACATAATATCTGTGAGGATGCTAGTTTGATCCCTAGCCTCTCTCAGTGGGCTAAGGATCCAGCTCTGTCCCAAGCTGCAGTGTAGGTCACGTGCAGCTTCAATCCAACGGTCAGCTGCAGCTCTGATTTGGTCCCCCAGCCCCCAGCCCAGGAATGTCCATATGCCCTGGGCCATAAAAAAGGAAAAAAGGAAAAGAAGAGAAGAGTTCCTGTCATGGCTCAGCGGAAATGAATCCCACTAGGAACCATGAGGTTGCGGGTTCGTTCCCTGGCCTTGCTCTGTGGGTTAAGGATCCGGCGTTGCTCTGAGCTGTGGTGTAGGTCACAGACGTGGCTTGGATCCCGCATTGCTGTAGTTGTGGTGTAGGCCGGCAGCAATAGCTCCGATTAGACCCCTAACCTGGGAAACTCTACATGCCTCAGTGCGGCCCTAAAATGACAAAAGACAAAAAAGAAAAGAAGAGAGAATTAAAAAAAAAGAAAGAAAAGCAGGATACTGGCTGTAGATAGTTAAGGTGAAAATCAAAAGAATGATTTCACTAAGCCCATACTCTTGCATCTTCCCATATATGGAAAAGTGCTTAATTCATTAAGTTGAGAAGTCTGTTTGTTTTTCTTTAATTAACAGCAATCTTTTGATATTCCAACTTCTGCTTTTTTTTTTTTTCAATGACTCCTATATATCCTGTCTCCTTGCTTCTCTTCCAGGCAGTCCCTTGGAGTGCTCTGATTGCCTTCAGCAAGTCCATTGAATAAAACAATTCTCAATTTTTAGGTTGTGCATTATTTTTTCAGTCAACAAAAGCTATCCGTTCCTAGGGAGGGAGAGATTGTAGGGGCATCATTTTCGGTACAAGAACCTTGATTTACTCATGCATCCATTCATCCATTCAACAAATACTCAATGAGTACCTTCCAGGCACTGTTCCAGGGACAGACATTACAATGTTGAACAAGACAGGTTATTTTCTTGCTTTCAACAAGTATATGGTCTTTGGGGGGAGTAATAGAAAAGGGTGAGATACATATAATTAAATCACTGAAATTTATAATGAAGAAGTCACACTGATGGTAGGAAAGCAGGAAGTTCTCCACTAAAAGGGAACATTTAAACTCTGAATCCCAAAGGCTGAGAAGGTGCTGACCAGAAAAGTGCAGGAGAACTCTGAGCGGGACTTTTTTTTTCTTTTGTTTAGGGCTGCACCCTTGGCATATGGAGGTTCCCAGGCTAGGAGTCAAATCTGAGCTACAGCTACCGGCCTACACCACAGTCACAGCAATGCAGGATCCTAGACGTGTCTGCGACCTACACCACAGCTCATGGCAACACCAGATCCTTAACCCACTGAAGGAGTTCAGGGATCAAACTCACAACCTCATGGTTCCTAATCAAATTCACCACAATGGGAATTCCTTTTTATTTTTTTTTCCTTATGGCCACACCCACGGCATATGGAAGTTCCCCGACCAGGGCTGCCAGATCCTTTAAACCACTGCCTCTGGGAATAGAACCCGGACATCTGCAGCCATCTGAGCCGTTACAGTTGAATACTTAACCTACTGTGACACAGCAGAACTCCCTGAGTGGGACTTTTGTTGGAGAAGTTCAGTAGAACATCGGCAAGTAAGGTACAAGATCCACATTTACAGGTTACCTTCAGGAAGGTGATACAGGTAAACTAGCGCAATACCGAGTACAACAGTTTCCAGAACTTAAGTGTCATGTTCAGGGAACATTAGGGAAGCAAACAGACGAAACAGATGAAGGAACTGTGGGGGGAGACAAGGACAGTGAGTTGTCAACAATGCTGAAATGTGGACAGGTCTCGAAAAGGTGTGGACGAAGGTACTAGGAAAATATCAACTAATTTATACTTACCCATAAATGCAAATGGACTTACAAGTAAGTATACCCCTTGCCTCAGCAATTCTACTTCTACGCATTTCTCTTAAATTTACCAGAAATGTGTGCAAGGGTGTCTATACAAAGAAAACATTTTCAGTGCGGTTTATAATAAAAAATAGAAGTAGCCTGAATTGAATACCCACTAACAGAAAACTGGTTTAGTGAATTATCATGCATCCATACCATGGGATAGTATGCAACTGATAAAAAAGTATAATATGAAGCAGCACCTCTCAACTATCTGGTCTCAAGATTCTCTTATACTTTTAAAAACCGTGGAGAACCTCGTCGAGTTTTGTTTTTGTGGGTTATACCCATCTGCTCAATCTTAATTATTCTAATGGTACAGTTCAATTCTGCTTCCTCTTTCTTTATGCAAGATCACAGGTGTATAACAACAGCTTCTTAAACGTGCACACAAGCAGGGAAATGTATCAACATGGGGTTTCTATAATGAGGAGGAAAAAATGAATATAAAGGTTTAAAAATATTTCCTATATGTTTTACCACCTCAGGAGAAACCTCAACAGACTGTATGAGTTAAGCTACCTCAATTAAAAAAAAAAAAAAAAAACAACCCTAAAAGAATATGCTCTTTTCTTCTAGGATCTGTCCAGATGGTTCCTGAGGCATGGATAAGTAGGTTTCTACCCAAGAACCTCTTTCTGAATCAGGACAAATTGTGACTCATCTCTCGTGTTGGCTACTTTTGTTATGGTGTCCTTGTTTCTCGTTTAGCAATAGGCTAAACAGGCTTAGCGGGATGCTCAGAAATGGTTTCATGGGTGTAGCTACAGGCCAAACAGGAATGCAGAGAAAGTAAGTAATAGGCCTCGCTGGTTTCTCAGAAGAGGCCCCGAATATTGTAAAAGGTCTTGGTGAAGATAACGTGCGCCAGCGCGAAGCCAGTCTCCCGGCTGTGGCGTCAAATGAGCTCACACCTCTGCTTTCAGGATGTAGTCAAATAGTCTCAGTGCTGTAAGGAATCAGCACCATAAACCATAGGTGTCCTCATGTGATCATCTTGCAAGGCTCCTCATCTGGCGCTGGGCTCCCGGGGGCCACACAGTACCCTCGGCCCGGCTGCCCTTTCACACGTTGGGTGATGTAGGACTCGGCCCCTAGCACAGGCATCTGCGCGCCTGTTGAAGAGCTCAGACCCTGTGAAGCTGTTTATGTTGAGTGACAATGTTTCCTAAGTAGAGAAAGGTCTGTTGTTCTATTTCTATCCCCTGGGATGACAGAGACCCACTCAGCTCCCTCTTCCTCATGTTATTCTGTCAAATACTTAGAAACAGCTGAGATATTTCGCCCAAATAATTCTTGTTTTCATTACAGGTATTTATAGCTTACTCATCACAAGGTTTCAAGTCTCTTCAAAGTCCTTGCCATTTTCCTCTGGCCATATTTTGACTTAGACGATTTCCCCCATCTGAACAACAAAATTCTAATATGTGTGCCCTGGCAGTAATGAGTGGCCCCATCAGAGGGTATGATGCCCATAGCGGCTACAGTTAAATAAAAGTGTCAAGTGCTTTTCACGTTATCTTATCTCTTTCTCTGTAGGGTACTTTTTGTTTTTAAAGCCATTCCTTTTTCTCAGTATTGAAATTCTATTCCTGACTCTGTGAACTCTGTTGATATAATGTAACCATTCAAAGATACTTCGGATGTCAAATTTTTCATGCAAATACTTGTCTATCTTGACCAGCTCATAGCAATTTGTTTTTCCTTCGTATTTGAAAAGGATAGCTCATCCATTTTACACAATTTGTGAAGTTATACTGTAGGCTTATGGCTGGTGCCTATTTTCATTTCTTTTTTCTTTTTCTTTTCCTTTTTATGGCTGTACCCATGCCATATGGAAGTTCCCGGGCCAGGGACTGAATCCAGACCGCAGCTGCGACCTACACCACAACTGTGGCAACAGCAGATCCTTAACGCACTGCATCAGGCTAGGGATCAAACCCACACCTCTGCAGCGAACAGAGCTGCTGCAGTCAGATTCCGAACCCACTGTGTGCCAGAGCAGGAATGCCTGATCTGATTTCTTGATACCCGTGCCGTAACAGTTTTATGTATTTTTAATGTTACCCACTCCTGCTTTTAGATATACGTCAAAGGAATGGAACACAGATTGAGAGACATTTAATATACAACATCAAAATAATACCCTTATGTGTTCTCCTCTGAAATGGAAGAAATAAACTTACAAATGCTATCTGGTCTATAATATCTACATTAAGTAAAGACTTGAAAAAAATAATTTTAATTGGCTAGTTTATCTATTTCTGAAATGATGATAGTTACAAAAGTCAAATGTTATCCAAACTCTAGGAGTACACCTATTTGATTTTTTTTCAAGTTCATCTCTTTTAAGCAGAACGTGTTAGTTAGAATATTGAGTCCACTCTGTGTAGCTTGGTGAAAATGTGAAATAACGCACGGTTCTCAGCGCAGACGCTCCTCCGTGACTATCTTTTTTCCATCTCGGTCCTTCGTGCAGTCTTGAATCCGGATATGTAATTTTCCTGCCAGAAAGCAAGGCTTATTTCTCATTTGTTTTCATTTCCTGTTGCCTCTCTGGAGCTCCAGAGAGAGAAGGTGCTGTATCTGCAATCTCCAAGACAAGCGGCTTTCCCAGGCAGAGTGTTTATTTAATGGAAAAGACAGAAGAGAGGGCCACTCTATTTGTTTGGAGTTACATAAATATTCTTAAAAAGGAGGATTTCCTCATTTAGTCTACTGTAGTCTTTCTGTTCAGGGAGACTTTTATTTTATATTTTATTTATTTTTTGTCTTTTGTCTTTTTAGGGCCACACCCGCGGCATATGGAGGTTCCCAGGCTAGGGGTCTAATCAGAGCTGGAGCTGCTGGCCTACAGCACAGCCACAGCAACACCAGATCTGAGCAGCGTCTGCAACATACACCACAGCTCACAGCAATGTCGGATCCTCAACCCACTGAGCAAGGCCAGGGATCGAACCCACAACCTCATGGTTCCTAGTCACATTAGTTTCCGCTGTGCCACGATAGGAACTCCTGTTAAGGGAGAATTTTAAATGTACCTTTCAACACCATATGGTGACAGCTAGAGATACAATTTTATAATTGTACCAAATGCACCAGAAACATTGAAAATAAGGGAGTAAATGGAATAGCAGTTCTGGAATATATTATAAGTGTAGGACGATCACATATACAAACTTAAAGTCAGTTTATAGTTATAAGGCCAATAATAAAAGCAGCAGGTATAGTGCTATAGTAATAGCTGAATGTGGATGGAAATTTTGAAAGAAGACACTGATAAATAATTGTTTTTTTATGTCAGTCTTAGAGTTTTATCTCCCTTTTTATTGCACATTCTTCTTCATACAGAGTTTGCTCACCAAATTGTAGTTGAAGTCGAAAAATTCTTTAAATGGAACCATAATAGAAGAATATTTTCAGAGACAATTTGTTTTATATTCCCCTTGACATTATCTTGTGACTTATGTTTTAAAATAAACATAGAACTCAGATGACATTATGAATAAATTATGATTATAAATACAATTCTCAAGTGTGTAACTAAGATGGGACCCATGGAGCTACAGAGAAAAGATAATGAGTAATGATTAAACTAATACTAAAAATAACATTTCATAATAAATGAAATAAGTACTTAATATATAATATCTCTATAAATACACTACATATAATATTTATAATACATATATTATAAAATTATACTGTATATTTAATACGTCTTTTTATAGTGCACAATACACACTACTTATAAGACATATATACTTAATATAATAAAATAACACAATAGGGAGTTACTGTCATGGCTCAGTGAAAATGAATCCAACTAGGAACCGTGGATGCAGGTTCAATACCTGGCCTCACTCAGTGGGTTAAAGATACAGCATTACTGTGAGCTATGGTGTAGGTTGCAGACACTGCTTGTATCTGGTATTGCTGTGGCTGTGGTGTAGGCCAGCAGCTACAGCTCTGATTTGATTCCTAGCCTGGCAATTTCCATATGCTGCGGGTGTGGCCCTAAAAAGCCAAAAAAAAAAAAAAAAATTTTAAAATAACATGATATTATTTTGGATTGTTGTGTTCCAGGACCCATGTTATAGGTTTTACATATTATGTCTTTAATATTTGTGCCTCTCAATGAAGTAGGCAGGCCCTATTTATCTCCATTTTTGACTTGAGGTAACAAGAGGAAAGAGGAAGAATGCTAAGTGTTATGTTTACAGCCACAGAGATAGTAAGTGTCACAGTTGGGGCAGGGTCCTACTTTTATTGGACCCTCACATTTGCATCCAACCCCATTCTACAATAAAACAGACAAGTTTAGAGAAGTATTATCCTGACTTTGCAATTTGTCATAAGACTTTTGATTTTTGAATTAGATTTACCTTAAACATTAGACGTAGCTTGGTATGGCATGGAACTGATTTTGTCATTCGACAGAGAATTTCATCAGTGATCAGCACTAACCAGCGCACTCATTTGCAGAGACCTAACCTACAAAGTAAATAATTGTGTGGATAATGGCGAAGACTCACGTGATAAAACTGGGAGAGAGGATATTTTGAAAGATGTTTTTGATAGGACTATCTTGTCCCTCTTAAAAAGTTAATAGTTGATTTTATTAGAAATGACTTAATAACAAAAAAAAAGCTTGTTCTAAGGGTAGATTGTATTTACTAGAATGTCTACTGCTCTTACTATTCACAAGAAGAAAAAAATTCAGAAGAAAATAAAAATAATAATCAAGCAGAAGTTATAAAATATGATCAGTGTTGGTACAATAAAAATCTATACAAACCATGTTTTCTTCTTATAGGAAAATCTCTGCAGGCACTGATTGCAAAAATCTTTTGATAATAAACTTGTGTGAAAGGATGTATGAAAGGATAGATATGAAACCACTATGCAAAATTTACTACAAGACTATATTTACTTTTCAGAAATTAGCATGCAAACAACTTTGAAGCACAATCTGGCAGGAAGAGTAAGAAGGGAGACTGAGTCATGAGATTTATGTAATTCAGTCCTTACAAAATTACGTCTCATTTCTACATTTGTTAATAATATGCTTATTAATCCAGAGTCCCAGCTGACGGTAAGGGTGTAAACACCACTTAGACAATATTTTTGTTACCTGATAGAATTATAAGTTCTACTTTTTTATTACTGAGGAAATAAGTGTACTTTAATTTTCTATTTAGAGTCAACAATTACAGTGAACAGTGGAATTCCTAAGAGAATAAAGACGTGTATCAGTTTTGCCTTTTGAGTCTAAAATAGAGAGTAGCCTAGACATGTGTCAGCTGGGCATTTTTATTCTATTGAGGTCTGAATTACATTAGGGCTTTTTCATTTTATAGGGTGAATTACATTTTATAGATGAGTATCAGTTACTGTTATTTTTTTTTCTCAGATGTTTTTATAGTACATTAAACATTCTAGTATAAAAATAATGAAGTAAAATTCACCAGACTGACTAGACTAGCCCAGCGTAATTACCTAAAGGAAAGAAGGCAAAAGCAGTAAATAGTTTTCATCTAAATCATGATGTCTATAAATACAGATGACCTTAAGGAGAAAAGAAATGCATTCAAATCACAGTGAAACAGCAGAGAAAGAAAAATGTCACACATTCAATGTTACGTGAGGGATGGGTCCGTGTTTTCCTTAAATAATAATAAGAGGTTGTCAAGTGTTTCATCACGGCTTCCTGAAGTTGACACATGACCTTTAGATTTGTCACACATGGTGCATGATTTTCTCGTTTGGAGTTTCACTGGTTTTGTTCTGCAATGAAGTACATTAATTATGCTGTTATTCTTTTTATTTAGGATTTGGGGCATTATTTCCAGAGGAGTCATAGTTTGAAGTGCCTCAAAAATCTTTGAACTCAGAAAGATAAAAGAAATTGCTTTCTGTCGAACATTACGATAAAGGCAAAGTAAAAAAGCAAACAAACACTGAATAAATATTGGAAAGACTTAAAATAGTTTTCTTTGTGTTCATCTCAAGCATACCTTGAACGCTTATTAAATGGTATTAACTGGTGTAAGAAATGTCATAACAGAATGGTGACTCTGTTCGTTTCTTCTTGGTTCTTTAAGGCAGAACCACACTAACAAACTGAAGCGAGAGAAAGCATGATCGTGCAACAGACCCGGAGGAGAGGATTTTATGCACTCCCTTAGTTACCGTTTGTGCTGCGCTCGACTGCAACTGTCCTTTCTTTTCAGTGGTCTTCCTTCCGCTGTAAGTCATGACAAGTTATTGTGTTCTGCCCCCAGGTTTGGGCTACATTAGCCCACCACTAACATGTCCCAGATGTTTCCCTGACCAACACGGCTGGCTCTTCTCTTTCTCCTCTGGGTAAAGAATTGCAAATGCTTGAGCCTGTGATGTAGTTTTTTAAAATCGAACCTTTCTTCTATGCCTTTTCAGAGTCCTCTTCAGCTTTAGAAACCCAGGGCTAGTTATCGCTGACCTGAATAACCTCCTTGATTTCCAAGTTATGATTTTCGTGATGAGTTTTTCTTGTTGTGATAATTTTGAACTGTTTCCACCTGCTGGACTCATAATTTCATAACTTTTCCCTTTGCATTTTCTGGGATATTAGGACAAAAAAGAAAATGTGGGTGAATTGAAAAACTGGGGGAAAAGGCTCAATGCTTTCACAGAGAAGGCTTACGCTACTGAACATTTCTACTGTCACA
Source organism: Catagonus wagneri (assembly GCA_004024745.2). NCBI lineage: Eukaryota > Metazoa > Chordata > Mammalia > Artiodactyla > Tayassuidae > Catagonus > Catagonus wagneri. Next base: position 6,486,817 of record PVHT021183556.1, read on the forward strand.
ATGGAAATACAGACTATTTTTTATTTTGTAAATGTGAGACCTGAATCACAGGACTTTCCTTACCCCAGCCAACATTCACTTAAAATATTGCCACTGACTACCATGAACAATTAGAGGATCAGTAATATGGAGTGATGGCATTATCGCTCTAGAGGTCAGTTCAGAACCTGCTTCACACAAAAGTCTACGCTCACATCTAACCTACTTTTGTTTCAAGGCTGATCTAGTAATTTTGTCTAGATTTTCTGGCTCCAGTTGATCTTTAAGAAATGTTTCTGTAACCTATAGCCATGGGTTGAAGTCACAGTAGGAATTCCTTATTGGCTGGTTCCGCTCAATCAGTAAGTACAATGATTCACACCTTAAGTACGTGGCATGTTTTACAGTCAGCCTACCGAGCAAAAGTCACATACACACTGAAAATTATTGAGATTATTTTAAAGAGCCCATGAAGTACACTGAACTTGGTTCTGATATAAAAACATCAAATAGTCGTAGCATACATACCCTAAATTTGGAAACTATTAATCTAGACTAAAAAAGAAAACTAAAGCAAGATCTAGAATGTGTCTGTCCATTTAAAGTAGTCTTCTTTTAAGACAGGTATAAAATTCCTAACAGCGAATTGGAGATGAATAGAAGATTCTAGAAAGTGTCCTGCTTCCTGGTACTTCTTCTTTTTTTTTTTTTTTTGTCTTTTTGTCTTATCTAGGGCCGCACCCTCTGCATATGGAGGTTCCCAGGCTAGGGGTCTAACAGGAGCTGTAGCTGCTGGCCTTCGCCACAGCCACAGCAACGCGGGATCCAAGCCGCGTCTGCAACCTACACCACAGCTCACAGCAACGTTGGATCCTTAACCCACTGAGTGAGGCCAGGGATCGAACCCACAACCTCATGGTTCTTAGTCGGATTCGTTAACCACTGAGCCACGACGGGAGTTCCTCCTGGTACATCTTACTACGTTTCTGTTTTCACAGTGAGCTTTATTCACACCAACAGTGTGAATAAAGAGATAGTGAGGTCACCTCTGTACATGTGGGTGAGATGTTGGTCAGTTTCTAAAGCCAAGGAACAGGTTAACTGGGTAACATTAACAGCTGCATTGTGATACTTCTGAACGGCCATATCTTTTTACCTATAACTCCGTATGGATTACCACAGTCTCTCTTTTGGTTTTTAGTTGTTTTTGTATTTGTATTAGCTGTCCTGTAGAGTCTAGGTCTGGTTCAATAATAATAATAATAATAATAATAATAATAATAATAATAGGCACTTGAATTGCTGCATTAATTTCTTACCTACCACTTTCTATTTTATTCTTCTATATTCTAGTGTGTGCCCACTCATGTAGACGGGTATTTTTTTCTTCCTTTCATCATTTCTACTTTTTATCCTATCCATCATGCAGCCTCCACTTTCCTCCCTCCACCCTTCTCTTTCTCTTTCATCATCTTTCTTCTTTCCTTCCTTTCTCTTACACTTTCCTTTTGGCCAACCCCACTCCCATTCACAGGTTTCAGGTGTTTTAAAGTAAAAAACGTGTTTTTATAAAAAAATTGAACAGCCCATAAAAATTTTAGCAAGTCAGGAAAGCCAGTAGAAGAAGGCAATAATAAAGTCAACACCTGTTGTTACCATCATTCCAGAGATCTTTAACAGCCTGTCTGTAGATGGATGCCTGAACGGACACTGGTAACAAAAGCCACCACACTTGTTGGCACTGTTAAAAATGCTTTCATTCTATGTTCATTTGAGGTTTCCCTGATGCCATGGTTATTGCATCTCTATTTTATAGGTGAGAAAACGAAAACGTCTGGAAGTTAAACAATTTACCCAAGGTTACATAACCAGAGAAGTTAAGTGAGAAAGCAAGTGCCCTTGGAGTTGGTGAGGGACATTAGGGAAAATGAATTGACTTTACTGGTTTTTTTAAAAAATAAATTCATAGGCAGTTAGTTATTTTAGAGCCATTTCGGTTTCACAGTAAAGCCGAGCAGAAAGTAGGGGGAGTTCCCATATACCCTTCCCACCCCCAGCCTCCCCCAGTGTCAACATCTCCACCAGATGGTACGTTTGCTACAATCCGTGAACCAACATTGACACAACATTATCACTCAGCGTCCATAGTTTACCTTAGGGCTCACTCTGTGTGGTATAGGCTATGGGTTTTGACAAATGCATAATGATATGTAGCCACCAGTATAGTATCAAAGAGAATAATTTCACTGCCCTAAAAATCCCCTGCGCTCCACCTGTTCAACCACTAATCTCCGGCAGCTACTGATCTTTCTACTGCCTCCACAGTTTTGCCTTTTCCAGATTGTCGTATAATTAGGATCATATAGTACATAGCCTTTTCAGAATGACTCATTTCATTTTACTAATATGCATTTATGTTTCCTCCATGTCTCCTTGAATGTTGAATGGCCTCACTTTTGGGTAAGAGAATTTTTAAGGAGCCATTAACAGCAATACTTTTCACTCTGAAAAGAGATGTAAAGGTACTTTTTGAATAGAAATGGTATTCATTATTTAAATATCTCCTGCTTCTTCAGTTGAGTGTGGTTAGGAGGATATGAAAATTACGACAGATCAATTATTTTGGAAGTTAAATAATAGAAAGTGTAATGAAAATGAGATAATTAATTCTGACCTAGGATAGCACAAACTATTATGCATATAGTCACTGTTTACTATTAATCAACTCTTGTCTCTTGTTAGTTGCAAGTTAGCACTAACTTGTGCTTACAGGATTGGATTGAATGAACTCTAACTGTATGTTGCCCAAAGACAAAAGAGAGGTTTAAATGTGATATATTTTCTAAATTTAATCCAATTATACTTGCATGGATTAAAAAAAGTTTTATTCTAATTTAATTAAAATGCAAGGTAGCGAATTAAGACAATTCTTGCAAGTTCATGGTTAAATAAATATAACTATGGTGAAATCTGTCACAATAGGACATACTGTTTTTCTATGCTTTAAGTTTTATGTCCTAAGTTTCTTTAATAGTAATATTCAGACTCTTAGATTTTTCCAAAGGAACTTAATATGTCATCAAAATTGAGGAACTAAGCAATAACTGTTTCATTGTTTCTCTTTCCAGCTGGTTGTTTTGATGTAGATATTAGCAATAATACTCACCTATGAAGAACTGCTATTGAATCTAAGTCATGGAATCTGTTCTTCAGCTTGCTGCAACCTTATCAGGGAATTTAATCAGCTATGAACTTGGTATGCATCACCACTCAAAAACTGAGTCCATGGTTATTGTCAGTGGTGAGAGGTTATTTCTGAATGCATGTCTATAAACAAAGAATAGACTTCTACCTTATTTTTATAATGCTTTAAATATAAATTCAAATGCATTTACTAGAGGCTGTTTGTTTAAAAATTAGTTTGAACTTCGGCTACCTGAATTTAGTTATTTCCCAGTCCTCACTTTAAAGCAGTTCAGTTGGAATTTAAGTCAGATCCTCAAACACGTATAGCAATTGTGTGAAATCAAGCAAATCCATTAAGTGTAACTTTTAAACATTAATCATTCTAATGACAATTGTTCAAAAGACTTTGTTCTATACAGAACATGATTTATTTTAGAGAAAATGAGTAGAAAGATTAAATGAGGTAAAATAAACTCAACTTCTTGACGGTATTTTCTTTTATAAAATATTTATGTATCAAGAATAAACACTGGTGGGGAAACTGCTGAAATCAGATAACAGTGTTCCCTGAATCTCGTGATTCTAAAGGGATGCAGTTAACTGATAAAGGGGATGTGTTTATACATCTTCAAGAGTCTTGCCACTCTTTTTAAAGCAGACCTGATTCTTCTTTGGCCTGATTCTTCTATGTTCTATAGAAAAAGAATACAAATCTATTTTGCTTTATAGTTTTAACTTTAGAAAGTCCCAAATAAAAGACTAAGTTTGCTTTAATTTGAATTAAAAGTTAAACTTAAAAATTCAAACTTAAAAGAGTATGTATCAACTGCTGAGGAAATATAATTAAGAACAAAATCTTTAACCCAGACAATCTCTTTACAAAGGTAATAGAAAATAAATGTGTTATTAGTGAATAAATATTGAACCGGAATGTGACAACAACCCAGGCAATTAGCTAAGAGGTTGCAAAGAAAGGAAGCTTACCTTTTTATACAGCCAAGCACATATAACCCACGACATGTATGTTCTCAAGATAAACATCACTAGTCCTCAAGGAAGAAGGCTTGATGGTGCCTTTGGTGACAGCTGATTCATCCTAACTTTATCATGGTAATTGTGGAGAACCCCTGTGTTGAGTTTATCCAGAGGAGAAACAAATGTCTAGTAAATCATAGAGGCTTATGCAAACCATTGCATTTGGAATGGATAAGCAACGGGGTCCTATGGCACAGCACAAGGAACTGTGTCCACTCTCTTAGGGTAGAACATGATGGAAGGATAGCATGAGAAAAAGAGTGTGTGTGTGTGTGTGTGTGTGTGTGTGTGTGTGTCTGAGTCACTATGCTGTATAGCAGAAATTGACACAACACTATAAATCAACTATACTCTAATTAAAAAAAAAAACCTAGTTTCCAGGAAAGTTATACTTTCGCTCCCACAGGACTGAGGAAGTAAGGGGCGCTGTCTCCCTTGATGTTTGCATTTTAAAAAGATGGCTCAAAGAACCTTAAGGAAACATTCCCTAGTTGTGAGACTGGCAGAGAGTTCTTTAGTAATTATAAAGATTTACAAACATTTGAAAAGAACAGAGGAAAAAATTCTGGAGCAAAAGGGAGAGGGAAGGAGAGAGAATTAAGCTTCTTATTTTTAATTCCATTTGCCCTGGTCCCCCCTGCACAAATACAAGTATTATTTCATTATGTTCCCTTCCCTTGATTTAAATCATCTGGAGAGCTTCCCTTAGGTGCTACCTATTTTTTTAAAAAAGAAAAAACAGCTTTGTTGATATATAATTGACATACAAGGCACTGCACATATTTAAAGTGTGCAGCTTGATATTTTGACATACGTAAACATCTGTGAAGCCATGACCACGTAGGGGAGGAAAAAAATTTTCTTCTACCCTTCTAGGTTCTTTGCGGCTGTTCAAATAGTTAAATTGGCATAAAGCAGATTAACAGGAGAAAAACAAATTTAATTACATATGTACAGGAGACAATGAGACCTGCAGGCAGTCAGGCAGTAGAGGCTTATCCACTCCCCTGAGCTAAGAAGAAGGGGTAGGAGTCTGAGATGGCAAAGAAGAAGGAAGACAATTTACAGGAAGATGGGAAGAGCACATGTTTGGTAAACAAAAGTTTGTCGTGCCAACCAGAGACACAGGGACCTGGAGAGGAATTTGAACAAGCAGACTCTCCCAAGCTCCCCCCACGTCCACCGCATCTGCCCTTGCTCCTTGTCGTCATCTTTGCCGATCCCTTCCTCCGGGACTACCAGATTCTTTCAGGCAGTTGAGGAGGTTAGGAGCTCCTTTGATGCTGAAACTCAGCCTCTGTCTACTGGTGCTGAATAGAAACTCGGAGACCTAGTTTTGGGTGAAGGAGAAAAATGTAGCTTTATTGCTTGGCCAAGCAAGGAGGGTCACAGCAGGCTAATGCCCTAAAGACTGTGCCCACCTTTGGAAGAGATTAGGAGGTGGTTTTACAGTTTTTAGAGTGGAAAATAGGGTCGCAGATAAGGATGAGGGTACAGGCAGTCTTGCGTTGTTTCTCAAAGCTGGTGTTTAGTGGCCCTAGGACTGGTTCTGGTGGTCCTCCCGTTCGGAATGAAGACTGCTCCATCAAGTAGTTAACATCTGCCATTTGTTGGGAGTTTTCGTTCTTCAGAAGGGCTCAAAGATATCGTTACATATATTCCTTGAAGAGGAACCAGGATCCCACCCCAAGACTGCAGTACTGTCTCTTGACGGCTCCTCCCTGGTCTCTGCACCCCTCCCTTCCCTGATCAGCAGCTATTTGAACCTCCCCTTTGGAACTCAGGGAAGGTCATGGAGCCTGAAGCTTATTCCCTAAAGGAAAGAAATGGGGGACACAGAAAGGCTTGTGTGCCCAGGAGCCACACAGGGCCTTGCTTGGTTACACTCTCTGAGTCTTTCAAGACTTGATTGCCTTCCGTGCCAGATAATCCACATGCCAAAGTGGTACATTCTGGGGAGGCGCCCTCTGAACCCCTCCAACCTCAGTGAGGACAGTGAACCTATTCATCACCCTCTGGTATTTTCTTCCCCCTCTTTTTCATTCCTCCTCTCCAGGCACATGCTGTTCTGCTTCCCCTCACTATAAATTAGTTTCATTTTCCAGAGTGCTTTATAAAGGGAATTATTCAGTAGGTACATTTTTATGTCTGATTTCCCACTCCGTAGTTATTTTGAGACCCATCCATGTTGTCACAAGGTAAAAGGTAGGGCTTTTCTTTCACTGCTGATTAGCATTCTTTGTAGTATACACTACAGTTTGCTAATGCATCCACCTTTTAATGGACCTTTGGCTTGTTTCCAGTTTGGGGCTATTACAAATGAAACTGCAATGAACAGTTTACGTGGCCAGTCTCTGGACAGACATACACCTTCTCTTTCCTTGGGTAAATCATAGTGGGAGTGAAGAGTAGCCGAATATGCCACCCTAAAAATATGCCTTTTTGGCATAAGGGTTATTTTGAGCTGATTATTTTGAGAAAGAGCAGACACAGGAGAAGATCTGAAAACAGCATAGAAGTTATCCTTTTGTGAGAGAAATTTACACTTGTTAAGGAAATCTCCTTTTATAAAGATGTCTCCCATTCTTCTAAGAAGTGAAGAATGATTCTAAATCCCAAGAGAGTTTTATCACTGGGAAAGGCATTGACTTCGATCTGCATAATTTGTTTATCTTGCTTTTCAGTGACCTCCCCATAACTCCCCACCCCCATCCCATCAATTTTTCCTTCTGTTTTTAGTTGAAGATGGTATTCAAGCTAGAGTTCTAAGCCATCTTGGAGAGTTCCTCATTTTTCCTTGAGTATCTCCCATGTATACTTGTTTTCCTCTTATCAGTCTGTTTTTAACATGGGAATCTCAGCCAAGAACTCAGAAGGGTCGAGGAAAATAATTTTTCTTCTCCTATGGTAGGCATAACGTAATTTTTAAATAAACTGTCAAGCTTTTTTTGGAGTGGTTTTATTTTAAATACCCATTTGCAGTGTATGTCACCTCTCCAACATTTGGCATATTCTGGTTAGTTGTTGTTTTAAATTTTACCCAGTCTAATAGGTGTGGAGTGGCATCATCTCATTGTAGTCTGAATTTGCATTTCCCTAATTATAATGATATTGTTCATGTTATAATATGCTTGTTTGCCATCGAAGTGCATTGGAACATGCCAACCCAAAATACTTCACTTTGGCATAGGATTATTTTGAGCTGAAGACAATTGAGAAGTGGCAGACAGAGGAGGAACTGTGTGCCCTCCGTTGTTTTGCTTAAAGGACAGGACGCACATTTCCCTCTGTAAAGGTGACAGAAATTTCCATATGTAAAGGTGTTCCCTGCTCCTGTACCCGGAAGGGGAGAACAACTCTTATCTGCAAAACACACCTTATTAAACAATCCTTATCTCCCTAAGTTTCCTGGTCACCTTCTCCACATCTCAGGGCCTAAAGCTTCTTTTCTGTTATCTAGGCACTTCTCTACAATGTATCACCATTTGTTAAAATGATATATAAGCCCAGAGCTTTGGGTTTTCATTTCTTATTTGTGAATTCCCAATGCAGGTAAAATTAAAACCATCAATAAAAGGTATGTGCCTTTTTCTCTTGTGAATCCATCAGTGTAATACTGATGCATTAAATTCCATGCCTAAGAGGATGGAGGAAAAGATTTTTTTCCCCTATAGCATCGTTACTTCTTTGGTGAAATGTCTGTTCAAATATTTTGCCCCAATTTTACTTTCAGTTGGGTTACTTGCTTTCCTTTATGCTTTGCAAAAGTAGTATTCTAGCCTGTGGCTTATCTTTTCATTCTTTTACCAGTTAACTTTTTGAAGAGCAAAAGTATATGTTTGATTTATTTTTTGATCAATTTTTTTAATGGATTGTACTTTTGGGGTCATATCCGAGAACACAATTTCATTAACTCAAAGTTACAAAAATGTTCTCCAATGTGTTGTTCTTGAATTAGTATGGTTTTAATTTTGACATTTAAATCTATGATCCATTTTGAGTTAATGCTTTGTATGTGGTATGAGATAGGGACCAAAGTGAGTGCTGGGGGGTTTTTGGTTTTGTTAGCTTTTGTTTTTGTTTTTGGTTTGTGTATATGGATACCTAATTATTCCAGCACAGTTTTGGGAAAAGCTATTCTTTGTCTACTGAAATGCCTCTATACCTTTGTCAAAGCCCAACTGTCTATATATGTATGGGTCGATTTCTGGACTCTAATATGAACTATTGATACATGTATCTCTATTTACCTCCATAAGTTTAATGTTTCAATTATAGTAGGTATATGCCTTGAAATCCAATAGTGTTTGCTTTCAACTTTGTCCTGCTTTTTCAGAGTTGCTTCGGCTATTCCAAGTCTTTAGCATTTTCCTAAGAATTTTAGAGACAACTCGTTAATTTCTACAAAATTTTCTATCAGAATTTTTTATTGGGATTGCCTTAAATCTATACAGTAATGTGGGGACAACTGATATTTAGCAATATTAAGACTCCAGTCCATGAATGAGATACGTTTCTCCATTTATTTAGGACTTTAATTTCCTTAATTTACAGATATATTAAAAACAGGTAAATAAATCATTCTAATAGGACTGTTAGCCCATGAAGGAAAGGCTACTAAATGCTGCTCAGAGAAAATTTTGAAGAGAAGGTAGTCTTTCTTCTGACTCTAATAACAAATATGCAAACATGAGGTAAACAAGTGAGCTCAGTAAAGAAGTACAAAGCCTTGCGCTGTGAGTTAGGATTAAACATTTAAAGATATATAAGCAGTTATGGTTTGACATATTTAAATCACTGATGAGCACAGGGACTATGAAGGGGGATATGTCTTGGTCTTGGGTCTCCTGGAAGATAACTGGTCTTTTTCCTTGAGCAACTGGGGCTATTACTGAAGGATTTTAAGCAGAGGAACTACAAACATGTTGAAACGATCACTCTGAAATTTGAATGACTTGTTTAAATATTTTTGAAGGTGTTTATATTTTAACATGTATAAACCCCTGGGGGAAAGTATATTTGTGGAATATCATTTACACTGTATAAATATTTATTTTTGTTTGACTTCAAATTACCTCTTTTTTAGCATTACAAAATACATCTTAGCTTTGTTGACAGTGGACTCTGGTGAGCAAGTTAACCTGTACCTGATTCTGACATTATTCATATTTTCTACAGTTTCAGTTCTTTTCAGCATATTCTTTGGTATCACTGTTCTAACTGTACAAAAATTGTTCCTTGTTTCTCTTTTGCTATTATTGTCATTGTTACTATGCTCAGTTATACACTCCCCTATACATTTAACAACTCTCTCACCCTTTTATTCATGTCTTATTACTAATGCCTGCTCACAGTCAACACTGCCACCAACGCTTTTTCACTTTGTCATGTCACTTGATTAAAGTTATGATTTTCTATGGCATTATCTCTTGCAAGCAGCTCTCTTTGTATAAATAACTCAGTTGCTTTTCCTTCTTAGGCTTTTCACTGTAGGGAGACAGCATGGATTCACTAGCTTCCTCCGTCCTTCACTATAATCTAAGCAAGTGTGGGAGAGTGGACCTCTTAGTTCTTCCTCCAATTTCATGTCCCTTTGTTAAAAATGTCCATTCTAGCAACATACTTTTTGTTCAACTTCTGTAATGCGAGTCCATTTTATCACAGTGAGAACTCTGTAGAGAAGGTCGACAAGTTAGATAACCACGGGTAACAGTTGTGTCAAGGTTTAGGGATGATCAAATCCAGCCTTCTCAATTCCCAGTCATCTCTTTTTCACTTTTATGTTTCAAAGTTAATTTCTACCACTTCAAAGAAAACTTGCCTTTTTTCCCCCTAGTTAAATATTATTCCTTAATGTTTTTCCTCTTCCTATATAATTTATTTTGGTTGTTGGCTAGTTTTCCTTCTCTTAACTCTGAAATTCTGATTCTCCTACCTGAGCAGGTTCCTCATCGGCCTTAAAACAAACAATTCTCTTCCTCACCATATCAGCTTTGTTTGTATCCTTTAAAGAAGGTGAAAGAATATCTCTGATTGAATGTAACTCTTCTGTTGACCCAGTTACTTTCAAATCCAATGCTTCTGAAAATGACTATGGGATCTTAGAAAACATGTTCCTGGGATAAGCAGTTGGGGCAAATTTGCCAAATGCCGTAGTTTCCTTGCAGATATATTGCTTATCCTCTTTAACCTTCCAAACACTTGACTCCAGCATTTGGTTGTAGTTTTATTCCTAGAATTGTATATGCCTGCTTTTTCTTAATCGAGTATTGCTCTATTTTCTTTTTCAAGTATTGAAATCTGGATCTACTTACTGTATCACTTAACTGTACTTTGATTGGAATGTTTTATTACATTTTATTAACTTGCATAGCTTCCTTCATTTACATTATAGTTCCCACAAATCACTCTTAATGAAAATTTGAGTCTTTTGAAACTAATGTTCTTTTTTTTTTTTTTTTTTTTTTTTTTTTAAGGCCCCACCTGAGGCATATGGAAGTTCCCAGGCTAGGGGTTGAATTGGAGCTGCAGCTGCCAGCCTACACCTCAGCCACAGCAATGCCAGATCCGAGCCATGTCTGCGACCTACACCAGAATGCACAGCGACACCGGATCCTTAACTCACTGAGCGAAGCCGGGGACTGAACCCTCATCCTCATGGATCCTAGTGGGGTTCGTTAACCACTGAGCCGCGAAGGGAACTCCAAAACTAACGTTCTAATATGACTTCTGGAATGATTTGAGTCTAAAGAACTCTTCTGCTTATATTATGAAGAGTTGTCATGAGATTGAGCGCTATGGAAATGTGTATAAAGGTAATGAGTAGTTAATTTTTTTTCCCTCATGGTATTTTGGATAAAAGTCATTTTTTTTTTATTTTAGGTTGCTTAGTTTACTATGAGTTTGTAATCAGAGTAATATGATATTTGTTGAAACTTTAAGTGAAACAGACTAAAATACATATCAAAGTTCTACCTGAGACAAAAACAACCACTGAAAATAATAAATCAGCCTTTTCCTCTTGATTACATACTTCCAAATATTATATTGAACTTTCTTTCATTGTATTTAAGCAGAGACGTTATTGTTGGTGTGACAGTCTGAACACAGTAGCAATGTAAGTTTCAGAATCTTTTGACTCAGGCAAAACATTTTGGAGTCAACTGCCTAAAAAATAAACAAATCATGACAACTTTTTACTATGAATCCAAAACTATTTTATTTTATTTGTCATTTGTGTTATTAGGGCCGCACCCGGGACATATGGAGGTTTCCAGGCTAAGAGCCGAATTGGAGCTGGAACTGCTGGCCAACACCACAGCCACAGCAATACGGGATCTGAATCACATCGTCTGCAGCCTACACCACAGCTCAGGACAACGCCGGATCCTTAACTCACTAAGCAAGGCCAGCGATCGAAACCACATCTTCAGGGATACTAGTTGGGTTCGTTAACCACTGAGTCACAACATGAACTCCTATTTTTTTTTTAATTTTTATTTTTCTTTTTGGCTTTTTAGGGTGGCACCTGCGGCATATGGAAGTTCCCAGGCTAGGGTTCAAAACAGAGCTATAGCTGAGGCCTACACCACAGCCAAAGCAACAAGGGATCCAAGCTGTGTCTGCAACCTACACCACAGCTCACGGCAACACCAGATCCTTAACCCACTGAGCGAGGCCAGGGATTGAACCCACATCTTCATGGATGCTAGTCGGGTTCGTTTCCACTGAGCCATGATGGGAACTCCCAAAACCCATTTTCAGTGAATTGATGTTTTACGAATCATAACAGTGCCCTCATATATTTAAAGTAGTAATATGTACACATAAAAATGTATAAAACCTATTTTTTATTCATCTGCCGATAATGCTTAGAGCCAATATGGATTCTCAGACCCCTAGGATGATTAGTGTGTGGAGGGCAGATGGGCAGTTTGGTCACGGAAAAAAGAGAGACAGTCCCCAAAAACTAGGTCCAAGGGATTTAGAAATGGTCAAACTCCTCTGTGATGAGATGCCAGCTTCTGTTCGGACATCCACACACGCTGCATCCCCAAAACTAAAAGGGCAAAATGGACATTTCAGACCAAAGGGAGGCCAGGTCACGCACCCCATCAGGGTCTGCCCTGCAGTTAATGTGTATTGTGTTCTAACCTCTAGTTTCTGAGTCCCCGTCTCTGGGTAGGACCAGCGGTTGCAGTACTTCTGGAGATGTGTTATGTATTTGATTGTATCTTAATGTTTTCTCTCCTGGTGGCTTTCCGACCAGCCTCAGCTCCACTGAGCTGTAGTTAACCCAGCTGACCACAGGCGACATTTTGCTACAAAGCGTTCAAGGGTATGGCTCAATTAATGGAAGTAGATTTGTGGCGCCTCCACATAAATCCCAAGAATTCTAGAAACCAAGCCAAGTCAACCACTGTGATGGGAGCCAATGATAAGTGAAAATAGCTCCTCAGGCCACTGCCCACTACTTGGCATTGAATAGCAACAGTTTGATTTATATTGCCTGTTTTTACAAAATCAAAACTCCCTCTTTTAAGAAAAAAAAATTGCTGATATGCTTTGAAGAACAATTAAAAATCTCTTTAAAATAACTGAGGAAATTGGGAAAGGTGTTGTGCCAAATTATTCAAGGCCAAGGGTTGAAGCATTTTTTTCTTGGTTTCATGTTTTGATCGCAATAAGCCCTTTATTTTTCCTGTTTCGGGCATTTAGATAAAAATATTTAGCCATTTCATAATTAATAATGTCCCTATTCCCCTGAAAATTTCAGATGCAATTATTTTTCAATGTGTTTCTACTACAAAAATACACTCGTTTTAGGGTTCACACATGCTGCTTGCTAGGCACTTAAACCAAGATGATGAGAGTTAGATGGAAGCAAATGAGATCAGGACAATCCTGACAAATTGTCTTCTATCTCCCTTACACTCCTAGTTGATTCGATACTTTTTTTTTTGGTCTTTTTAGGGCCCCACCTGTGGCATATGGAAGCACCCAGACTAGGGGTCAAATCAGAGCTGTAGCTGCCAGCCTAAGCCACAGCCACAGCAATGCAGGATCCTAGCAGTTCCTGCAAGCTTCACCACAGCTCACGGCAACACTGGATCCTTAACCCACCGAGAGAGGCCAGGGATCAAACCCACGTCCTCATGGATACCAGTCAGGTTTGTTAAACGCTGAGCCACGCTAGGAACTCCTGATTCTATACATTTTGAGGAACTGTGACATGTAGGTATTATTTTATCAATAATACAGGAGCATGGAGAAGACTACCTCCAAATATTTAGTTTAAAATCTAGAAAACATTTTATTTAGCAAGAGAAGCTACAATGCAGTGCAGCGGACTTTAAGGGAAAAGTAAAAGGTAAAATTATATTTAGGTTTACTTGTTTTTGCAAGAAATGCTTTATAAGTTTAGATAATTGCTAGGGTTTTCTTTTCTAAATGTTAACCTCATCTACTTTAGTCAAAGTAATACATGTGCACGCATTGAAAAATCAAGCAAGTACTGAATAATTATAGAGTTTCTTGCCCCCATATTCTCTGCACCTGAGTCCATTTCTCAGGGGAATGTACTGTCAAATCTTTTCACTATTTTGAAAGCATTTTATTCTTTTCTCACACATATTATATTACTACTGTTAAGAGAGAGAGAGAGGGACAGACAGACCGACAGACGCTGACTTCCTCTTATGACATTAGGGATTTAGCTCTGTTATGTAACCCTTCATGTTGGTTTTCCACTTTCGTACTATACTTTTTGTGCCTTAGACTTAATAAGCGCCTCATTTACTTGGTACTTAGTTGTCAACATAACAATCTCGACTATTTTCCCTTATGTTCCTCTTGCTATATCAAACATGTATCAATAAATTTCCCAAAAGCTCATTTTCCTTTTTTTAAATATCTCCTGCTTTCCTTATTCTCGATTTATTCAATTATTTTGTGAACTAGATGGTCTCAGAGTTTCTAACTGTTAAAGATTTATTAATCTAAAATTACCTTTGTTATATCCTGACATTCATGTATAGTTTAGCTTAATGTACAGTTCGTGGTTGGAAATTATTATCGCCTGGAATGTTGAATTTCCTGCCTCGATGTGTTTCAGCTATTAGTCGATCAGTTGATATTCAAATATTTCCATTCTATTTCAGTAGTTTCCCAATCTGTACCGTCATCAAACTACTAGAATCCTCTTTTGATCTGCGGTGTTTTAAATCTGTGGAGCAGAGGTGTGAGGGCTGGTGGGTTTCGATCTGGAGACCCATGTGACAGAGATGTTCTGATACAAAGCGTTTGATCATTTCCCCCTGCTATCTTAGCTGCCCTCTGTTTCTGGAGCTCCTTTTAGGCAGATATTATACCTCTCAGACTGATAACCTAGTTTTATCTCTTCTTTCCTATTTTCCTTCTGCTTGTCTGGTTTCATGTCTTTCATAAAATTTCCTTAACTTTACCTCCATTCTTCTATTAAACTTTTATTCCCATCATAGTTTTAATTCTCAAGGGCTCTTTCTTTTCTCAGTTTGTCCTTTGTGTAATGGATATTTATATATATATATATATATATATATATATATATATATATATACACACACACACACACACATTTGATCCATTCCACACACTCTATTACCCACTGCCGTGAGTGTAGCCTTTAGCATTTCTGCGGGCAAATTCATTAGTCCTTATGTCATAACTTCATTTTTCCCATGTCAGTGACCAATATCTATCTTCTTTTAATTTAAAAAATACCATTCAAATTTCATCCTTTATTATTTTTCTTTCACTTTTCTTTGGCTTTGTGGATTAATGCCTCTTTTGGTACTTAAACTGCCATTCGTGTTTGTCTTTGGAATAGGAGGAGCTCAATATACCATTTTTTTTTTCTTTTCAAAGGGCCACACCTCTGGCATATGGAAGTTCCTGCCGGGCTAGGGGTTGAATTGTAGCTTCAGCTGCTGGTCTACGTCACAGCCACAGCCATGGCAACACCAGATCTGAGCTTGCAGCAATGCTGGATCCTTAACCCACTGAGCAACGCCAGGGATGCAGTCCACATCCTCACAGAGACAACATCAGGTTCTTAACCCACTGAGCCACAATGGGAACTCCCCAATACACCATTTTTAACTGTATGCTATGACTGTCTTGAAACAACTTCGGTATATAACTTCTAGAATGGAGTGTCATCTCTAAACACTGAAAATTTTTAATTAATTAATTTATTTATTTATTGCTTTTTAGGGCTGTACCCACAGCATATGGAGGTTCCCAGGCTAGGGATTGGATAAGAGCTGCCAGCCTTCACCACAGCCACATCACCACAGGGTCCGAGTCACATCTGCAACCTACACCACAACTCGTGGCAACGCTGGATCCCTGACCCACTGAGCGAGGCCAGGGGTCAAACCCACATCCTCATGGATACTAGTCGGATTTATTTCCACTGCACCACAACAGGAACTCCTGAAAAATTTTTAATTAAAGATATATTTTTTTTAGATTTTCAGAACTTAATAAAGTGAATATGTTTTGGACATAAAAATCTTGGTGAACAGCTATGATCTGATTAAACTGAAAGAGAATATGGGAAAAACATTTTCTCTAGTAAGCTGAAGAACTGTGTACCATTGAAGCCCTCTCTGTCCCAAAACATAACTAATAAAATACTGGTATAAAATACTCCATTGTGCAAACCTAGAGTTATCTGCAGTAGGAACTTAGCCCTTTCTCTCTCTAACACTAGAACACATAACTGCTTTTTTTTTTTTTCATATGCCCATGGCATATGGAAGACCCCAGACTAGGGGTCAGATCAGAGCCACAGTTGCTGGCCTATGCCACAGCCACAGCAACACAGGATCTGAGTCACATCTGTGAGCTACACCACAGCTCATAGCAACGCCAGACCCCTGACTCACCAAGTGAGGCCAGGAATCAAACACGCATCCTCATGGATACTAGTTGGATTTGTTTCCATTGTGCCACAACAGGAACACCCTATAAAGCATATCTGAATGCAAGTGATTGTGAGTAACGTTATTAATGAATTTACTGTATTAAAATTTGTGTCTTAAACTAAGTAACTTGTTCATTTGGGGGGAAAAATTGACTACCTACCTCCAATCAAACACAAAACTCATTTCATGTGTATTGTTGATCTAAATATAAAAGACAACACAATAAAATTTCTGGAAGAAAATGTAAAACAATTTCTTAATATCCTTGGAAGAAGAAAGGATTTCTTAAACAAAACCTAAGAACCACTGCGTGTAAAGAAAATATTAAGAAATTGGACTAATTAAAATTACAAACTTTATTTCTCAAAGGACACCATTATGAGATTGGATAAGCTAGAGACAGACTGGCAGAAAAGTTCTGTAACTTATTTATATACAAAGAATACGAAGAGAGACTCCTGGAAACTCCTGGAAATCTATCAGAAAAATTGAACCTCTGACAGAAAATGGGCAAAAGGCTTGAATAGGAACATCACAAAAGTGGATATCCAGGAGTTCCCATCGTGGCTCCCCAGAAATGAATCTGACTAGTATCTATGAGGACGCAGGTCTTGCTCAGTGGGTTAAGGATCTGGTGTTGCCATAAACCGTGGTGTAGGTGGTAGACATGGCTCAGATCTGGAGCTGACACCAGGTCTTAGAACAAAGCAATACCTCTCTAAGGAATATACCAAAAGATATGTACACAAACTTTTACCACACCATTCTTTGTATCAAAACTATCTCCAGGGGGTTAGTTGCCTTGTGGCCCAGCAGATTAAGGAGACTGTTTTGCAACTGCTGTGGGTCAGGTTTGATCCCTGGCCTGGGAACTTCCTTATGCTATGGGCACAGCAAAAAAAAAAAACAAACCTATTTCTAAAAGCAAAGCAAAATAGATGTCAATTAATAATGTGATGGACAAATAAATTATGGTATAATTATACAATGGAGTATCAAACAATGATAAAAAAAGAACAAACCATTGTGTGCGCCACTCTTTGATAACACACTGACCACCAGATTGAACGAAAAAAGCCAGACACAATGTGCTACATTTTAGACAGTTCCGTTGGTTCAAGTTCAGAGACAAGCAGAATGAACCGCAGTGTAAGAAATTCAGGTCACCAGCAGGAGAGTAGCGACTGGAAGGAGGCACCCACGGGAGATTTGAAAACATCTCATTTCTTGATTTGAATGTTGATTTTGAAAAACCATCATGCTATGCAGATTGCAGACTTTTGACTTGTGCACATTTCTTTCTTTCCTTCTTTCCTTTCCTTTCCTTCCTTCCTTCCTCCCTCCCTCCCTCCCTTTCTTTCTTTCTTTCTTTCTTTTTCTTTCTTTCTCTCTCTCTCTTTCTCTCTTTCTCTTTCTTTCTTTCTTTCTTTCTTTCTTTCTCTCTCTCTTTTTCTTTCTTTCTTTCCTCCTTCCCTCCCTTCCTTCCTTCCTTCCTTCCTTCCTTCTTTTTTGATTTTTAGGGCCACACTCACGGCTTATGGAACTTCCCATGTTAGAGGTCAAATCAGAGCTACAGCTGTCAGCCTACACCACAGCCACAGCAACACAGGATCTGAGCTGCATCTGGGACCTACACCACAGCTCATGGCAATGTCGGATACCCACTGAGCAAGGCTAGAGATTGAACCTGCGTCCTCAAGGATACTAGGTGGTTTCTTTCGTTTCTGCCGCACCACCATGGGAACCCATGACTTGTGCACATTTCTTTGTGCATGTTATTATGCTAGTAAAAAGTCAGGTTTGTATATATTTTTTAATTAAATCATTCACAAAGTTAGTATGTTGTTTTTGGTGACAGAAAATAATTTGTGATAACATGTGGCAGCTGATTGACCTGGTGACGGGTGATGATGTCTTTGAGGTGAACCGCTGGCAAAGCGTCTGTACCTCCGCTGGGGTCTGGGGTCTCCGACTTCTTCCTGTCCCAGAGGGGTACGGGGGGAGGGCAGCAAAAGTGGCTGTTCTGGGCAGACACATAACTCCACATATCAGCTTGTGAAAAACAACCGGTCTGCAGGCACAGGTCATTGTCCTGTAAATCTGTCTCCTTCACTCTGTTTTAAACATTCCCTCTCTGGCTCATGTCCTTTGTCTGAATTCCTAGCAGTTGGCTGGGACTTGGCTTTGCTTTCAAGTTTCAGTGTTTCCTCTTTGCCGGGGCTTTGTGCTCGTTAGCACTTCGATAATATGAATCAATACCCACACCCTTCCTCCGTCCTGTGCCCCAGATGCTGTCTTTTTAGGATGCAGTAAAACTCAAAGCATCATAACTACTACCTAGCTATTAACTGGGGGATCTCTTCATCTCAGAACGAGCAAAAAAGAAGTTATCATTGAGACTCAATCACTTTACAACATGAGCAGGATTTGAATAGGTGCAAACATACAGCAACTTTGTCCCTTCTCCCTAAATGCTCCTTTTGACTTAATCTGTCAGATGGTTTCCTTCTATCCCTGGCTGAAGATCCCACAGCTTTTCCAGCCCCTCTTAGGAGTTAATGAATAGTTTTTTTTTTTTTTTTAGCAAGTAGAAAGTACAATCCAACCCAATGGAAAACCATCATTTTCTCATCCGATTTAAATGTCCCTTTCCTTCCCCAGCTCAGTGCTGCTGCAGAAAAATCTGTGGTAGGGAAGGATACTGGGTTTTTGTTTTTGTTTTTCCTGCATTCTTTCACCATCTTTTTCTCTTACTTCTCCCCCTCCACTCACCGTGCAACCTCTGACTCTTCAGGAGTTGGGGGTGAACGTGGGGGCTGGGCAGGGAGGCGTGTTCAAGAACACACTGATTCCCACTTGCCTGGTGCACTTACCGTCTTGCCGTGGAGCCCTCTGGGGTTGGACCATCCTGAGGTGGGCGATGCGAATCCCAGACTCAGTCCCTGCTCCTGGCAGCCACCCAACGCTGACTGCCTCTGTTGGGTCTCTTAATTCTACACAGTTCTCTCAGTGTCTCCTTTTCAAGGTGACACAAGCTCAGAGCCTTTCAGATAGCCCCTGCCTGGTCCATGGAACAGGACCTGCAGCTCTGGACGAGGAGACCGGGCTCCATGGACTTCGGGTTCCTTGCCGCCTGTGGCTCTAATAAGCCTCTTGCCTCTAGACTCCTGGAACGTGAGTCATGTACCAGACCCGCATTCCTCGATTTCCTGACGTCCAAGGATCATCCCTAATTCATCCTTTTCTCTTAGCATGGGGGTTTGGGCTGGAGGGGGACGAAAAACATCCATGGGCTGCTCTCATGCTGAAAACATTCAGAAGACATCCATGCTGTGCTGTCTCTCAATTTTCAAGCCTCTTCTAATGTACATTTGAGAAAACGAATTAAGAAATTATGGTTCATGGGAATTTTTTAAGACATTTTAGTAAGATATACACAGATGCTGGAATTTCATTTTGGATTGTGTGGATCCTTGAAATGCTCTGTTCTCTACCGTGGAGGCTCAGCTGAGAGTAAGACAAGAAACATATGTTGTACATATGTGACAAAACACATGCCATGGGTGGCAGAAAGCTCTTACAACAAATTTTTGATAGGTAAAATGTTAACCATAATAGATTTGAAATTTAATGATAAAAATGTTTACTAATGAAAGCTATCATTTATGTTACTAAAACAAAGAACATAATGGCATATCAATTGAATGTGAGCTATCGTGCTTTTTCTTTAATTAAAAAAAATGTTTGAAGCTTTTCCCTTTTTATTAATGTTGCCATATTTATGTAAATATCTCTTCATTGTCCTTTGTAATAGGATAAGAAATAGGGAGTTTCCTTCATGGATCAGCAGTAAAAGAACCCGACTAGGATCCATGAAGATGTGGGTTTGATCCCAGGCCTTGCTCAGTGGGTTAAGGGTCCAGTGTTGCCGTGAGCTGTGGTGTAGTTTGCAGACGTGGCTCAGATCTTGTGTTGCTGAGGCTGTGGCTGTTGCCGGCAGCTACAGCTCCTGCAGCTTTAGTTCTAATTTGACGCCTAGCCAGGGAACTTCCATATGATGTGAGTGTGGACCTAAAAAGTTAAAAAAAAAGAAAGAAAGAAAGATAGAAAGAAAACGTACGAAGCTGAAATTATCAAGCAAAATGCTCATTCTTTTTTTTTTCTTTTGGCTGTGCCTGCGGCATGTGGAATTTCCCAGGCCAGGGCCTGAACCTGCACCACAGCTGTGACCCAGTCCACTGCAGTGACAACACCGGCTCTTTAACCCTCTGAGCCACAAAGGAAATTCCGAAACACTGTGCTTGAATTTTATAAAAATGTCACTGCAAATGTCATTTGTAGTAACACAAAATAGATTGGATATAAAAATAGTAAAAAATTACTGTAGAAAAATGAGAAACAAAATACATTAACAAGAAGATTGGAATCACCAAAAGTTCAGAAAATCATAAATAGTTTCTTTCAAATTTTGATATATATTCTTCTAGTTTCTATTCTCATGTGTATATTTTTATTTATTAATGAGATCATAATGTGTATATGCATTTACCCTACTTTTTAATTTAATATTATACACTAGCTTTAATTTATAATAATATAGGACATAACAATATGTTTTAATGGCTGAAGAAAATTAATCATATAGTTGTAACACCATGTTTAATAATTTCTTTATTATTGAACATTTGTATATCCCAGATTTTATTCTATAATAAAAACATCAGGTCACTTTTTGACACATAAATCAATACGTATAGTTCTTCTTATTGCCTTAGGATATATACCTACACTGAAAATCAAAGGCTTTGAATATTTTTGAGCATCTTAAAAAATATGTATATGTATGTATATATTTAACAAAAAATATATATATATATATAATTTATTTTCTAGATTCCACCAGCAATGTTAGGTAATACACAACCCTACTGTATTGAGTATTTATTATTATTATTATTATTATTATTATCATTATTATTATTATTATTTGTCTTTTTAGGACTGCACCCATAGCATATGGCGATTCCCAGGCTAGGGGCTGAATTGGAGCTGTAGCCGCCGGACTACACCACAGCCACAGCAACGCAGGATCTGAGCCACATCTGTGACCTACACCACAGCTCACACGATGCCAGTCCTTAACCCACCAAGCGAGGCCAGGGATCGAACCTGCATCCCGGCATCCTCATGGATGCTACTCAGATTCGTTTCTGCTGAGCCATGACGGGAACTCTGAGTACTGCTTTTTAAATTTTAATAATTTCATACATGAAGACGGTATTTTATGGTTTCTATGTTTATTACTCTGATAATCATACTTTTTAAGTGACTTCTGTTTACAGGACATAAAATTCTAAACCATTGGAAATGGTCAATCTGAAGTTGCCTTACTCGAAATGAGATATTTATTGAGAATCTTTTCTAGTGGTTTTTAGAAAAATTTTGCATTGATCATGGTGGTGGATTGGTAACTCTCTGTCTGGAAATCTGAGCCAAAACCACATCAACTTTGGCTTACGTTCTAGAACTTTGTGGCCTTGAGTTTTCATTTATTTTGTGTGCAGAAGAGAACTCAGCTACCTTCTAAAAACAAGGCTGCCCTCTTGGGCTCCTACCCTATATCAGTTCCATGTGGGGTCAACCCTGTGTTTCTTGTCACCTTGCCTTTCTTGAGGGCGTCACACTAATGACTGCCTTCCCCAATGGCACCAGTTCTTCCTCAGAGCATTAGCTGAATCCCATGGGCAGATTTTCCAGCCCTTACAGAAGCAGCTCCAACATGGCTCATCTCACTGATGGCCACGCTGGGAGCGGGGGGGCCACTGTGGAAGTTGGGGTGCTCCTCCAGCCTCCCAGGAGCCCTTCCAGTCTCAGGGGCACCACCACCATTTGGCAGTGAGAGCCTCTTCCTAAGAAGTGTCCCTTCATGGCTCCTCTAAACTTTTACTCATCTTAACCTTTCTCCTTGTTTTCCCAGCCCTAAGGATATGAGCTGTTCCCTGCACTTGCTGTCCCCGTGGTTACCTTCCAATTCCTTTTTACCCTTTTGTCATCTCAACTTTATATCTAGTTAGCAACCCTGTACATTAAATTGTTTCCCTTAAATAATTGGAGAGATTTCTTTCTCTGACTGGACCCTGACTTACACTCTTAGGAAAAGGCAGTATAGCAGAAAATCTGATCATATTCTCTTTATTGAAGATAGAGAAGAATTCCCACTGTGGCTCAGCAGGTTAAGAAAGAACCCGACAGGTTCTTTGCATCCATGAGGACGCAGGTTGGATCCCTGGCCGCCCTCAGTGGGTTAAGGGTCCAGGGTTGCTGTGATCTTCGGTATAGGTCGTGGATGTGGCTCAGATCTGGTGAGGCTGTGGCTGTGGTGTAGGCTGGCAGCTGCAGCTCTAATTCTATCCCTAGCCTGGGAATTTCCATATGCGGCGGGTGCAGTCCTTAAAAAAAAATAAGAGAAAGGGCCAGGTGCCTACTACAAAAAAGGGCCAGATAGTTGACATTTATTAATGTGCAGAAAACTTTAGGTTAGATTGCATGTTATAGTTGGCAACCTGTAAAATATTATAGTATAACACCTTTAAAGGTGAGAGGATAAAAATGGTAAAACTACAATTAGGAGCTGTGATGAGTTCTATGAACTGAATCGCATTGTCCCCAAATTCACATGTTGAGGCCCTAACCCCAGTGTGATGGAGATGGGGTTTGGGGGAGGTAATTGAGTTGAAATGATATCATGAAGATGGGGTCCTCATTCTGGAATTAGTACTTTTTTTTTTTAATTTTAGGGTCATACCCGCGGCCTGTGGAGGTTCCCAGGCTAGGGTCAAATCGGAGCTACAGCTGCCGGCCTACACCACAGCCACAGCAACGCAGGATCTGAGCCACGTCTGCAACCTTCACCACAGCTCACGGCAACGCCAGATCCTCAACCTACTGAGCAAGGCCAGGGATCGAACCTGCGTCCTCATGGATGCTAGTCAGTTTTGTTTCTGCTGAGCCCTGACAGGGACTCCAAATTAGTGCCTTTTTAAGAAATAGACAGACAGAGTTTGCCCTCTCCCTCCTCGCTCCCCCCTGCACCGCCCCCCACAGCCCCCCACCGCTGCCTTTGTGAGGACACAGAGAAGGCAGCTGTCTGAAAGTCAAGAGGAGTTTTCACCAGAAACTGGCCCTGCTGGCCCCTGATCTTGGACTTCCCAGCCTCCAGAAGCGTAAGCGGGTACACTTCCATTCTTGAAGCCACCCGGCCTACGGTATTTTGTTATGGCAGCATGAGCAGACTGTTATAACAAGACAGAACATTTTCCATCCCATTTGAAAGAAATTATGAACTCTTGATGGTTTGGGAATGAAGTAATGAATGAAATTATTTTTAGGGAAAAATCCAAAGGGGAGGATATGTTTTCAACGCTCTTTGGCTCAGAGGAATTCTGTGGCCTGGGGGGCCAGAAACCTGAAAGATTCTTAAAACCGTCGGTCGTTCCCTTCAACCACAGGGATATTTTACTCCCTTATAAAACTGACACCATTGACCTTCTGATACGGTCTTCAAGGGGTTGTGTTAAATTTTCCCAGACCCAGTCTTACTGTCTTTTTTTTTTGTCTTTCTGCCTTATCTAGGGCCGCACCCGCGGCATATGGAGGTTCCCAGGCTAGGGGTCTAACAGGAGCTGGTATCCATAAGGATGTGGTTCAGTCCCTGCCCTCACTCAGTCGGGTTCTTAACCTGCTGAGCCACAGCGGGAACTCCACATTTTGGTATTTCGAAGGGCCAGATCAGATTCCTTGGATTTGATCATGCTTGCCATCCTGGGGAGGAATTTTAGGTCACCAAACACTGAAGGGCAACTTAAAATGACTTTCTGACAGTTGACGTAGGTCACTATGCATTAAGGAAATAACAGGAAATAGAGCACACAGAAAGCCTAAAGAAGCTTCCTGGAGGTACTGTTGCCCAGAAACTGTTTATTCCCAAGTCAACCAAATAGGAATGAGGCTTCAAAACTTATGCAAACCCGCTGAGGGGAGAAGCACGAGAGCGCAGGATCTCGAAGCAAGATGTTTGATTAAGGAAAAATAGCATGTAAATGAGCTATAAACATTTTTAAAAATGAGCAAACCCTTATCAGTACATATTTGATTTGTGGCATATTCTGAGCTCTGAGAAAGCTGATGAACGCGGCATCTGGGCTTCTGAGGACATTCTGTGGCTTCGGTGGGGGGGAGGGGCAGAGCAGGGACCCGGGATGTGAATTGGGAGCTGTGATGATCCACTTTGGTTTCTAATTTTCATACTAAATCCATGTTATGAATGAAAATAAAGTGTAATCTGGAAGCCCAGCTATTTTCTCTCACATCTGAGCTAAACCAGGTGGTTTCCCACTCCCCTCATCTCAAAGAAGAAGGCTATCTTTAGTGCTACCACTTCACCAATCCAGAGATGGAGAACTAGGGAAATGAAACCATGTGAAAATAATAAAAATATTTATACGGTAACACAATTGCTTCATGAGAGCTTTTTAATTTTAGAAGACTAATCGTTGTCTTATTAAATCTTTCTCTGTGCTTCCTCCCCTGTGATCTGAGTTGAAGATCAGCACACATGATATGGATATTTCTATAACAACTGTAGAGCAGTCACTTGGCAGAGTGAATTATCTGGTATCCTACTGTAAACCTCTCAGACATTCACAAGTATGACGTCATTCATTCCTCAGTGCAGCTCATGAAACCAAGAGGCCTTCTACTCCTGAAGACCTAGGCTGTGCCAGCACCTTCTGTGACTGGACAATCCACCATCATCCCAAAACCGGGGTGAGAGAGGGACCAAATTCCAGAGTCAACAGAGAGCGAATAACCAGGACGGATTCAAGCCCGCCTTCTCCATCTGCATGTTCTGCTTGCTAACCTGTCAATAACTCAAGAGTTGGCTTCCAGATGGAAATGATCGAGAAACGCTACCCAGTGTTGGAAATCTTGAAATAGGACGGCAGGATTACACGGACCAAGGAATGTATAAATAAATACAAAAACATAAATGTCAGGCCCGACCACCAGCTTCTCATTGGAAGCAAGTCAGCAAAATGCACTTAACTGACCGAGAACGTTTGTGATTTATTGCTTCTTTTAAATGAGATCATTAACTATTTCTTTGTATCTGATCTATCAATATATAAAGTGAGTTGTGCTTCTCCTTATTTCGTTATTTGCTTATTTATAGTAAAAGAACACAGGAGAAAGCATAAAAATGAAGGGAAGTTCACATGTGATCCCAGGAAGTAACTTATTCTACTATGGTTGATTCCTTTGAGATTACATTCATCTATATATTTACATAATTATAATCTTAGTGAAAATATAATTTTTATTTTAATGTTTTATAAATTATTGAATAAAGATTTGGTTCAAGGAGTTCCTGTCGTGGCTCAGCAGAAAAGAATCTGACTAGGAACCATGAGGATGAAGGTTCGATCCCTGGCCTCACTCAGTGGGTTAAGGATCTAGTGTTGCCATGAGCTGTGGCATAGGTTGAAGAAACAGCTTGGAACTGGCACTGCTGTCACCGTGGTGTAGGCTAGTGGCTACAGCACCGATCTGACCCTTAGCCTGGGAACTTCCATATGCAGCGGGTATGGCCTTAAAAAAAAGACAAAAAAAGATTTTATGAAATATCAATTTAATAGATATAATAAATATATGTGCATTTTATATAAAATACAGTATATGTAGGCTATATTCTACAATAATG
Organism: Catagonus wagneri; assembly: GCA_004024745.2. Classification (NCBI taxonomy): domain Eukaryota; kingdom Metazoa; phylum Chordata; class Mammalia; order Artiodactyla; family Tayassuidae; genus Catagonus; species Catagonus wagneri. The sequence goes on from PVHT021183556.1 coordinate 6,512,746, forward strand.
ACATGCTGCAATTTAAGTATTCTTTGTTAGAATTTTCTTTCACTTTGGGTCTTACAGTTTTTAATTGTTACCATAGATAGCAAAGAGAAAAGGCCTATATGGAAGTGAAGGCTATGGCTCAGAACTCACTACTGTGATATAAGTTACCTAGAGTTTCTGATGCATTCCCCATTAGCTGAGCTGATGCTGTCTTTAATATGACCTCTGAGAATTCACAGGAAAAGAGCAGAGGGCAGTTCAGAGGGGTTCTACTTCCTAGGTGCAATTTCTGACTCTGCATAGTTCCTCCTTTGCCTGGCGGAGACCCTGGGGCAGATGGGGGCTGACCACCATGGAAAATGGAAACATGGCAAGTGTGGGTTCCGAAATGACGGGTATGTTGGACAGGATACTAGTGGGCTCATTGTATAAACTCCATGGGAGTTGGAAAGAAAAATATAAACAAACAAAGCCCAAGAAATTCCAGTGAAGGTAGAGAGAGCCTGAGGTAGGGAGAACAAATTCTGTGAAATTTTTCTTCAGAGCCTTTTAGATTTCATGACCAGAATGGGATTAAAAAGAAAGCAAAAGGAGGAAAAGGAAATAATGCAACGTTATTGGTTGCATTTTAGCATTTCCAGCTGCCAATGGAGCAATTACAGTGTGCAAAGGAAGTATATTTTGTCAAAGTCTAAGAAAAATTAATTTTGATTCAGTGGGGACTATTTAAAGCAGATATTTGGCTACTTCATAGTGACCTGGGACCAACAAAATCTGTTTTTCTCAATTTTTCATTAGCTCAATTTGAGTCAAGCTGCTAAAATGGATTTTACTGGTCAGCTTCAACCCTAAGTTAGATATAAACACATATCCATTTAACATCAGTTTGGTCTTATTTATAATATATGCCTCATATAAATTTAACAAATCTTCTAGTCACTGAATGTATATATGCACACATACATATACATACATACACATATATATTTGGCTATGCCCACAGCATGCAAAATTTCCCGGGCCAGGGATTGAACCCATGCCACAGCTGAAACAAGAGCCATAGCAGTGACAATGCTAGATCCTTAACCTGCCGAGCCATAAGGGAACTCTTGAATAATTTTTAAGATAAGTTGAATTTGTTGATTAGATTTTTCCAAGAAAGGTTTCCATGGATTTTTGAAAATAAACTTAAATGTGACCACAAAAATAGGACGTTATTAAGATATTCTTCCTGATCCTCTCTTGACTCTTTCCAAAACAAAAATTGAAACTTAGTTTGACCTCTTGTACCATGGTGTTTGCCATGTATTCCAGAACCAATTATCACTGCAAATAAATAAAACATTCGCTAAAACAGCTGCCATGGAAAACTGATTTTGAATGAGACGTTCCAGAGTTACATGTTATCCTTAACATCAACATCAGATAAAACTTGATCCCTGAGACTATGTTTGGTACTCTAATTGGCATTTTTTACTAATGCATTAGTAAAAATGTATTTATGTATTTGTATATTACATATAATATATGTTTTACAATTTTAAGTAAAAATAAAATTAGTATTGTTTAATATAACACTGAGTAATATACTTTGTTACCTAAATGTAGTTGTTGTTCTTTTTTTTTTTTTTGGCTGCCCCCACGGCATGCGGAAGTTCCTGGGCCAGGGACTGAATCCATGCCACCAAAGTAACCAGGGCCACAGAAGTGAACACACTGAATCCTTAACCTCTAAGTCACCAGGGAACTCCACCTAAATGTAGTTTTCGTTTTGTTTTTTTTTTTTAAGATTATGTTCTCCATAAATGTAGTTTTGGCTGGATATTTTTCTATTGAGAAAAGCCTAAAAGGGATCTTTTTTTCTCAAAGATGCAGAAAGGGCATTTTAAGCCAACTCAGTGGACTCTTGCAAATTCTGATTCCATTCATGTAGAATAGCCCCTCTGTTGATATACCATACACTTTGCATTGGTCTTAATTGTACTCATCTCTTCTGTCATTGCAGAGAGCAGATGGCCTTCATGCACCTGGAAAGCTCTGGCGCTCAGGGTGTGCACAGAGATGGACCGATCAGTGTACTGCCCCTCTGCTGGCAAGTCAAAAGTCAGGATGGAGCCATTCACTGAGGCAAGGCAATATGCTATTTTTTTCTTCAGTGGTGGGATAAAATTATGAGCAACGGTGTGTTTTTTAAGGGGATATGAGGAGGCACTGATAAGGGATTTCTTTTATCTGTCTCAGTCGATAACTTATTTTACCTATCTCTTTATCTCTTTATTTATTTTTAGGGCCACACTTGCAGCTTATGGAAGTTCCCAGGCTAGGGATTGAATCAGAGCCACATCTGCGACCTACACCACAGCTCACAGAAACACCAGATCCTTAACCAACTGAGTGAGGCCATGAATCAAACCTGTGTCCTCATGAACTAGTTGGGTTCGTTACTGCTGGATCGGGATGGGAACTTCTCACTTGATATTTCAGTCATATTACTACAGACAGGTATTTATCCTATAAGTATAGAATTTAGATGATAACAAGAGCTATTGTAAGTCACTAACACTTACCTAACACTTACTTATGCCAAGCAGCATCAACAAAGTACGTCATTTGAATCTGGGAAGGGAGCATTATCATCCCATTTTGTAGATAAGGCACCCGAGGCTCAGCTCAAAGTTGTGTAAGTCACTTGCTCAAGGTCACACGGACGCTAAGCAGCAGGGTTGAGATGCAAATCCAGGGAGTCAGGCTCTAACTGAACATGCTCTGAATCATGACTTTTTATAGGATGTTCCTCTGTTACAAACAAATTTTAAAATAATGTCAGTTTTTTTAATCTGTGGTTTTCAATAATTTACAACTATGGATTTTATTTATGAGGGCTGCTTCAGCCTCTTAAACAGAAATCATGATACATCAAGGATGTCTGATGGCTTCTCAAGAGATTATCATATTACCCCCAAGGATGACTTAAGAAGCTGTGGTCAAGAAGCGAAAATTTAAAAAGCAAGTGTGCCATCTGATTTGCTACCCAGCCCTATGGAGTCAAAAGGACATTTTTCCTTGTTCTTAGTGGAATTGTTAAAGGTTTAACAGAACCTGCTCAGTTCATGGCCCTAAACACCTTGATAGTAAGGGATCCTTTCATCAGTATCATTGCAATGTATAGATGACATAGCAGAGGCTCGGGGGATAATGCAGTTTGCCAGCTAAGTGGCAAAGTCAGGATTTCAATCCCAGGTTGTTTGTGTCCAGAGCTGAGGTTTTTAAAAATTGTAAACTTTCCACAATGTAGATCTGGCTCCAGGGAGAGAGAATGCAATGCAGCATGCTTTGCTTGCCACTTTTTAAGCTCTGGAATGTCTTCCCCTAAAAAAGTGATGTTTCCCACAAGGATGCTGATAATGCTGGTAAGCAGCCACCACCCTTATGCAGCTTTGAAGGAACAGACACACTGCTGTGACAGAGGAAAGGGAAGAGAGAGCATATGAAACTCCTGGAGACTGCTCAGCAAATCAGAGGAAGACGGCATTGAAATCTCACAGCCAATGGCCACAAACACCAAGTTAAATTTCCCTATTAACATTTCTGTGCTTCCTTTATATGTAAAGTCTTCTTTAGCCTAGAGATATTTGAGTTATTGAATACTCTCTCATAAAACAAATTAGCAGGGATTTGGGGGGCCTCTAAATAAACGAATACTTAAGCAGAATAGGAACTCCTCAAGCAGATAACATTTGTCTTCCTAGAGAAAGAATTAGTCTTTATCTTTGGAAATAATATTTAAATTCCATCTCTTTAGGTATAGACTATAGAACACTGGTCACATTTCTCCATTTCTCTCTCTCTTTTATTTTTCCTTCGGGGCATGGTACTCCACTTTCTCTTTTCTAGATGAGAACACTGCAGACACTCTTGACCAGTTGGGAAGGCATTTCTTCTCTTTGGCCGAATCTCTCCCCCTCCCCCACCCCTTGCCAAATTTCCAAACTAAGTATAAGTGGCTCCTCTTAGTTTTCTGTCTCCTTCTCATTCTCGAGAATGCTGATATTCCCTTGATCTGGGCCAGCTCCTCAGCCTTCTCTTTTAAGACTTCGGTCTGTGATAATGTATATGAAAGTATTTAGTGTAATCCCTGACCTACAGCTTTGCACAATTCCAGATTTTTTATAAGAAGGATCATAGGCAGTAATCTTTTGAGGGCTGGGACTGGGGAATTTATCCTGGAGCTGTGTTTGCTTAGAAAGTATGTTGCTTGTACTGACATTTTATGTTTATTTGAGGCTTTGGGAAGGCTGTTGGAGGGTGTGGAGAGACTGAAGGCTCAGTGATTGATTCTCTCCCAAATTAGCAAGCATATTCTTAACAAAAAAGCAAGTATTTTAGATTGTTGAACTTTGGCTGAGCCATTTCTTATGATACAGAAGAACGAAGTTTGACTATGTGACAGCATGAAAAGAATAACAGAAATATATTGGTTAGCTTTCAGTTATTGGAATTTGGTTTTGTTTCTTAATAAGACAGGATGTGGGTATGTTATTGTCTAATCTCTCATGTGTTAATATAAATAGGATACTTTACAGTTACAGTGGTTTTTGTATTTCTTTTTTCTTTTTTTTGTCTTTCATCTTTTTTTTTTTTCTTTAATGTCCTTTGTCTTTTTAGGGCTGCACCTGTGGCATATGGAGGTTCCCAGGCTAGGGGTCTAATTGGAGCTGTTGCTACCAGCCTGTGCCAGAGTCACAGCAACACCAGATCAGAGCCATGTATGTGACCTACACTACAGTTCACAGCAACACTGGATCCTTAACCCACTGAGCAAGGCCAGGGATCAAACCCAGACCTCATGGTTCCTAGTGGGATTCATTTCCACTGCGCCATGATGGGAACTCCCAGTTCCCATATTTCAATACTCCTTTGCTCAGCTGACTTTTGTGAAATGATGGTTATAACTGAGTTGTAGTGGAAACTGTGCTCATGATCCCAGCATCCATCCTGCCCTTCCTTTGTGGTGTAGCTGCAATGTGATTTGAGTTTTGCTGTCCTCTCTCCAACTCTAGGGGTGAGCCCTGGCTGTTCCAAGGCTGTCAGAGCAATCCCATGTTCCTTTGCCACACTAACTCTTGCTCAGGTGGCTCAGTAATCAGGACAGAAACCAATCTACACATGGCTCCAGGTTTGGATGATGAGTAAGCATCTCATGAAGAGGGAATAGATTAGAATTGAACTTGGCATTTTATTTTATAGCTGCAAGAAGAGAAGAGATGTGAATGAGGAAAGATATATGTAGTAATGCCATATTCTTCCATGTAGGAAGGGACACTGAGGTTGAAGCTGGCCCACAGAGAAACACAAAGCTTAGTGAATCAATCACAAGGAAATAGAGTATGAACTTTGACCTGCCAAGTCATGCCTAAAGTTTGCCCTCCTGGGCTTTTTTTTTTTTTATTACTTGCAACAAAAACCATCAGACTGTTATAAAAGAGCATAGAGACAGTGCCATTTTGGTGTACTGTTCATAAGAATAATATGGCATTTTATCTTGGGTGAGGAACTTTGGGATTTGTTTTTAAGAATTTACATATATTTCTTCATTTATATTTACAATGGTTGGTAAAACAGCAATCTGTAGTTTTATGATTATCTTTGATTCAAAACTAAATTGTCATACAGAGAAGTTCTGTGCTTGGTTGCAGTTTAATCCATAACCATGAGGGTCAAAGAAATTAGCTAAGAGGTTGTACAGGAAAACAGAGGAGAAGAGTGGAAACACATACAGTCACTTCAATGGGAGAAACCAGAAATAGCATGGAAAAATTTCTCTCCTTACCAAATTAAAGAAAAGCATCTGGATTAGATCTTACGGTCAGAGAGAGAACGTTTATGTCTCTAGTTTCATTTTAATACCTCAAACTCCACAGTAATTAGGTCCTTTCAAAACTTAATATATTGAAGTGAGAAGGAACACACAGTGTCTTTGCTGAAAGCTGGCTGCAAAGGAAGGTTGCCAGTAAAATAAGATGTTGAGCTTATTAATACCTTTTTTATTATCCCGATTTTTTGGATTTGTCATATTCATATATTATTAATGAATAGGAATGAACAGGACTTTTTCTTTCTGTTACCTGATTGTAAGTTATTTTAAGGAATGCTGGCACACAGCGGGGGGTCTAATCCAGCCGCTAGCTCCTCCAAGTGAAAGGAATAAGCCTGGACTGGGGGCTGTGGTCGGTGTCCAGTTTTTATTTTCAGCACATGACTAGAGGCACAAAGCTGTGCTGCCTGAGTGAGTCACAAGCTCGTAGTCATTCCGTTGCTAGAACTTTCCATCCTGCAAATGTCAAAATTAGAGTGCTCAAAAGTCCCAAGAGATTTAAGAATGCGTTCCCAATTAAAGCTCAGCATCTATGTGGATTAACAAGAGTACTCTCCAGAGTACTAAAGTGTGGGCAGTTTAAGACAAGTAGACAGGCATTGCTGGTCTTTTTTCTTAGTTATAAAATGTTAAGTCTCTGTTTGCAGCTAACATCCATATTGCCTCCTTACTAAGTCTGCTAGTTATATCGTGTCCTCATTTATGTTAAGCAGCCCTGTAGTCTATGGAAGGCTGTTCATATTTTCATAAGCCAAATTGCATTTTTTTTGCGGGTATGTATGATTTTAACTTTTACATGCGTTTTTGCTTTTGTTTTGTTTTAATAAATTTTATTGGAGTATAGTTGACTCACAAAGTTGTGTTAGCTTCAGGTGTACAGCAAAGCAAATCAGTTGTATGTATACACAGATCCATTCCTTTTCTGATTCTTTTCCCAGATAGGTTATTACACAGTATTGAGATTTCCCTGTGCTGTACAGTAGGTCCTTATTATCTATCTATTTTATATGCAGTAGTGTGCATTCGTCAGTCTCAACCCCCTAATTTACCCCCTCCCCGTTTCCCCTTTGGTAACCATAAATTTGGTTTCAAAGATCTTTGAGTCTGTTTCTGTCTTGCAAGTTATTTGTTATCACTTTATCTATTTTTTCACTAGAGTCTACATATTAGTAATCTCATATGACATTTGTTTTTCTCTGTCTGAATACTTTACTTAGTATGATAATTTCTAGGTCCATCCATGCTGCTGCAAATAGCATTATTTCATTCTTTTTATGACTGAGGAATATTCCATTGGTATAGGTACCATGTCTTTTTTATCCAGTCCTCTGTTGATGGACATTTAGGTTGCTTCCACGTCTTGGCTATTGTGAAGAGTGCTGCAGTGAACCTTGGGGTGCATGTATCTTTGTAAATTATGGTGTTCTCTGACTCTGAATATATGCCTAGGAGTGGGATTGCTGTATCATATGGCAGCTCTATATTTAGTTTTTTAAGGAAACGCTGTACTGTTCTCCACAGTGGTTGCACCAGCTACATTCCCCCCAACAGTGTAGGAGGATTCCTTTTTCTCCACACCCTCTCCAACATTTATTATTTGTAGACATTTTGATGATGGCCATCAAGAACTTGTGAGGTGATACCTCATTGTAACTTTGATTTGCATTTCTCTAATTATCAGTTATGTTAAACATCTTTCAGTACATTTTGGCTGTTCATCTGTCGTTGGAGAAATGTCTGTTTGAATCTGAACATTTTTTAATTGGGTTGTTTGGTTTTTTAGAAAGCTGTATGAGATGTTTGTATATTTTGGAGATTAATCCTTTGTCAGTTGCTTTGTTTGCAAAGATTTTCTCCCATTCTGTGTGCTGTATTTTTCATTTTGTTTATGGTGTCCTTTGCAGTGCAAAAGCATTTAAGCTTAATTAGGTCTCATTTATTTATTTTTGTTTTTATTTTCATTACTCTAGGAGGTGGGTCAAAAAATATATTGCTGTGACTTATGTCAAAGTGTGTTCTGCCTATGTTTTCCTCTAAGAGTTTTATAGTATCCCACCTTCCATTTAGGCTTTTAATCCGTTTTGAGTTTGTTTTCGTGTTTGGTGTTAGAGGGTATTCTAATTTCATTCTTTCACATGTAGCTTCCAGTTTTCCCAGTACCACTTAGTGAAGAGGCTCTTTTCTCCATCGTATGTTCTTACCTCCTTTGTCAAAGATTAATTGACCATAGGTGTGAACAAATTGTATTCCTTAAGATAGTTTCCTTCACTTTAGTGCCTCTAAAATGAAAAACATTGGAGTTCCCATGCCATTCAGTGGTTTAAAGATCCAGTGTTTTCACTGTAGTGGCTTGGGTCACTGCAGCAATTAAGCTTAGATCCCTGGTCCAGGAACTTCTGCATGCTGTGAGTGCAGCAAAAAGAGAAAAGAAGGCATTAAATTTTTAAAGACATTAAGACCGTTTGTATTTGGTTATACGTAATATTGAATTTTCATATTAATATTGATTAAAAATAGTTCCCAGATAAATTACCAAGTCATCTGTCGCATTTAACCACATTTGTGACCTACATTAAGCCCTGAAAGAAACTGGCATTTGCATATAAAAGCTTGTGATAAAATGCCTGTATTATTCTCCAAGTAATGCAGACACTATAAGTCTTATATCTGACCTTGACCAAAAAGATGTCATTTTATTGTTCAAGACTGTAGAAGAGTCTGGGGTCTGGTTTTCCCTAATTTGAACTTGAAAAAAAAAATGAGGTATAGTTGATTTACAATGTTTCATGTGTTAAAGTGATTGTTATACACACACACATGCACACACACACACACATATGTATATGTGTGTATATATATATATGTACACACACACTCATTTTTGGATCCTTTTCCATTGCAGGTTATTACAAGAGATTGAATATAGTTCCCTGTGCTATACAGTAGGTCCTTTTTGTTTATCTATTTTATATTTAGCGGTGTGTATCTATTCATCCCAAGTTCCTAATTCATTCTCTCCCTTTAACCATTGGTAACCATAAGTTTGTTTTCTATGTCTGCGAGTCTAATTCAGCCTTTTTCTGAGTACTTCATTTAGTTAGGAAAGATACCCTTAACCCCCGGGAAAAACTTTTCTCAAGATGCCATCACCCGAGAAGCCAGCCATGCCTGTATTATTAAAATAGGTTTGATCAAGTCACAAGTGTGAGGCTCAATCTCAGGGAATTTTGTGGGAGTAGCAGAGCACCGTGGAAAGCTCTTGTGAAGATCTCCATGTGTGTCTAAGTTGACTCGTTGGTGGCAAATCAGAGAAAAAGACAACCAGATGGACATATTCAGTCCTGTCGACAAAAGGGTCACTTACATCATTTTCACTTGGGCAGGTGGGAGGACACTTTTTTCCCCTGTGTATATGTTGTGGCATAAAAGAGAGACACAGAGATAACCCAGTAAGAGCTCAGGTAGTCTTTGTGTCTTATATTTTGCAGGTAAAGAGGATATAATTTCTCCTATGTTCCCAATCTTTTCTCCTTTCTACATAATGTCCTGCCATGCTAACACACAGGGTTCCTTCATGGCCAAGTCATATAAGATTCCTTCTGGAAGAAATCCATACCTTTCTCCCAGCTCCCCACCAGCTGCATGAGAGGAGACTGAAAATTTTGAACATGGACCTCCCATCTTGGCTCAGCAGCTAACGAACCCGACTAGTATCCATAAAGACGAGTGTTCGATCCCTGGCCTTGCTCAATGGGTTAAGGATCTAGTGTTGCCATGAGCTTCGGTGTAGACCACAGATCTGGCTTGGATCCCACATTACTGTGGCTGTGGCGTAGGCCGGCAACTACAGCTCCAGTTTGACCCTTAGCCAGGAGTGGCCCTAAGGAAACAACAACGAAAAATTTTGAACATGATATAAAAAAACTGAAATAAGAATATCAATTTCTCATTCAGCCCTTTAAAATAATGTAAAAAAGACAATTTTATCTAAAAAATGAAAATAATTTATCAATAAATCAAAATACTCCAACTAAAATTTTCTTTTTTATATTCATTTTCATCATTGATTCATAAGTGTAAATATTATACATAATTATAACCAACAAATGCATATTTCCTCAGTCTACAGCATATAATCACTTTTCCATCTGTGTGATATTTTATCTAATTGATGAGTCATAATTTATTTGAACACTTCATGGAGTCAGGCATGTAAGTTTTTAATGAGATTTTCCTCTCACGGTACTGCTAGGATTAATCATGCATTAAGATCTTTTGCTTCTTCAAAATAAGTTTCCAGGAGAAGTGTTATCAGATCATAGTGAAGATCGTTTTAATCTCTCTTGATATAATCTCTAAAAGAATTTCTTCAATTTACTGTGCTTCAAGAAGTGTGTGAATGTTCTGGCTTCACCACATGGTGGTTAATATTTGGGAATTGCCATTCATGCAGTCATTTACCAAATATTTATGCCAGGCAGTCTTCCAGGAGTTTGGGATACATCAGTGAACAAAAGCAAACAAAAACATCTGCGCTTGTGGAGAGAAAAAAAAAAAAAACCTCTTTAGTATAGGCTAAAATAGGCCATACGAGTGGCTCCAATTTACATTCTTTTCATCACCAGTGAGACTGGAAACTGACCTATGTGTTGATTGATCATTTTCATTTTTGTGTGTGTGAAATTTCTGTTCATATACTCTTTATTATTTTTAGGGCTGCACCCACGGCACATGGAAGTTCACAGGCTAGGGGTGGAATCGGAGCTGTAGCTGCCAGTCTACGCCACAGCCACAGCAATACCAAATCCGAGCCGTGTCTGTGACCTACACCACAGCTCATGGCAATGCCTATCCTTAAGCCACTGAGTGAGGCCAGGGATGGAACCCGCATCCTCATGGATACTAGCTGGCTTCGTTACCGCTGAGTCACAATGGGAACTCCCTCTGCTTGCATATTCTGAAACTGATCTTCAAAGCAGCTCTTCTATGGCCATCATGGCCTCAGCGACTTAAATAAATTCCCACATTTAAAGCAAGTCAAGAGTGTTGACAGTCATCGCTGTTTTTCAAGCTGTGATCCAGTGCTGTCCTTAGCTCCCTGGTGGCAAAGACCTCTCGTAATGCCTCACAGCTACTCATCTCTTCCAAAAAACATGTCCCAAGGCAGTGAAACAGGGTGTATTAGCATCCACAGGTACCCATCAACCAGGAGAATCCATAATACCAAGACTTCCCCCTGCTCTGTCAGCTCATGGGACTCATCCAACACTTGGAGTGGATTAAATAGGTGATACGGACGTCAACAGCTTTAGCAAACCATTGCTGTGCCACGTTTCCTGCTACCTTTTCCCCATGTGTTTTTACTGACCCGTCATATTAGAGGAGCTTAAGCTATTCCCTCAGTGAGTCATCATATGAGCCAGATGTGCCTTAGAGGGAAAAGGGCACTGCCTGGGAAGCTTGTCATCAGGAACTTTATTAACCAAGGGATGGCAACAGTTCCTCATCAGATGGCTTTGCCTCAGCTGATTTGATGGTGAGCACTCAAAGAATAAGGAACAAGTGCCCAGGGCGTAGAACTTAAACATGAGAACATTATATACCATCATTTTGATGACAGAGAAAATGAAAATAACCCTAGGGACCAATGTACCAGTTAAGGTGAACGATTTTGCCCAGCACTTTTCTCGGTCCTAAGCATCCCCAGGCTCACATGTATCTTACGGACTAGCAAGCCCACGGAAAAAATATCACCATGACCTCCATAATCAAATTCTTGCAACCATGCAGTGACCATCCACATGATAAATTTTCTGCAAAGTTAGGATAAAAGAGCAGTCAGTATACAGAATCTGAATCCAATTCCTTAGTGGATTTTGCTTTCTTTCCTTTTTTTTTTTTTTAAAGGGCTTCACCTGTGGCATATGGAAGTTCCCAGACTAGGGTTTGAATTGGAGCTGCATCACAGCCACAGCATCGCAAGGTCCGAGCAAGTCTGTGAACTACAGTACAGTTCATGGCAACGCCAGAACCCTGGCTCACTGAATGAGGCCAGAGATCGAATCTGCATCCTCGTGGATACTAGTCGGATTCGTTTCTGCTGCGCAATAACAGAAACTCCTCCTTAGTGGATTTTGGGAGTTGTATTTACACTGAAGAGACGAATGCTGTTAATGTTTATTTTGCTTTGAATTAGCAAACTATGGTCTTTTAAAAATGAAAATTTGATCAACTGACAAGGGATTAATCTCTAAAATTTATAAACACCTCCTACAGCTCAATACCAAAAAAACAAACAACCCCATCAAAAAATGGGCAGAGGATCTAGGCAGACAGTTCTCCAAAGAAGACATGGAGATGGCAAATAAATACATGAAAAGATGTTCACCATCGCTCCTCATTAGAAAAATGAAAATCAAAACCACTATGAGGTACCACCTTACACCGGCCAGAATGGCCATCATCAAAAAGTCTACAAACAATAAGGGCTGGAGAGGGTGTGGAGAAAAAGGATCCCTATTACACTGTTGGTGGGAATGCAAACTGGTGCAACCACTGTGGAAAACAGTATGGAGATTCCTCAGAAAACTCAAAATAGAATTACCATTTGATCCAGCAATCCCACTCCTGGGCATCTAGCCAGAGGAAACCATGACTCGAAAAGACACCTGTACTCCAGTGTTCACTGCAGCACTCTATGCAATAGCCAGGTCACAGAAACAACCTAAATGCCCATCGACAGAGGAGTGGATAGGGAAGATATGGTACATAGACACAATGGAACATTACTCAGCCATTAAAAGGAATGAATTACCAACATTTATAGCAACATGGATGGACCTAGAAATTACCATGCGGAGTGAAACCAGTCAGACAATTAGACAGCAACACCCAATGGTACTGCTTACATGTGGAAACTAAAAAGACACAATGAACCTTTTTACAGAACAGACAATGACTCACAGACTTTGGAAAACCTTTGGTTTTTCAAATAAGACAATCTGGGGGGTGGGAGGGTGCACTGAGGGTTTGGGACGCAAATGCTATCAAATTGACTTGTGATGATTTTTGTACACCTATAATTGTAATACAATTCATTAAGCCAAAAAAAATTAAAAAATCATAAGATTGCGGCTAAATAAAAAATTAAAATAAAATAAAATGAAAATTTGGTAATGTCTCTGTCCAACCCCATAACTTCACATTTTCTATCCTGTGCTGACATTCAGCTACTGGTGACTCTCTGTTGCCTCTCACGTTCTGGGCCTTTGCCTCTTCTTCTGCCTGTATATTCTTTTTCAGATTCTTTTCCATTCTAGGTTATTACAAGATATTGAATTTTATTCCCTGTGCTATAGAGTAGATCTGTTTTTTTTTTTTTTTTTTTTTTTTTTTAGGGCTGCACCTGTGGAATATGGAGGTTCCCAGGCTAGGGGTAGAGTTGGAGCTACAGCTGCCGGCCTACACCACAGCCACAGCAATGCAGGATCTGAGCCATGTCTGTGACTTACATCACAGCTCATGGCAAAGCCGGGGTCCTTAACCCACTGAGCAAGGGCAGGGATCGAACCTGCAACCTCATGGTTCCTAGTCAGATGCGTTTCCACTGTGCCATGATAAGAACTCCTAGAGTAGGTCCTTACTGATTATTTTATAGAGCAGTGTGTATCTGTTAATCTCAAACTCATAATTTATCCCTCCCCTCCCCCTTTCCCCTTTGGAAACCATAAGTTTTTTTTCTGTATCTGAGTATTTCATTTTATAAATTGAGGTAGAGTTGATTTACAATATTATCTTACTCTCAAGTGTACTACATAGTGATTCAAAATGTTTATAGATTACACTACAGTGATTATAAAAATGTACATTTCCTTTCACCCAGCAATCTCGTTATTGGCAATTTTTCTTATGCAGGTATGTGGAGACATTTTCCAATACACATGTAAAAGATATTTGGTGAGGAGTTCTTGTCATGGCTCAGCAGAAATGAATCCGACTAGGAACCATGAGGTTGCGGGTTTGATCCCTGGCCTCGCTCAGTGGGTTAAGGATCTGGCGTTGCCGTGAGCTGTGGTGTAGGTTGCAGACGCGGCTCAGATCCCACATTGCTGTGGCTGTGGTGTAGGTTGCAGACATGACTCGGATTCCACGTTGCTGTGGCTGTGGTGTAGGCCGGCAGCTGTAGCTCCAATTAGACCCCTAGTCTGGAAACCTCCACATGCTGCAGGTGCAGCCCTAAAAATGACAAAAGACAAAAATATATATATATATATATTTATTGAACTTTGTTGGTTAAAGAAAGCAATAAAAAGGATAAAGGGAAATGTCCATCAGTAGGTGAACAGAAAAATAAGTTTAAACAATCCATGTCGTAGAATACTTCCTAATCATTGAAAAGAAAAAACGTAGATCTATATGTATTTAAAACACAAACATATAAATATATATATTTTTTTTTTGGTGGAGTGAGTGATGGAGCTATTGCTTAATAATAAAAGAGAAGTTGCTGATTGATGAGCATTTATTGACTAAGTCTCACCACTTTCCCTGGCCAAGCGTTGTAGTAAATATCCTGGACTTAGTGGGCAATTAAATCCCACTCAGTGGGATTTAGTGTTGCTGTTCCACCCAGATTTCTTGGATACCCTTCTTTCTCTTCTCTGAGGGTTGGGAGTGCTTCCTAATGTCTACTTTTAGGGGTCATGGTCCCTCTTCAGAGAACTGGGCTGAGGCTTCTAGAGCTGATCTGCCAGCAGATGCAGAGAGCAGAAGTATCTGGAAGTTTCCCCCTCCTCGTCCTGATGACTGGTGACCGATGGCTGCTGAGTAGGAGAGCTCATGAAAGCCTTGCTTCTTATCCCTGGTTGGAGTACCACCGAGGGAGCACTTTCACTCCCGCTGGTTGCTACTTTCAGGCTGAAGCCTGTCCAGCTGGGGGACCCATGCCAAGGGCCACCTCTGTATTCGGCTTCCCCTTTTCACCCTGACCTGCTCCCCCATCTCATTTCCCAGCGCCCCCATGAGTCCTCCCTTAAAGAATCACTTGTAAGTGAATCCTGGTCTCAGCATGTGCTTCTGGGGAACCAGACCGAAGATACTTTTCCAACCACATGCTGGTGCCAGTCAAGAACTGCTTATCTCTATCCTACCTTCCCAAAAATATGACAAGGCTTGGGCAATCCCAGAATTTTCTCAAATTATTTAAGATGAGAAAACAAAAGTCATCAATTCATAGGAGAGAGTCAGTGCAATTCTATCTTTAAAAAATGCATGAACATTATTACTGACTAAGGCAAGTTCCAACTTTAGATGTTGGCTTTTTCATGATGTCATGCCAAGTTCTCGTGAAACGATGCTATGATAGGACTGCCCAAACCAGGATGCTGGCCTCATGCCTTCCTTTCTTGAATCGTGTAGGCAGTGTATCTAAGACGAAAAAGCCTTAGGCCCTTTTTTGGGACTTTCTCAGCTTTCTCTGCTAATTATGCTTTGGTTTTGTACTGTGCACCATTGTTCATCAGGAACAAGTTTAGAGAATTTAGTAGCCAACTAGCGCCAACCAAACTAAAGTGGATAATGGCATTCCAGGCCCTGTCCCAGCCTCTCTCCTTCTTTCCCTGTGGATGAGAGATGCCTAAGTAAGAAGAATCAATTTCGTGAGCTAAGTTCTGAGTTCCATCTGATGACTTTTAAGAGTCACAAGTTGAAAGCGTGAAATGAGATTAGATTTTAGGGAAAACAATTTTTGCTGCAGCAAGTTTGGTGGTCTCTGCTGACATTCCTTTAATTATTCCAAACAGCTTTATGGTAATCACAGTTGATAGACTACGTGCTAGCACAAGAGCTTGATGCCTATAAAACATGCTCAAGGATTAAGCCAAATACGTAATTAAAGTATTTCCGTTCTATGGGATTTCTATTCCATGGAAAATTTCTTTTCCATAGAATTTGTAATTTTGGGTGTTGTATGGTCTCTACACAAATTGTAGTGCATGAAAATTGCACACTGTAACACTTATTGTTAATTCCCTTCTCTTCAGGAGAAGAAATTTCCCAAAGGTAAAAGTATGCAATTTCATGAGTTTTGAAAAATGCTTACATCCATGCAACCACACTTTATTAAAGTATAGGATGTTACTATTTCTGGACAATTCCCCCTCTTCTCAGAGAGTTATCACCCTGCCTTACAACCAGAGGCAACCAGTGTTATGAGTGTGTGATTGTTCTGGTTATTGTTTACCCACTAATTCATTTTGCCTGTTCTAGAACTGCAAATCAGTGAACTCATGCAGCGCGCACACTTGTGTCTAATGTTCACTTAACATAATTTCTGGGAGAGTCTTCTGTGCTGTTGAATGCAGAACTAGTTCATTTCTTTTTTTAATCTTTTTTATTATTTTATTTTATTTTGTCTTTTTAGGGCCGCACCTGTGGCATATGGAGGTTCCCAGGCTAGCAGTTGAATAGGAGCTGCAGCCGGCCTACACCACAGCCAGAGCAATGTGGGATCCAAGCCGCATCTGCCACCTACACCACAGCTCAAGGCAACCCTGGATCCTTAACCCACTGAGGGAGGTCAGGGATCAAACCCTTGTCCTCATGGATGCTAGTCAGATTCATTATGGCTGAGCCATGACAGGAACTCCCAGCTCGTTTCTTTTTATTGGTGAGAAATTTTCCATCGAATGCATACACTAACAATTGTTTCTGCATTGTATTGTTGATGGGCACCAGGGTTGTTTACAGCTTTTGACTGTTACGACTAAGGCTGCTATGAACAATTATTGTGGATGTGTGTTTTCATTTCTCTTGGGTAAATATGTAGGGATGTGATGGCTGGGTCATATTGTAAGTGTGTATTTAATCATATAAGAAATGGTCAAGTCTTTTCCCAAGTTGATTGTAGCATTTCACATTCCTACCAGACATGTAGGAATCAAAGTTCTGATCTCTCCCCAGTGTAACATAAGACATTGCCAGTGTTTCAATTTTAGCAGTTCCTGTGGGTGTGCATTGGTATTTCATGGTGGTTTTCATTTGTAGATCTCTGGTAACTAATGATTTTGAATACTTCCTAGATTCCTTTTATTCGTTCATATATTCTTTCTGAAATATCTGTTAGGTCACTTAAAAAGCTGAATTATTTTTCTTTTTAATTGTTGGATTGTAGGAGTTCTTTAATAGTCTAGGTATAATTTTTTTCTGTCTGGGAGTTTTTGAATATGTGCACACATTCTGCGGCTTGCTTGTTCATTTTGTTAACAGAATCTTTCGGTGAAAGTTTGCAATGTTGATAAAGTCGATTAATCATTTTTTTGTTTTACGGTTATTACTTTTCATACCATACTTAAGAAATATTCATCTACCCACAGATCAAGAAGACATTCTCCAATGGTTTCTTCTAGAAGATTTGTGATTTTAGGCTTTATGTTTAATTCTATGATCCATTCTGAATTAATTTTTTGTGCATGATATGAGCTTTGAGTTTGACTTAAAGTCCATTTCTTCCCTAGAGGATATTCTTTCAACGCTATTTGTTGATAAGAATTTCCTGGAATTTTAGGAGAGCTGGAGACAACAGCAGCTGCTTTGTTCCTTGTCTTCCAATACTTCCTTCTCAAATACTGCAGAACAGTAAGAAGGATTAAAAAAAAAAACCTACACCAAAACTTGAAGACAAAGAATGCTCATACCCCAAAGTAACAAGAACGTTTAAATGCAAAAGCATAAAAATGTAGTGCACAAACTGTCCCTCTCTTACTCTGCTTTAAGTTTTCGCGGGAAGAAAAAGCAGACCAAGAAATTCTTATATGTTTTTTTTCTGGCTTTTTGGGGATGCGCCTACAGCATATGGAGGTTCCCAGGCTAGGGGTCGAATCAGAGCTGTAGCTGCTGGCCCACAGCCACAGCAACGCCGGATCTGAGCTGCATCTGTGACCTACACCACAGCTCATGGCAATGCTGGATCCTTAACCCACTGAGCGAGACCAGGGATCAAACCCACATCTTCATGGATACTAGTCGGGTTCTTATCCCGATGAGCCACAACAGGAATTCCTTAATAATTACTGAGTTTAATCTTTGCTAACATAGGCCTGCTTATTGGTATTATGAAATTATGTTACTGATGTTTTCCATCCCACAACTGTGCACCCATTCAAATTAATGTTTTTATCTCTGATTTGCTCTGCTGTTTGTTTTTCCTTTTTAGGTTTGCTCCCTCGGCATATGCAAATTTCCAGGCTAGGTGTCGAACAGGATCCACATCTGCCAGCCTATGCCATAGCAACACCAGATCTGAACGGAATCTGTGAGCTACACTGCAGCTCACAGCAATGCTGGATCCTTGATCTACTGATAGAGGCCAGGGATCGAACTTTCATCCTCATGGATACTAGTCGTGTTTGTTTCCCCTGAGCCACAGTGGGGACTCCTGCTCTGCTGTTTTAATGAGAAGAGATGAGGATTCTGAGAGGTCTCTTCATCGCTTGTGGTTGCATAAATCATCTACAAGCTGATTATTCTACACCCCGTGCCTCGATTCCCACATCTCTCAAGCTTCAGACTCATCAGTCCTACCAACACATAATAGCTGTGTTCACTTCCACTCTTCAGGAAACACACCAGCTGCGCCCAATGTGGAATTCTCTTTCTTTCTCCACCATGCTCTCTTGGTCTAGTGTCTCATGCCAAATTTATGACTTCAACAATTTCCCCAAACTAGTAATTCTCAGCGTTTTTTCAATACTTCCCTTTCGATGACCCGTCACTGGGGCTGGAGTAAAACGTATTAACAAAGAGGAAGGTGGTGCAAAACAGGCGAGGAGACCCAGGCTCCAGGCTGGCTTCGTCATCACCGCCAGCAAAACCTGGCGCATGCGCACCGTCGTGCTGTGGCTGTATTCGGTTTCCCAAAACGTCAGGGGTTGGAGTTGATAACTGCTTGAATCCTTCCCAATTTAACACTGACTACTTAAAAATCTCTCTTAAGAGGATAAAAATCTGACATCATTTAATTGCCAAATACAGTTGACAGTGAAGGACCATTTTACTGGTAAGTTGGGAAAAAAAAACTTACTAATGAAGAGGAAAATCTCTAAATTCTCTTCTGTTGAGTGGCTTTTGGTCTGTCTTTACAATTTCCTTTCACCTGATGATGGAGCCCTCTTATTGTGATGACCAATAGCTTCTTTCCTCTAACTACTGAAATCTGGCTGTTCCTTCAACTCTTCAACCCCTGTCGTGAAGCCTTGCTTAATTATTCAAAATTTCTCTGGGACTTCTCTGTCACAAGCCATCTCCACTGCTTAAAAGACACCTATCAGGAGTTCCCTACGTGGTACAGTGGTTTAAGAATCTGACCACAGCCACTCGGGTCACTGTAGGAGGCAGTGGGTTAAGGATCCAGTGTTGTTGCATAGGTCACAGCAGCAGCTCAGATTCAATCCCTGGCCCTGAAACTTCCAAAATGCCACGGGTGCAGACATTAAAAAAAAGAAAAAAGAAAGATACCTATCATACACCATTTCCTATGAAAGTCATTAGTAAACATTTTTGGATATTGGGCTTGTGAATACAGATTTACGATGTGTATACCTCTGTGTCCCCCACGGCTGCAGAAAAACAATTTACGTAAAATAAGAGTTTACTGAGTGAACAAATGACTGAGAAGTTTTGTGTTTTTCCAGTGATGACTGGATGGTTTTATTTTCACTGTAGTTATAGCATTATTATTATTATTATTATTTGCATATTTCTTTCTGTGAATTATGGCCTGGATTTATTTGTTGAGCAGCTTTCAAGATGAGATGAGAGCCACAGGACAGTGGCGGGGTCGGGAGAGAGATACATGCTCTGATACTGGGCCTCAGACTAACTGGCCTGTCCTCAGACAGGTGAGGCTGCCATGTCATAGGAGAACTGCGACAAAAATTCTTTCCCCACTCAAACTCTAACGTGACTCTGGAAGTGAAGACTGTGTCTCTGGGATGACCCCGCTCCCCTGGAGCTCCAGTCTGGAAAAGCTCAAGGCCACCAAAAGAATTTACCATTTGTTCCAGCTAACACCTGGGGATAGGCCCCTGACCTCTGTCAGAGAACTTATTAACAAAAACAAACACACTCACTATTGTAAATTCTTCCTCTGTCCCTTTGAGATGTATATGCGCGCCCTACAACCAAGAGGGTCTTTTTTCCAGGACTTGAAAGCCATTCCTTTGAAATGCAATCATCAGGAAGGGTGGGCCCCTGCCTCCTCTTCTCGGTGGGAGAACAGACTCTTAACTTCAATAAGTGTGAGTTAGTTAGAAGACACAGATGGCTTCGTGGCCTTGACATTGACCTCTTACTCCATCTTCTGTACTTTTTCACTTCCCTGAATCTGCTTGGGCTTCTGCTCACCGCCTCCACTCTCTCTCTCTCTTCTTTGATACATTCTGTAACCTCTTCCCAGATCCAAGTGGAGCTAAGCTTACTCTGTACTCTTTCCTACCGCAGTAATTACCTTTGAACACCTTTAACTAGAGGCCAGCCTGATCTTCCACAGACAACTCTTAACGTAGCTTGAGGAAAGCACCGCTGAATTGCTATATACGGTAAAGCGGACGATCCACTGAGAGAGAGCTTCCTTCTCGCTCTTTCTTTATTTCATGGTCCTTTGCATATAGCGCCTACAGTCACCACGGTTTTAGATCTGTCCTGTTGTCCAGGCATTATTCGTCTAGATAACGTTGCCAGTTAGATTTCTGCAGGACTCTGAAATACTGGATGTAAAAATATCTTCTCTTCCATTGAGTAATCAGCAGGACTACCCTCTGACTCCCTTTGTTATTTATGAAGTTGTTCTGCACGTGGTTTTAAGGTCTGTAAATCCTTCCAAGTTTTGAAGCCCATTGTTTAAATGTTCATCAAATGCTGGTCATTTGTCATAGTTATAGGGTATTTAGGGAGACTGTTTCATCCCTAACATCCAGTGAGATATTATTTCTAAATGTAAGAAACTGATATTTGTTCTGCCAAAATACCTGCATCCTGCAATTTTTAATAAAATGACCCCAGCAGGATATTTATATAGTATATATGTAGGTATATACCATGAGTGTATTTTAAGATGTCTTGGTGAGGAAGTGAGCAGAATGGGACTTGTTAAGTGTTAGGATTTATCACAATGACAGATATTATTTGTTATTTACATCCTATGTGTCAGAAACCTTACATACATTATGTTTAATCCTTACAACAAAACTGCAGGGTAGGCAGTATTTTTTCAACTTCAAAATGAAGGAAGTGAGCCTCGGAAAGTCTTTGTAATGTGGAATTTAAGCCTAAGTCTGTGTTATTCCTAAATCTGTGCTCTATCTATTGTACCATGCTCTCTCCCCACTCATACGCAGTTGATAGTTTGGAAAAGAAAAAAAAAATTGGTTAATTATTCTCACAAAATTGCTGGCAGAATCAACACACTGCAGAAATGTAAAGGGAAATCCCTGACCCAAACTTAGAGACAAAAAAAAAAAAAAATCATTTATGGACTGTTCCTTAACAAATAGAGCCAAAATAATTTCAAAAATAACTTAACTATGTTCTATGGTGACTTTCATGGACTCTAGATTTAGAATTCCATGGGACTGTGAAGAAAGGTAAAAACTTGGCTGCTTTGCATACCTAGAATCAACATTTTTAAATGTTGCAAAAAACTTTCCTCAGAGGCACATTGAAATTATACAAAGGAAAAGACAGCTGTGCAAAAGGAAATTGGCCAGAAAGGATAATAAAAACAAAAATATCCTCCATAAATAAGTCAAACATTCAACTTGTTAAAAGCTGCTTCTTTTGTGGTTTGTAACTTGTTTTAATTTATTTTCTTGTCAGGTATGCTGCAGCAGAGGTAGAAATAATTCTCTGCTTTCTTTTTTTCCAGTGTTATTAGTTATTTTTGTCTCTCCTGTGTCTTTCAACTCTCTGAAGTTAAATTGCACTAACATTGGGGCAAATCAGAAATATTCCACACTTAATGAAACTAGTTTCCCTGTTTGATATAATCAGTTGTCCCCATTCAAAGAATTTCTGTTCTTATGAATCAAATATGAATTGTATCAGAGTTTGCTATACCTCTATAAGGCTAACTGTGACATATGTATTTTTGCAAGTCAGGAACTCAATTTCCTGTCTCTGAAGGCTTCTGAATTACCGCTAGACAGGGTGGATCAGATTACATCTATAGCAAGAATTCTTTTAGGCTTTAGACTTAAACATCATTCAGCACAACTGTGGAATTCCTCATTTCAGTTTTATTTTTCCTCTGCTCATTTTAGATTCCTTGTCTGGAGCCCTGCACATTAAACTGGCAAAAAACAGGGGTTCCTGCCCTGGTGCGACGGGATCAGTGTCTTCTCTACACTGCCAGCACGCAGGTTCCATCCCAGCACAGTGGGTGAGAGGATGGAGCATTGCCGCAGCTGCAGCTAGGTCACAGCTGGGACTCAGATCTGATCCCTGGCCCAGAAACTCCATATGCTGCAGACTGGCCAAAAAAGAAAAAAGAAAAATAATACACTGGCCAAAAAAATCAATTACCAAGAGAAAACATGAACAGAATTTTATTAACGTTCATCACACATGTACACATCACACAAGTACTCAGCAATGAGTAATCCTAAGAGTAGGCAGAGCCTGGGTGTATACACTGTCTGAGGCTAGAGAAAGGGAAAGGGGTTTGAGGGCTGGGTATTCTGAGTGAGGGACGCAAGCTATGGGGAGCTGTCCAGGAAAGTCTGGTAAACATGGTTTGTTTGGTGTTTTTACTCAGGTTTAGGTCAAAGTCTTCTCATTGATGGGTTGTTTCAGAGTCCTTGCCTTCCTGATGCAGGAGAGGGATACCCCTTAACAAGTGGAAATTTCCTTTATGAAAGGGGAACTCATGTCCTGCTTTTGGAGTTTTTCTCAGGTTTGCTGGTTCTCATTGGCTTTTAGCTCAAAATAATTAATATACTAACAGGGCATATTTGGGTGTGGCAAATTCTGGTACCCTTCTGTGTCTACTCTTTATGTTAATTTCTTTAGATCTACCTTTTGTCTTTCCATATTTGCTCCATAGAATGATCTTAGTATCCCCAACTATTTAAGCATAAATCCTTAAATAGTTAATCTTTTTCTCATTTGGGCACAACAGTGGAATTTCATAATCTCAGACAAAAAAAAATTTTTTTTGATAGGGAATAATCTCTTTAAATAATAATCCAGAAAAATCTGGACTAATTGTTGTCTTTTGTGTATAAAGGTAGAACAGCAGAATGATGGGACTAAAAAGAGATCCTTCGTACTCCTCTCTCTCTCTCTCTTTTTTTTTTTTTTTGACTTGCAATGTTCCCAGGCCAGGGATCAAACCTATGCCACAGTAGTAACTATGCCTGACCTTAACCTGCTGAGCCACTGGGGCATCATGGCAGCTTGGATTTGGATTTAGATGTCTAGCTTTGGTTTGAGACAAAAAATACAGTTGCACCTTTTATCACTTCTTGTTTATTAATAATTTTTCTACTTGATTGTTAATAAAGAGCTTCTGCTTCTTTCAGAGTTCTCCATCTAACCCTTTCTAAATTTCTTATGCTTTATATTTTCTTACTGTATTTTCAAATCAACCATTAAAGGAAAATAATATGGTTAAGGCTGAAAAGAGCCAGAACTTAAATAATTTTCACTGTCAAGAAAGTCAGTTTTTTTCAGTCTTATTTCCTCCCTCCTCCTCTCCCTTCCCCTCTCTCTTCAGTCTTCTTTTGCTCACTTCTTTCCCTCCTTGCTTCATTCCTTCCCCAACAGTATTCTGAATTTGTTCAAATACATTGAATATAAGCATCTTCCAAACTTTTGACTCCCACTTCACCCCTATCCCCAACCCCCAGGAATCTAGTTTCCTCCAAAGACTTCTCCCAGCTGTCCCATTTCTCATCACTTTCTTACTCAGCACACATTATAATTAAAAGAAGTAAGAATTAGAATTATATGGGATAGACATTAGCTAGGTCCTCTAATGTGATTACTTAAAATATTCTTTTATCTCTGCCCTTGACATTTTTTCCCTCCTGACCTTGACCTTATTCTTCTCTTCTTGCCTTATGAAGTTGGATATAAACACATTTTCAAGAAGACAACTAGGTGTTACTGAGATCCAAATTATGAAACACAATCATTTTAATAAACTTTCTAGACACTAAAGTGTGGACACAAGCCCTTATCCAAAGCCCGGGGGCAGCAGAGGTCCTGGAAAGATAGTCTGGAGACTCTGATTCTTTTCCCTTCTTTTGACTTTCCAATCCATTCTTAATTATCCATTTCAAAGAGTGAGTTCTTACACTTAACAGGACAGAGAAATAATTAGCGATGAGAGAGAGAGGGAAAGGAGAGCATTGCTAAGAGTGATTAGGGTTAAATCAGGACCTTTGTGTGGAGTTCAAAGTTTGAACAGTGTTTACAGAATTCTATGAACATTATCTAGCTTACTTATTTCTTCTTTCTCAGACTTTGAGAAATGATGGGATTTATTTCCAGCAGATTATATAAGCCTTCATTGCAAACCAATTTTATCTCTTTTTCCAGTGCCTTTTTTTCCTTTTTTTTTTTGTGGCTTCAGGGGTCAAATCAGAGCTGCAGCTGCTGGCCTACGCCACAGCGGAGACAACGTAGGATCTGAACCACATCTGCCACCAACAACACAGCTTGTGGCAAGACCACATCTTTAACCCACTGAGCGAGGCCAGGGGTCAAACCTGCAACCTCACAGAGACAATGTTAGGTCCTCAACTTGCCGAGCTACAACAGGAACTCCCCGATACTTATTTTCAGATTTTGTTCAAGGGGATAGGATTGATTTTATGTTTTCAAAGTTTATGTAAAATCTACAAAGGAATAAATTTTAGTCATATCAAATGACTTTGGAGGAGGAAAATACTTAAACACTTAAGTGGGGCCTTTTAGGACCTTCAAAATCTGATCTACACTAAACTTACAATGTTTTTACCAATTCACTTACAAAGAAACTTACTGAGGAGACAGATCAAACACAAATGGAAGATAGAGATTAATTTAACTCTGACTATGAAAAAGAACTGATACTTGAATTGGGCTTTAAGGGATGACTAAAATTTCAGTAAATCTTGGCAGATTAATACCATCCCAAGTGTAAGAAACAATATGAGCAAATTTTTGTATGATAATTTTGGCAAAGTATTAAGTTTCCTAGTATGATGTGTTTTCAGGGTGGCTGTAGAAGTTGGATAAAGCAAAGGCTGTGTTACTTTTAGTTAGTCATAGAGAGCCTTGAAAACATGCTCAGAGGTTTTAGGACATTATTCTGTTGTTTCCAGAAAATCATCAAATATCTGGAGTCAGAAGAATGATAAGATTAGCTTTGTACTTAAAAATTTTCTTTTTCTTAAGCCCTGTCACTTTCTAAAAGATGGTACAATTTATTTATGTACTATGTTTGTTATTTATTATCTGTCTCCAGATCCGCATGAATAGGTCTGAATTCTTCTGCCCACGCCCACAGCATGCAGAAGTTCCTGGGCCAGGCACTGAACCCCTGCCACAGAAGCAACCCAAGCCACAGCAGAGACAATGCCAGATCTTTAACCCTCCGAGCCGCCAGGGAACTCCATGTCTGACTTTCAATAAATAAAGTTTCCAAATAGCTAGCATGTGGCTGGCCCAGAGATTTTAATAAATATTTGGTGAATGAATGAATGGATATAAACTTTGGAAAGTAATTCTGGTGAAAATGTGAAAGACACATTTGTTGGGTGATCCTGCTGTCATTCAGTCACAGACCTGACTGGTTCACTTACTCATTCTTAAACTCATATCCTGCATTTCCTTCTTGCTAATCCTCTCCCTTTTACCTGGTGTATTTTCTGTGGCCCAACCCTTCCCCTCACGTCTTGAATCTCGCCCAAGAGAATGAATAGAAGAATAGCGTGAATGTCTCACACCTGGGTCCAAACCATTTTATTTTTTTTGGTTCCATAGGGCAGTTAACACATCTATGTGGAAAATGTGCATAAAATTGAATTGCTATGAAACTAAAATGAGAAGACATAAAATTCCTAGGAAGGTATCCAGCACATTGCAGAGGGTTACTAAATAATAGTTTCCTTAACTTACCATTTTTCGAGAAATGAAGTTTCTATCAGATTCTTAAAATCCCTTTTTTTTTTTGCTTTTGTTTTTTAGGGGCGCACCCACAGCAGATAGATATGGAGGTTCCCAGGCGAGGGGTCTAATCAGAGCTACAGTTGCCAGCCTATGCCACAGCCACAGCAACACCAGAGCTGAGACACATCTGCGAGCTACACCACAGCTCATGGCAACACCCGATCCTTAACCCTCTGAGCGAGGCCAGGGATCAAACCCGCAACTTCATGGTTCCTAGTCAGATTCATTTCCACTGCATCACGACGGGAACTCCAGATCCTTAAAATCTTACCTGACCACCAGAGCCCACACCTACTTCCCTCACTTCTGACATACATCCTTTCTCACATGCTGTGATGATACTGTCATGCTTAGCATCAGGACTCTGATGAAAGCCCTGTATGGTCATGTGTTCTAGTTGTTTCTGAGTGTACATGGCTTCACAGTGTTACCACACATGCTTCTTTTGCATCATCGACTAGAGCTTCCAGCACCTACCTCCTGTACAATAAAGGTTCATATTTGTCGTGCTTGCCTGCATTGCGTGACTTTGTATTTCATCCTCCCTACATTTTATCCTCTCGATATTATTAACCAAGACCTTATTGACTAGGCACTGGTGATAAACTAGGTAAAGAGAACATGTTTTCTCTACCTCAAGAAATTTGCGATACCGTAGAATACAGCTTTATTTCTTAACAACTTACTCTTGGTACTAATGTAACTGCTTTGTACTATTTGCCAAAGAGTCTCTGGAGGGCATGCCATGACATTTCAGTAAACTTGAACCTTGCTGGGTTTTTATCTGAAGGACAACATAAGAGAGTTGGATTCTGCTCTTTTTCATTTTTCTCACTTCATTTTCTGCCCTCATTATGTAGAGCTCAGATCTTCTGGGCCATTATACTGGCATTCAGTGATGCTGGTTTTGCAGTCTCGTAGATGCAAGACTATTTCCGCTTTTATTAACCGAACCTTAAAATTATTTAAATAAGAGTATTTATCAGATCTAATTCTGTCATAGATGAGTTGTTCTCTTTACTCTAGGTGCTAAGTTGATATACATGTTGCTGTTTTAGTATGCACATATTATGTGAATTTATGCATATACCTGTTTTATAGTGCATGTTTATAATTTGCTCTTTCTTCTTTAAATTATGAGCTCCTTGACAAGGACTCTTACTTATAAGTCATTTCAACTTTCTGAATAATGTCACATTTGAAGCAGATTGTCATTTCCTCTTAGAAGTTGATGATAATGAAAGATAAAAGAAAATTTAACTTTTCTCATACTTTAGAATTAGTATTTTAGCTCTGTGCTTGGAGTAAGAAGCAAGAAGGTGGAAATGGATATCTATTCTAAAATATGTATTTCTTAGTGTTCATTTGGAATCTAAAATCTTAAGGTTACAAGTCTCATTTGTTTTATTTTTATATATTTGAGAAAATTAGAGAACCAATCAATTTTTTAAAATTTAGATTATAATAAAATGGAACCATTATCTAATTGTTTTATAAAAGAAGAAAATTCATCTCTGTTCTATTTTGTTAACCAAGTTGTAACACACATAAACTGTGCTTTGAAAAATCCTATTATATAGTAGTATTAACAGCCCAATTTTCTGCAGGTACCTTTAATAAATCCAAGCCAGAGAAATATTTTGGTACTTGAATTGTATTTTTTAAATAATTGCAATAAAAATCTCCAAGAAATAATTATGACAAGTGTTTTTTATGATAGCAGTGTATACATCTGACAGTTGGCATAAATATCAATTGTTCTGTGAGGAAGTTAATGTAAAACCAATATTTGAAGACTTTGTGCCAAACATCTGTTTACATACCTAGAAGGGAAAAAAAAGGGGTAGGAATTCCCCTCGTGGCTCAGCAGAAACAAATCCAGCTAGTATCCATGAGGATGCAAGTCCAATCCCTGGCCTTGCTCAGTGGGTTGGGGATCCAGCGTTGCCATGAGCTGTGGTGTAGTTCACAGATGTGGCTTGGATCCTGCATTGCTGTGACTGTGGTGTCGGCTGGCAGCTGCAGCTGTGATTCCACCCCTAGCCTGGGAACTTCCATGTGCTGCCGGTGCTGCCCTGGAAAGAAAAAAAAAAAAAAAAAAAAAAGGGCAGAGTGTCTTTACAAAAATAAATCCTGTTAATTGACTTCTCAAAATTATATATATAGTGTGTGTCTATATGAATATATCCACATATCTATGTATATTTCTCTTGCGAGCTTGTGAATGGTTTTCATCAGACCCTGAAACAAATTCTAGAGCCTTTGCCTTAAAAGCTGCACAGTTTGCAAAGAGAAAGAGAGACTCGGAATCACTATTTAACATCAGTGTTAGGAGATGGAAATGGTTAATTAAAAAAAATTAACTGATCAGCAAAGCTGGTGAAAGTAGAACAGATATTTTGGATATTGAGTTATGATCCCCTTGAATTTCTATTTTGCTTGAAAAACAGGAAGCACAGAACCATAGGAAAGAGAAGTCACGTGAAAGAGAGAAATCACTAAGCTTGTGCGAAAAAGAACTTTGTATCAAAAGGATTGCTATTAAATCCACCTACCACAGAGAGTTTTAGGGCAACAAAACATATTTTCTTTGTCTTTTTTTTTTTTGCCTTTATGTGGAGCCACACCCGCGGCATATGGAGGTTCCCAGGCTGGGGGTCTAACAGGAGCTGTAGCTGCCGGCCTTCGCCACAGCCACAGCAACGCGGGATCCGAGCCGTGTCTGCAACCTACACCACAGTTCACGGCAACGCCAGATCCTTAACCCACTGAGCAAGGCCAGGGATCGAACCCACAACCTCATGGTTCTTAGTTGGATTCGTTAACCACTGAGCCATGAAGGGAACTCCCAGCAAAACATATTTTTAACAGTGGAAATGGATAAAATTTGACAGACCTGTTTACAATGAGAAGAAACTGAAAGTTTCGGTTTTGTGATCACCAAGATACTTGGAATTACAAGAACACAACTATAAGTAACACTCTCTGAGAAAGTGTCAACTTATTTCTGGACATTTATGCAGCTACAAACTTAGCTATGAATTATACATCAGAGTTTAATCAACAATTGATACTAATGAACTTTTTTTTGGCTGAACCCGGAGGCATGCAGAACCGCAGGTCAGTGACCAAATCCTCACCACAGCAGTGACAATGCCCAACTCTTAACACACTGAGCCACTAGGCAACTCTGATACTAACAAACATTTTTTTTTTTTTTAGTCTTTTTAGGGCCATACCCGTGGCATATGGAGGTTTCCAGGTTAGGGGTTGAATCAGATCTGTAGCTGCCGGCCTTCGCCACAGCTTCAGCAACGCAGAATCCGAGCCACATCTGCAACCTACACCACAGGCTCACAGCAAGGCCAGATCCTTAACCCACTAAGCTAAGCCAGGAATTGAACCCTCGCCACATGGATACGAGTCAGGTTCATTACCGCTGAACCACAATGGGAACTCCCTAATGAGCTTTTAATTTTATGCCATTAAAAAGTATAAAAGACTTTATCAAAAATTAAGCACCTATTTTTCACCTCCCAAGAAGTCTACTCTAATCGGGTGGGTCTGCTTTCTCACCTTTATGGCTTCTTTACTCATCTTTCAGGAGAACTTTATTGAGTGTCAACTGTTTACCCAGCATTACATTCAATGCTAGTGCTACAGAGGTAACAGAAAAACTCCGCCTTCAGGGAGATCAGTCCAGGACAGACATTCAAGAAAATACAATTCCGTGCAATGACAATGCATTACTGTAAATGCTAGAAAGGAAGACTGGGGATAATGACAAGGGTTTGGCGAAGCCAGACGAAAGAAATTCAGTCCCCAGGTGGAGGGTACCATAACCGGGAGGGGGTGTGCCATGGTAGACACGGTAGCAGGTGTTGCCTGAGCTGAATTTAAAGAATTTGAATCCCTGGCCAGCTGAGCAAAGGGAGTGCATTTTCACCAAGTGGAGAAACAAAAAATACAAGGTGGCATGAAGCGTGTGGCAGGTTCAAAACTTGTAAGAATGGATTTCCTTCGTGGCTCAGTGGTAACGAACCTGACTAGTACCCATGAGGATGCAGGTTCAATCCCTGGCCTCGCTCAGTGGGTTAAGGATAGAGCATTGCTGTGGCTGTGGCGTAGGCTGGCAGGGGCAGCTCCGATTTGACCCCAGGCCTGGGAACTTCCATATTCAGCAGGTGCGACCCTAAAAAGGAAAAACAACAACAACAACAACAAAAACTTGCTAGAATGACCAGGACCTACAATGTGGTTGGTGAAGGGACACAAGATTCAGAGACCTGAGAAAATCAGACCAAAATATATCAAAGTAAATACATCAAAGTTACTCTGATGGAAAATCCTTTAGTGTTTTCCTGTCACGTCCATGATGTTATCCACAGTCTGAGCGGCGTCCAGACCCCACAGCCTCTCTCTCAAGGTCACTTCACTGCTCAGCGCTGTGACCGCTCTCACCCCTCCTCTCTGCCTTCTCCCATAGGTGGCCTGGGTCCCTTTTATACCACACAAAAGCCTAGGGCCCCGTAGATGCCAAGTTTTTACTTTCTCGGTTTTCCATGCCACGGCTTCACTGTTTTACTCTGCGGCAGAAGCCCCAAACGCCACAGACCTCAGGACCCCACTGACGGTTTTCATGGGGAATAGGCCCAAACCCCTCCACTCTCCGCTTTCCCTCTGACCCCCTCAACCCTCTGAGGGTTCACCCCAGAGGGGACAATGTCTCTCCCCCTGTGTCGTGCCTATCTCTTCACGCCCTGAGCAGTCCGCCCTTCCAGAGGGAGGAAGGGCTGAGGTTTTCTCTCCTGCCTTCAGGCGAGGAGTCCCCTTGTGTCTATCCTGGCTTTTCTCTCTTCCTGGCTTCTTGGAATCTTATCAATTTGCCCACTTCCTGGGCTTTGTTATTTTACTAGAAAAATCCTTCTTTTGACAAAGCTTTTTACTGAAGTCTATAGGCTTATTGCAGTCTCAAAAATCTTATTTTACGTCTCACTATCTGAATATTGACAATACTTTCTTTACAGGCCTGGTCTTTACTAGCAAGCCTAAAGCACCTTCAGGCAAAAGCATGCGTTTGTTAGAACAGGGATGAGGTGAGGATAAGGACACTGAAACGTGGAGGGGAAAAAGCACACTCACCCTGGCCTGTGCTTACAACGCTGCGCCGGCCAGGCTGCGGGGCTGGGGGGACCCCAGCGAGGGCTCAGGGTCTTAATCTCTTGATAACAGAAGTGTAAGTTCTTGGGGAACTATGGGGTGGAACTTGAGCAGGAAAAGCTTCAAACCCCAGAAGGGCTTGGTGCTGCTGCCATAACATAGCGCAAGAAAGTCAACCATGAAAAGGAAACGTTAAATCCAGCCAAGAAGGGAAGGAAGCGCAATGTCACAAGAGAAGTATTAAGGGCACTCACGATTTCCCTGAATATTTTAGCTTCCTTTATAACCAATGACGTTACTCCTCTGTTTCTCAATATTTCATCTGAGGGGTGACTTATGGAGAGAATTATCAGATGGCATGTTACTCCTTAAGTGGAGTAGGATCGAGGTGTTCATTGCTAATGGGGATGATGATTCTTGCAGTGCTTTTATAAAGAAAGTATATCGAGAAAAGTTAGATTGGGTGTTGACCACATTAAGCAAGCCATACAGAATGAAAGCAAAAGAAATTATGTAAGTCTTGGGCTTTTGGAGTTACCTCTGTGATGCAACAGGATCGGTGATGTCTCTGCAGCACCAGGATGCAGGTTCCATCCCTGGCCCACCAGGGTAAAGGATACGGCACTGCCACAGCTGTGCCATGGGTCACAACTGCTGCTCGGATCTGACCCTTGTCCAGGGAACTCCGTATGCCTCTGGGTGGCCAAAAAAGGGGAAAAAAATTATTGTCTTGGGCTTTTGAGCCCAAAAGCCTAGGCTGAAATTTACAATCAAAGATTAAAAGATTGAACCCATGGGGAGAGAGTATAATCATAAACATTAGATGATTGAACTGACATTTTTAATTTGAATACAGATCACCTGAGGATTTTATTTCAATCAAAAGAAAAGTTTGCGTGGGTCTACTTTTTTTCTTTTTTCTTTTTGGCTACACTTGTGACATGTGGAAGTTCCAGGGCCAGCCAGCAGTCAAACCTGCCCTACAGCAGCGACCCGAGCCACTGCAGTGACAGTGCCAGATCCTTAACCTGCTCTTAAGGGAACTCCTATCTATATATTAAAAAGGTTTTTTTTTCTATGAAGGCAAATGTTCACAGATGACAATTCTGTGTCTTCCTTTCTTCCCTGCTGCCCCTTATTTCCAATAATTCTTTCTTTAATTGACAAGGATCTCCAGTACTAAGTTGATTTTTTGTCGATCAAAATAGACACCGTTCTGTGTTCCTCTTTTAATGATTGCTACAGCTATGGGATCCTAGAAAATGGAAATTGTTTCCTCACTCAGGAAAGGCCCATGCCACCTCCTCTGCCATGGGGGCTGTTTGGTCCACATTCCTCACAATTCTCCCTTTCACACCCTTCTTGCCAAGGCTGGCGTCTCACTCCTGAATGATTCATGACTCTCCCTTGAATAATGGTACAGGAACTAACAACAAACTAAGTGACTTAAGCAATTTGGGGGCAAAGTATTGGCCTCAAACAGAGGTGTGCAGGGGTGACTGTGCTTTAGTCACAACCCGGCTTGGCATTGCGGGTTTCCTCTTTTTGCGATTTCATTTCTTGGACACATTCCCTCTAGGTTGTACACACGATTGCAGCCCACGTTTTACAAGCTTAACCACTCCACTAGATGGGGAGTTTTCTCTATTAGAGTATCAGATTCTGATTGTCTTCCTCCGAGTTACGTGCTCATCCCCCAAACCAATCACTGTTTTGGCGGAAAGTCACAATCCTGTCTCCGCGGTGGGGGAAAGAAGCACCTCCGCCAACAGTCTGTTCACAATTTCTCAGCTCTACGGAGTTCCCTTCGTGGCTCAGTGGTTAACGAATCCGACTAAGAACCATGAGGTTGCAGGTTCGATCCCTGGCCTTGCTCAGTGGGTTAAGGATCCTGCGTGGCTGTGTGCTGTGGTGTAGGTTGCAGACGCAGCTCAGATTCTGCGTTGCTGTGACTGTGGCGAAGGCCGGCAGCTACAGCTCCTGTTAGACCCCTAGCCTGGGAACCTCCATATGCCGTGGGTGCGGCTCTAGATAAAAGGCAAAAAGACAAAAAAAAAAAAAAAACAATTTCTCAGCTCCGAGAATAAACCGTTCACAAATCAGGCTGATAGACCAAAACATTCAAAGCCCACTGAACTTGCTCAGAGAGTATTTCCTGGTGGACCAGTGGTTAGGACTCAATGCTTTCACTGCTGCTGTCCGATCTCTGGTCTGGGAACTGAGTGTCCACATCAAGCCACTGCCCGCTGTGGTTAAAAACAAACAAAACGACAACAACAAAAAACCAAAATCCAATTTGCTCAGAGCTGTCTTTCCTGACATCCCCCCTCGACCACCATTTAATTCTTCACCCAAGCCCTTTGTAACCTATCACGGACTCTGATTTGGAATGATTTCATTCAGACGTGTTTCCTGAGCTAGAATGCAAGCTCCACGGCGGAAGGGACAGTGACCTCTTTGTTCACAGTGAAGGGTGCCACGTGGGAGGAATTGACCTAACAACTGTAAACACCAGGAATCCGTAATTGGAAAGGTTAACCTTCTAATATTTACTAAGACATGGTGGCTTTGGTGTTGTCATCTTCACTTTTTTTGGGAAAAAAGTTGACAAGAGAAAACAGAACATTAGCTTTTCGCTTCTGTACCCCCTCCCCCCCTTTTTTTGATGTGGAAGTTCCTGGCCAGGGATCCCAGCTAGAACTTGCACCACAGAAGTGACTGGAGCCACTACAGTGACAATGCTGAATCTTTAACCCGGTGAGCCACATGGGAACTCCCAGCGCTTCTTTTTTTGTTTAAGAAAATGTATTGCCCATTAAATGCCTACTCAAGGCCCAGCAAATCTGTGACTCTCACCATGAACTTGAATGAATGTAAAGGTCAATCTGCATGCGCAGTTTTAAAGTTCTCCTTTTTTTTTGGAGTTTTCCTCATGGCTCAGCAGAAACGAATCCGACTAGGAACCATGAGGTTGCGGGTTCGATCCCTGGCATTGCTCAGTGGGTTAAGGATCCGGCGTTGCCATGAGCTGTGGTGTACACGGCTTGGATCCCGCGTTGCTGTGGCTGTGGCGAAGGCCGGCGGCTGTAGCTCCGATTAGAGCCCTAGCCTGGGAACCTCCATGTACCACGGGTGTGGCCCTAGAAAGACAAAAGACAAAATAAATAAATAAATAATACATAAATAAATAAATAAGTTCTCTTTTTTTCATAACTACACATTGCTGTTAACATTGATTATTGGTGTCTTCTTGCTGTGTTATAGTAGGCATTTTATTCAACTTCTCTAAAAGCCTTCATTGTCATGTCTATAAAACTAGAATCTTGGAGTCCCCGTCGTGGCGCAGTGGTTAACGAATCCGACTAGGAACCATGAGGTTGCGGGTTCGATCCCTGGCCTTGCTCAGTGGGTTAACGATCCGGCGTTGCCGTGAGCTGTGGTGTAGGTCGCAGACGCGGCTCGGATCCTGCGTTGCTGTGGCCGCGGCGTAGGCCAGTGGCTACAGCTCCGATAAGACCCCTAGCCTGGGA